>JANAVB010035820.1:131345-613845 GCA_029216955.1 Iris pallida | reverse complement strand
CTTTCATAGATGAATTTCATCTTGATTTTATTTGGGATGTTTCTTATCATGACTGTGGTCTTCCAGCAGCCTTCGTCTTGTTCTTTGAACTGGAAGTCCTCGGGAGGAGGAATCGAAAGGAAGCTATGGCTCCTTCGGCCGACTCTACACTTGCTCCTCAATCCCATCCTAAGAAAATTGCCAGCACCTCCAGCAAAACATCTATACTTCCTCCAGGTCATGTCGTCGGCTGTGCTGCTTCCCCCTCCTCTTCCTGCCCACTTCTTCTCCCTCGACTCTACACTTGAGCTGGATATCATATGTGGCTGAGAGAGTCAAATAAGAAGAAGGTAAGTAGGGAGGAGCAGATTAGTCCAGAGCTATGGTGGAGAAGAGGAGAAGGAAGAAGCTTGATCAGAACGGAGGAATGGATGGATGGAAGAGAACTAGAAAGCACTGATCCTTCCTGTTGTGAGAACTGTAAAGAGTGAAAAAGGAGAGGGGAGTCTTTGATTTTTGCGTTCATCATCATTAGAGGGAGCAGCACTGGAAAAGTTGTGACGTTGATAGCATGAGAGAGGGAGAGGGGGAATGGAGGGATGGAAGTGGCTGCATGCCTTTGGCTCACTCGAGCGGTATTTGTGCGTCAGTGTCCATATTATTTGTAGGCGTCCCCCTAGCGTGCCATGGGTGGTGGCGCGTCACCCCCCTTCCGTCCGACCACTATGACATGCCATCTCCAATATCGTTTCATTACTCCGATTACAATTTCAATAAACTTCTTACTTTTTTTATAATTTGAGTAAATTTCTTTACCCTATATGAAAATTTCTGTTATCAGAGAGATAGCTCCCAAGACTCCCCGAGGTGGTGCTGCTAGCCGAGGAAGGGGCCGAGGCAAGGCACCCTTGGAGGTCGACACGGAGGAAGTCCCCGTCGTCAAACAAGAGCCGGTGACTGTTAAGGAGGAGGTGTTACCAAAGGTCGAGGTCAAGGAAGAACCGATGACCATCAGGGAAGAGATTGCTCCCAAGGTTGAAGTTAAGGAGGAGCCACCGTCAGAGAGTAGTAGCATCGGGACTGACCCTCCTATCCCTACAAAAGACCTCAAGCAGATTGAGCCTTCGTACGCAAAGTGGCTGAGAGAATGGTACATGCCTCAACGCAACTATGATCCCTGGCTGTGAGGATTCATCGTCTGACTTGCGGTATTTGCTGAGGCCAAAGTCAATTTTTTTTATTGAATATTGAATGTTTGTGTTTAAATATTGAATATTTGTGTGTTTTGTGTGAACAATTTGAATGCTTGGGATATTTGTGTTTTGGAATTGTTTGTGTATTTTGTATATTGGAATATTTGTGTGTTTTGTATATTTGTGCTTGGAATATTTGTTTTATTGAATATTGAATATTTGTGTTTTGTATATTGGAATTATGTATATTGGAATTGTGTATATTGGAATTGTTTTGGATTATTTGTGTGTTTTGTTTATTGGAATTGTGTATATTGGGAATGCCCAAATTTATGCTATTTTTTTAAAAAAATTCTCAGCTACCGACGGGCTGGCGGCCACTTTCCGACGGACTATCTGTCCCTAACTGGGGGATTCCCAGTTAGCGACGGATGGGCGACTAAAACCCGACGGGTTATCCGTCGCCAAGGTCCTGGAATTATGAAAGATATCCAGGAGCCTGTCGAAGGAATATCCGTCGCTACTTCCGCCGCTAATCCGACGAGGTTAGCGACGGATGTTGCATATCAAAAATCCTCTGATACACGTTTAGCGACGATTTAGCAACGTATTGTCCATCGCTAATCTTTGCTATATTAAAATTTTAAACTATCGAAGTTGACGGGAAGCCGTCGGCTAGCCGTCGTTAACTGTTTTGATTTAGCCAACGGTAATTCGTCGCTAAGTATTTGTTTGCCATTAAAAATTTTTGATTGTAATTTCAATTACAAACAGAACAGTGTTACAATATATGACTTAGATGTAGTCCTAGGAGTACACTTTTGTTTATCTGGGTCCCTGTGTCGATGGAGCGAGTGGTAATGTGTTGACTTCGTTGACGATCTGACGATGGTTCTCGGTTCTCTGAAGGTCTGAGTTGCTCTGGGGGTTGGAGCTTGCGGAGAGGAAGAAGACGTTGAGTGTCTGTATCTGTCTCTTTTACTGTGTGTATGTAGGTCTGTCTGTCCGTATGGAAGAAGGAGATGATCCTTCTATTTATATCTTACAGGTTGGCTGCTCATGCGCACATATATAGGATACGCCTGTACGTGGGGACGCCACGTGGTTGAAGCTGCAGGAGGCGCATGGATGATGCACCATCATTTGTGGGTTGAATCCTTCATGCTGCTTTTGTAGGCTGGCACGTAGCAGGGGAGAGGATCTTTCAGTTGCTGAGATCTTGGGTGATTAACACTCCTTCATAGGTTGAATTGAGTCAAAGGACACGTGGTGCGTGTCCGTTGCTCAAAGATCTCGGATTTGGTAGAGGGTAATCTGATAGGATGCGCCTGGATTGGGCGCATGAAAAGACTTTGGCTCGCAACCTTCAGGAGTCACGAATCAGTCTGGGCGCACGATTTTTGAGGCGCATGCGAAGCTTCAGTAGCGACTTGACCTCTGTCTTTAGGGATTAGAGGAGGGTCTGAGGTGCATGGCTCTTGACGCACATGCAGAGGTTTGGACAAATGGCTGCGGAGGCGCATGCGAATGGTTGGGCGGCCACGTAGCTTGTAACCGTTGGAAGAGAGTAATGATAACGATGACGTCAGCGGCGCTTCATTTTCTGTAAAAGCTGTTGCTGCTCTGTCATCGAGGCATGGCTGTTGTCGTGTCACAACTTCAGCATTTAATGTTCTTTGACGGGTGATGGGCTGTTGAGTGGACACATTGATCTGTGTTCCACTAGGCGCATGGGTCCATGTTGATTAGGACGCATGGATCTGTGCTTTGTTGGGTGCATCCATACAGGGCGCTTGGTACCGACGAGTGCGTCTGTACGATGCACAAGATCTGACCGGCGTATCCATTTGCATGACACATCATTATTGGTCCGACTGTTGCGTTCCTCGAGTGCTTTAAATAGCCGTTTTGACTTGGCCGAATTCGAAGCGTCAGGTTCGTCACCACGAATACAAATTCATTATACGGGATTTGGAGAGCCCGCCACTTGGCGCATGGGTTTGATTTGCCCGGCCTATAAATAGCAGCAAGAAGAGAGTTTGCTTCTCGTTCTCTCACATCTTCCTGAATGAAATTATTTGCTCGAGCACATTCTGTTGACAAGATGCTCACGAGGGTGAAGATACGACAAATTGTCTTCATTCATGCACTTGAAGGTGACTGTTACATCCAAAAGTCGGAATCGCGGGCTTCTGAGGCAGGCAGAATGTGCCTATTGCATCCAAAGATCGGGATGCTCGAGCCCTGTCTCCGTTATTCTGGAAGAGCCGCAGATCGGAATTATGGTACTCCTATCTTTCTTGGGCTTTGGAGAGCTCTTTCTCCTGCTAGAGTGGGGTGTTGCCCACTCTGGTTGTGTTAAAAGCTGCTCCTTTAGTCGCAGATCAAAATTGCGGTGCTCTCCTCTTCCTTGAGCTTTGGAGAGCTCGTCCTCCAGCTAGAGTGGGGTGTTACCCACTCTTGTTGTGGGGTATTGCCCACTCTTGTTCTGCTCAGTAAATAATTCATTAGTCGCAGCACTTGATATGCTGAGACTTCATGATGCGTATAACTGAGACGCTGAAATAGCTACGCCTGACTGAGACGCTGAAGAGACATGCCTGACTGAGACGCTGAAGTGATGCACCTGACTGAGACGCTGAAGTGATACGTCTGACTGATGATACGCCTGGCTGTAGTCTTAGGATCTTTTTTTTGTAGAAATTCTCTTTTGTAAAGCCCTTTTTTAGACATGTAATAGACTTTTATATGAAATAAAAATCCTTTTTATGTCTATAGTTTTGTTGTTCTTTGCTGTACCAAGGACTTCGTTAGCGCTCCCAGGCGCATGTAATGTTAAGCGTATAGGAATTCTGGCCTATGGATGCGCCTGAAATTCCATGCTTCTACAAGACCCCCTTCAAAGTTTTCAAAACTTTTTGTTAAGTTTTGGAATACTTTGAATAAGAAGCATGGTGTTGACTTCAATGGGGCGCATGACTGTTCGGGGTGCATGATTTGCTCCGTGCATCTATGATAAGGCGCTGCTTGCCATGAATTATAAAAGAACAGAACAATTATATCGGAGGACTGGACTTTTACTTCACAATACAAACTCGCTTGTACAAAGAAAGCCTAGGGACAAAAACCTAGGTACAGCAATCTAAGTACAATTGTTTATTTTAGATTCTGGGGGGTGACAGTAGAGGCTCGGGAAAGCGACGGCAGCTCTGCCTTACTCCTTGGACGATCGGATGTAGCCTTGGCTCCGGTGAAGAAATGCTCTTAGACGTGTTGGGGAGACTCCCTTGCACCTTCGATTGCTGGATCTCTGGATGTCTCTGTAATGCTCTCTCTCTCTTTTTTCTACTCTCCTCTCCTGAATTCTCCCGTCCTTTTTCTCGAATCCCCTCTCTCGCAAAGGAATGGCACCTTGCTATTTTTAGAAGTGGGGGTGTGATCATTAGGGTTTGCAAATGATTGCCTTCTTAAGAAGTCGACGGTTAAGGATCAATTAATCTGGGCCATTCATCTTGAATATAATAGATTTGAGCAATTAATGTGATTGCATCAAATCTCTGTGGGCAATAAATGTTGATTGCCATGAATATTCGTGATTTGTGATAGCCTGCCACGTGTCCAATTTGCTTGATTTGATTTGATCTGGGCCATTATGACGATCGCAACAAGTCTGATTTTGTTAGGATTTGTTAGCACCCATAATTCCGGGGAAGATAAGACTGCCACGTGTCTCAATTGTAGCGAAGAGCGCCACGTGTCTCAACTGGACCGTCCTGGCCGACCTGTATATGGGGGGATCCTCTCGGCCGTATGAAACCTGCAGCCGTACGTGACTGGGCAGCCGCATGGGGATGGGCAGCCGCATGAGGATAGGCAGCCGTATGCAGAGGGGCAGCCGCATGAGGATAGGCAGCCACATAAAGAGGGGCAGCCGCATGGGGATAGGTAGCCGCATGCAGATGGGCAGCCGCATGAAGTGAGCGGCCGCATGGAGTGGCCTCGGGACTTGTTGGATTTTGTCAGCCGTATGAAGATTTTCTTCTCTTTCCCATGAATATGCCATCATGTCAGTCATTATTACATCTTTATGTCAGAGCTGTCTTAGCTGTTATTTGTCAGAGCAGCCGTCAGGGTATTAAATGCAGCCGAATGTAGAGAAGAACTGTTTGAAGGCCACGTGGCTTCTTTCTGAGCCGCATGGATCTATCCGAGCCGTATGGACCCCTGAGCTGCATGGACTCCTAAGCCGCATGGGGATCCTGAGCCGTATGGGGAGCCGCATAGGTCTTTCTTTATTCTTTTCCATGCTTCTACAAGACCCCCTTCAAAGTTTTCAATTTGAAAAATTGAAATACTTTGAATAAAAAATATGGCCGTGTAAAAATTCTTCGGGCCGCATAGGATGTTCTGGCCGCATGGATGTCTCAGCCGCATGGCCTCCTCAGCCGCATGGCCATCTGAGCCGTATAGGCTGTCTGGCCGCATAGGCTCCTTGCCACGTCCTCATGCCATGTGTGCAAATCTTTACATTGATTGCCTTTGATTTAAGCCATCTTTTGGGGGGAGTCTCAAGAGTCGGCTCATTAAATTTTGGATTTTCTTTGGATGAATCTCCTTCATAAGAGGGGGCGAAATCCTAGAAGTCGGTTTTGCCTGCAGCATACGACCTGAAGCGCTTCATCGGTCCACGTGCTTTCTTCTTCCTTTTGTCCTTCTATAAATAAGAGTAATTTAAGAGAAGAAATCTTTTTACTCTCTCCTTCAACTCAAGCCTTTCCTGCCCTAACTGTCATCCTCTTCTCCGATCACCGATGGCTCCCAAGAAGACTGTTGTGGCGAAGGGTAAAAAGGCGGCGTCTTCGTCGGCTGCGGGGGTAAAGGGCAAGAAAGCTGCTTCTACTTCGACTGCGGCGACGAATGATAATGTGGCAGCTCCTCCGCCAGCCGACGTGCCCGCAGTTCACCCCAACATTCACCCCCTATTGCTGGTAAGGATGCTGTGTGAGCTTGAAACCCTAACTGTTGTGGCTACGTCGCATGCTCTATGTGCGAGCCTTCATCTTTATGTGTGCCGTATGTAGGTCTCATGTTCGAGCCGCATGGGGTATGCTTCATGTCCGAGCCGCATGAGAATTGTTACTGTGGCCGCATAAGCACTTCGCCAACGGGGCCGCATAAGCTGCGCTGAGCCGCATAGGCTCGCACGAATTTGTTTGTCGTGTGAGCCGCATAAACTTATCCAAACTCTGTCGCATGAGACTTCGTTTAAATAGAGCCATATGAAAACATGGCCGCATGAACCTTCGCTGGACGGAGCCACATAAGTGTTTTCTGAGTTGGGCCGCATGAGACTCCATTAAATTGGAGCCGCATAAGCTCGAAAACACCAATCAGTTCTCCTTGTCGATCTTTTTAACTTATTTCTTTTGTCCTCTTTTCAGGGAATTTCCCAGTTAATGCTGCGGGGGAACCTCTGGTGGGTCAGGCCCAATTTGCTATAGGAGTCCGGCTTGACCAACTAGTTCGGCAGGTGGTAGAACAACTGCCCAAGAATGAGCCTGAGGAGAGGCTGACTCTTATCAAGAACCAGCCCTTTCGCTTTCTCTGTGCCATGCTGAACTCAGGGCGATTGGAGAAAAAGTACCTGAAGCCGACATTCTTCTTCGGGGACGCCCTGATTGTGAAGAACTCTCGGGTATTGGATATATCCGAGAATTAGAATTTTATTTCTGCCGGGAGGGCGATCCATATCCCCCAGATGGAGCATCATTTCCTATTGGTGTGGTTCAATATGTTGCCGGTGGATAGGAGGATGCAGGAATCCTTGACGCCGAGCCGGTTGGGAATGATAGTGGGTAACATCCACTACAATAAGCATGTTAGATCTGCGTACGCGGGCAGGGAACCGGTCAGCTGCTCCGTGATGGGGCTAGCCCCGGGTATCTTCTTAAATACGCAAGGTCCCAATTTCTCATTCTCTCAAGCCGACACTTTCCTGAATCGACTTGCTCGGATAAGGTCTTATCCCATTGGCCGGCTCTCGCTTTTGAACTGGATATGCCCCATCCCTTCGTGGGCCAATTTGATCGGGTGGATTTTACGAGAATATGGGACTTTCCTGCGTGAGGTTGGTCTCTACCACGCCATCCGGGGTACATGTCACGGACTTCCCATCAATAAGGAGTTGTTCATGGATCTCTTAGAGATGTACAACCAGCGGACGGGGACCTTCTTCGCGCCAGGAGGGGAGATGGGTCTCGCACTTCATGAGATGCACGCCGTCTCTAGGCTGCCTTGGGGCAATGAAGTGTTTGAAGTATATACTCCAACGAACGAAGAGTTCGAAGATTTGGAGCAATGACATCCGGGTTTCGTTGCTGTCTATCAGGAGTTACTGTGTCATCACAGTTACTGTCAACAGACGACCAAGAAGGATAGTAACTCGGAAGGGAACCTTCTGCATACTAGGGCTTGGCTCTCCTACCTTTTTCAGCAAGTTGCCTCAGGCCAGGTTACTCCCGTGAATTCTCTGACCCGAGAGCAAATACAGGATCTGGTGTTAACTGCCAAGAAGTCGAAGGCCTTGAGCGACACGTTTGGGAGTCAAACTGATTCCTTTGATTATTTTTATCAGGATATCCAGCCGCTGTCGGAGAAGGCAATCCTGGCAGGGTTCTTGTTGGTATGGCTACGAAATTGCGTGGTCTCAAGAGGAGCTGGTTCTATTGAGAGGATCAGCCAAAATTTTATCCTTCCTGCCGTGAAGCTGGCCTTCGGGGTCAGGCTGGCTCTTCTTCCGGCCATGGTGTACAGCATACACCGTGGCCTCCGTACTTTTTCATCCAAAGTTATTGTACGTGACACAGCGATGAACTTTGAGCGAATCTAGTTGCCTTATCACTATCTGATGAGGTGGCTATTAATGTACTGCCGGTCTTTGATGAGACCTGGCCCAGAAGATGGTGTAACTGACGATGATGCTTTTATCTTCCAGTACCGCCGGATGTCCTGGGAGTACAATACTATGCCCGCTTGTCGGAGGGCGCTGGCGAGGGTAGATGGATATAATTTCTTCGTGTCTGTTCCCCATTTTTCTGCTGAGGAGGTGGAGAGTGTACATGTTGATGGTATCGGGCCTCCTTTCCTCTTACCTGAGAAGATGCTTCTTTGGTTGCGTAACATCCGTCCCTCGCACTTAGTATATCGCAACCGTAATACCGTCTACCTGGAACCTTACTTACCTAGCCGGTTCTTCCGCCAGTTTGGGTACAGCCAGCTGTTCCTAGAGAGTTCCAGCTCTTGCCTGGGCTTTGAAGGCAGTATTCTTGATGGCATCAGAGCCTGGCTTTATTATAATATTTCTCATACCCGTACTAGTTTCTCGGTCCCTTACGCTGAGACGCAAGGGGAGATTTTGTATTTAGCGGCTCTCTACCATGTCACTGCGAGCAGGTTTCCGGTTAATTTTGACCCTCGTACCAGTTTTATTGTTGGTACCGGCTTGGCGGAGAAGCCCCAGGGGTCGAAGAAGAGGAAGCGGAGGGCGAACACGGTTCCTGTGTCGGACTCGGAGTCCACCACTACGGATGAAGAAGATGGCGAGCAGGGTACTGATGATTCTCTCCCTCCTCTAGACGAGGTGGCGGCAGAACAACCGCCCATTGCAATCGATGAAGTGGTGGCGGATCAGCCACCTGATGCGTCTAGCCCTTCGCTTAAGCGGAGCAGGAGTGAGTCTGCTGATATCAACAGGACTTATTCCATGAAACGAGCTGCTGTCAGATCCCGTCGGCTACTTATCGAGGATGTTGACGCTGTTTCTGAGGTGACTCAAATTATAGTCGTCTTCTCCTTCATTTTTCTATACTATGGCCTAATCATTTTTCTTTACTCTTGTAGGCGTCAGAGGAGTCGGTTTCTCGTGAACCGGTCGCTGAGGTCGATCCGGCCCTGACCACTTTGGTCGATGATATGTGCATCGCTATCATTTTTGCTGGGGTTCTTCCGGAGGCGGCCGAGGAGTCCCACCTTGCTGAGGACTCAACCCATGGGGACGGGGGCTCTACTGCACCTGTCCCTGAGACAGTTGAATTTCCATGGGGTGACGCTGAACTGGTTGGCTCCCTTTCCGGGGTGGCTAGGGCAGAAGAACCAGCTGAATTTAACTTGGAGGTCGCGGGTGAGGAGACCACGGCACCTACGAGGGAGCTACAGCCTTCATGCTCCTCCCCTGGTAAGATAAGCCAAATCTTAACGTGTGAGGAGGCCTATCTGCTCTATCGTCACATCATTCATGTTACGTCGATTGATTGTTGCTCTGGACATACAGGTCCTGTCTCTCCAGTGTCAATGATAGACATTATGGAGACAGGCTCTGCCGAAGGGGAACTGGCGGAGAGGAGCGTACCCCCTCTCCTTCCGGCTCGTCTTGAGGGGCCTTCCGCTGGCTCGAGTTCGGGAAGTCAGGTGGCGGTACAGCCGGGGCAGGAGACAATGGTCCTTGCGTCCTCTTCTGCTCAGGCGGCTCCGAGAGTCGACCTCTCTGCCCTGCCGAGTGTCCAGACTCTTCGGGTAGCGAAGGAGGAGTTAGCCGCTATCCGCACATCTTTCCGCTCGAAATTTGTCTCCCAGGTGGCAAGTTCTAGCGTGCCTCCTTCGACATTGTCGGCCACGCTTCCTTTGACGCCGTCCTCCACAGAGGTTCTGGACGAAGCGTCACAGGACGTGGTTGACAACTTCTATCGCCACTTGAAGAAAGGGGTAGCGACTGCTGTGGAACGAGGGACCTCTTTTGCCTTGGCTCGACAATGCGCCCGGGGTCATATTGATATTCTTAAGACTCTTCCCGGTGGGACGGGGGTAGCTGCGCTTCTGGAGGCAAAATTGCTGGAGGCTGATCAGCTGGTGGCCCAGCTTCAGGTGCTGCGGCAAGCTGATCTGTCTGCTGTTATAGATCAGGAGCACGGTTTCCTCACAGCTACTGTAGAGAAGATAAGGGCTGCTCGGGATAAGACCAAGCCGGTCATACTGAAGGACCTCCGCGATCTGTCAGATCGATATGATCAGTTGAGCCGCGAGAGTGAAGATGTTATGGCTCGGGAAGCGACTGCCTCCCGTGGGATCATTGACACGCGGGAGCAGATCCTTGAGCTTCAGAGGAAGTTAGCTTTCCTGGAGTTTGAGCTTGAGGCTGCACGCACCGAAAGGGGGCTAATTATCCAGGAGGCTGACAGAGTTAATCGAGCTTCTGCTGGCCTGGAGCTTGCCCTGAAGAAGTTGGAGGACGGCTGGCGGGCACACATGGACTTGGATAATACGGAGCGGTTGTCCCAGGAGACCGATCGCCGAGCTAGGCAGCAGCTTGAATGGAGGACCACCTTGGTGAAGAACCGTCTCCTGGAATTACGTACCGCCGAACCATATACGGCTTTTTTTCTTCTTTTGTTTCTGTTCTTTTCTTTTCTTTAAGTGGGACGTTGTCCCTAGAACATGTAGTACTTTCGCCTTCCAAAATAAAAGAGTATGCTTTATTCTACCCTTTATTTGTACTGTTTGTTGTGCCTGTGGTGTTTGCCCCGCTTGGGGGACTTGTTTGTGGACCTGTTACCCCTGGCATACCTGGGTTTTAGGTATGGATAACAAGTTTGATGGGGATACCTAGAACAATTCCACGGTAAGGTGGTCATGGACGCTCCTGGTATTGGAAGAAAGAATGCCATGGAGTAGCTGGGCTCCCGGGGCATGATAAGGAATGATGTGCATGTACTAGGAAACTTAGTACAGTATTTGTAGTCAGCAGAGGACATTTGTGGGCCTATTATCCTTGGCGTACCCTGGTTCAGGATACGAATAATAAGACGAGAGAGAAAACCAACATACTTACTCAGAGGTAATGAGGACATGGCAAGTATTGGGGTTTTACCGTGGAGTCTTCCTACTCAGAGGTAATGAGGACATGGCAGGAGTGGACTCAACGGAGGATATTTGTGGTCAACAAAGGACATTTGTGGACCTATTATCTTTGGCGTACCCTGGGGGTTTTTTTTTGGTACAGATAATAAGTCGAGAGAGAACCAACATATTTACTCAGAGGTAATGAGGACATGGCAAATATGAGAGTTTCTTCGATGGAGCCTTCCCACTCAGAGGTAATGAGGACATGGCAGGAGTGGGCTCCGTGAAGGAGTACATAGAAAGACTCAGAGGTAATGAGGACATAGAAGTTCTATGTAGAGGGGTGATTTATTTTTGGCGGAAGTGAAACGACTCATAGGTAACATCGACGTGGTCGTTTTGGAAATTTGTGGATCCGTTACCCTTTTGTGCACTGAGAGTGCGGGTAGTGGATCATGAGGGAGGAGCCCTTTCAGAAGAATAAGTTCAGTGGTATGGTCATACATGACTTACTATCTAAAAGAGTGACCGAAATGTAAGTTCAGAGGCACCTGCGGGTACATAACTCAGCAATCTAGGATATTTGGAGGAAGAATGTGAGTTCAGCGGTACGAAAGAGTACATGACTCGTCATTCTGGAAGATTTGTAGTCGGGATGTGAGTTCAGCGGTACTGGAGGGTACATAACTCAGCAATCTAGAATTTTGTGAATGCGAGTTCAGCGGTACCGGCGGGTACATAACTCAATAATCTAGGATTTTGCGAATGTGAGTTCAACGGTACCGACGGGTACATAACTCAATAATCTAGAATTTTGTGAATGTGAGATCAGCGGTACCGACGGGTACATAACTCAATAATCTAGAATTTTGTGAATGCCAGTTCAGCGGTACCGGCGGGTACATAACTCAGCAATCTGGAATTTTGCAAATTGTGAGTTCAACGGTACCGGCGGGTACATAACTCAATAATCTAGAATTTTGTGAATGCGAGTTCAGCGGTACCGGCGGATACATAACTCAGCAATCTGGAATTTTGCAAATTGTGAGTTCAACAGTACCGACGGGTACATAACTCAATTTTGCGAATTGTGAGTTCAATGGTACCGGCGGGTACATAACTCAATTTTGCGAATTGTGAGGACATAGAATTTTTAGAGAATGTCGTTTAGACATAATATTTTTTCAGGAACTTGCCATTGACGGACAACATGAGCAAGTCTCCGTTTTGTTTTACGATACGGTAAGCACCGTTTGGGGAATACAGCCTCAATGATAAATGGACCTTCCCACTTTGGCTGGAATTTGCCGGCGGTTTTGTGAGTCATAACCATCGGCCTCCGAACTGCCAGAACGAGATCGCCCACTTGGAATGTTCTGATTTTAACCTTCTTGATGAAGGCTCCGGAGATGCGTGCTCGGTATAGCTCGATTTGTTACTGAGCCAATAGGCACTTTTCATCTAAGGCCTCCAACTCTTGTAGGCGGCGACGGTAGTTATCGTCCGTCATCAATTGGTAAGTGAGAGCGACGCGGAGCGAGGGTATTTGAGTCTCCAACGGAAGAACTGCCTCACTCCCGTACACCAGGGAGAATGGTGTGTTCCCTGTGGCTGTTCGGACTGTAGTACGGTACGCCCATAAGCATTCACCAAGCTTCTCGTTCCAGTCGCATTTGTTGGATGATACGAACTTTTTGAGCAACTTGATGATGGTTTTGTTGAATGCTTCTGCCAACCCATTCGCTGCCGGGTTGTATGGCGTTGAAGCAATGTTCTGGATGCGATGTTTGTCGCAGAATCGATAGAAGGCGTAGCTTGCGAACTGCGGACCATTATCATAGATGATCTTTCGGGGCAGTCCAAAGTGATAGATGACGTGATGTTTGAGGAAGCTGATCACGTTTGAAGTCTTCACTTCTGCAAGCGAAACAGCTTTCGCCCATTTGGAGAAGTAATCTGTGATGGCAAGTATGAAGCGATGTCCTCGGGACGAAGGTGGAGTGATCGGACCGATGATATCCATTCCCCTTGCTTCGAATGGCCAGGATGCAACTGTCGGATGTAGGAATTCGGATGGCTGGTGGATGAAGTCCGCGTGGACTTGGCAGGCTTTGCACTTTCTTGCATAGTCTATCGCATCTGCTACCATCGTGGGCCAGTGGTAGCCCATTCGGCAAAGACGGTCTTGCAATTTTGGGCCAGGCTGATGGGCCCCGCAGACACCGTCATGGGCTTCGCGTACGGCTTCTTTGGCTTCTGCGTTTGACAGACATCGAAGAAATAATCCATCGTAGGATCGGCGATACAGCATTTTCGTCTCTGTATCGTAGAAGAATCTGAGAGAATGCCTTCTGATAGAGGTGGCTTCCTTTGGGTTCTCGGGCAGGATGTCGTAGACTACGAAGTTAATGAATGGTTGTCTCCAGTCTGGTGCTTCATTGATAGTCTGAGTGGAATAACTCGCCCCAAATTAAACGTTGTTCCTGGGACAGACCAGTTCATGGCCTATCACATCCACCGATTGATGAGCATGGTTCGGAACGGCTAGGGAAGCGGCAAGGCCAGCTAAGGCATCGGCTTCGATATTTTGGAGTTTGGGAACGTGTTCGATGAAGAACCCTTCAAATGACGAGATGATGTTGATCGCTATTTGGTGATAGGGGATCATGTCTTCATGGCGGACTTCGTATGAACCCCGGATCTGATTGACGATTAACTGTGAATCGCCGTATGCTTCAAGATATTCTACCCCCAGCTCTCTTGCAAGTTGGAGGCCAATGACTAAAGCGTTGTACTTGGCCACATTGTTAGAGCAAGGTTCCGTGAGGGAGTAAGCACGATTGACCACTAGTCCGGAAGGAGAAACCAGCACCATCCCGACTCCGACGACGATGTTGCCCTTGGGTCCGGTCCTTGATGCACCATCGAAGAACATTCGCCATATATCATCGTGAGAGGCCGCATGCGAGTCGGCGATCTCTTCTGGGATTTCTTCATATATTCTGGCCGACTTCGAGCCTGGGTGGGCTGCAAAAAAGTCTGCCAGAGCTTGACCTTTAACAGCCTTTTGCGGGACGAAGATCATATGGTAGGGGGACAATAATATTGTCCATGTAGCGAGGCGAGAGCTGAGTGCCCTTGGTTTAGTCATGAGGACCCTGAGGGGGTTGACTCGTGATATCACATGTATGGTTTGCCCCGTGACATAGTGTCGCATCTTTTAAATGGCGAACACCAGGGTGAGGCATTCCTTCTTCACAGCAGTATATCGGTGCTCTGGCCCGATCATCATTCGACTGAGGTAATATATAGCTTGCTCATGGCCTGCATCGTTGTTTTGTACTAACAGAGCGCAGAGGGAATGCTCCATTGCTCGTACATAGAGCAGGAATAGTTTTCCAGCAACCGGGGCCACCAGGACTGGAGGGTTCGACAAATATTTTTTGATGCTATCGAAGGCACGCTGGCATTCTTCATCCCATATGAATGAGACGCCCTTGAAGGCCTCAGAGTTCTCAGAGATTTCTCGGGGGACCCATCTCCATGATTGCCTTTGTCTTCTCACGGTCTACGTGGATACCCTGGGAGGTGATGATGAAACCCAAGAACTTTCCGCTGGATACGCCCAAGAAGGATTTCGTAGGATTCATTTTCAAATTGTGCGCTCGCATTAGGTCGAATACCGTCCTCAGATCCTGCAGGTGGTCTCCCCTATAGCGACTCTTGACGGCGATGTCATCAACATAGCACTCCACGATCTTGCGCAAGTAATCCCTGAAGATGATACTCATGGCTCTCTGATAGGTGGCGCTCGCGTTCTTTAAACCGAAAGGCATGACTGTGTAGCAGAACGTGCCTATTGGTGTTCGGAATGATGTATACTTTTTGTCGTCAGGAGACATCTTAATTTGGTTGTACCCCGAGAAGCCATCCATGAACGACATACGTTCGAAGCCGCAGGTGTTGTCAATCATGATGTCTGTGATAGGGAGGGAGAACTCATCTTTGGGACACGCCTCGTTCAGATTGCGAAAGTCGATGCAGATTCGAATCTTCCTATTCTTCTTGAGGACCGGTACTATGTTGGCGACCCAGTCCGGATGTTGTTCCTCCCGAATGAAGCCGCTGGCTATCAGTTTGTTAACTTCAGCTTCGATCGCGTCCATGATGCCTGGGCGGAAGCGTCGTTGTTGTTGTTTGACTGGCTTTGCATCTGGCTGAATGTCGAGCTTATGAAGAGCAATATCGGGGTTTAACCCTGGCATGTCTTCATAGCTCCAGGCGAATACGTTGATATATTCTTTGACGAGTTCCAATAGCGATTCTCACTCTTCGTCTGTCAGGCTTTTACTATCGAAGATTGGTTTTGGAGAAGAGTCGCTGCCGAGATCCACTTGCATGACCTCATCTTCAGTAGGAGGCTTTTTTGTTCAAACCGCTTCTTCCATTGCGTATCCAGCTGTTGGGCCCACGGCTCTAATTCGAGGAGTTCAGGAAAGTCTTCACCTTCTTCGTAAGCATCGGCAAGTGCCATATTGACGGACCAGACTTGCTTGAGCATGTCTCCGATACTGATATCCGAATCGAAAGTGGGTGATCCGGTTGAGTGTGAGTGCCAGTCGCATTCTTCGTCCGAGCTTTCGAGTGTTGTCACAGGTGTGACATAACGTAGCCCACGTCTGGTCTTGTTATAGTAATCTCGTGGTTTTCCAGCCGGGACCGGCGACTTTAAAGGTAGTCGTCGACCAGTGCCGTAGTTCAAACCTAGCGTAGTCTCCAGATCGTACCCCTATTTTTGTATGAGGTATTTGGATTAGGGGCTATATAGATAGAGAGGCAGTCTCTCGACGTCTGATTCGAGATCAACTTCTTTTATGGTGAAGGGCTGTGGATCATTCTTTCGACCGTAGATGATTGGATGGTCCTCTCCCTCGATTACGCGGTAAGCGTCTTCCACGGGAGTGAGTTGATTTGCGGTGTAAACATTTGTCACCTGTGTATGTAGGTGAGTGCCCATACCGTATTCCTTAGCATATATTGTACAAAGCTTATTAATCTCGATGTAGTTCAAAGATAGCCCTTTATTGATGAAGTAAGGTATCTTTTCTAGCGGGATTACATCATCTACAGATGGAACATCAGTGTGAGCAGCCACATACTTGGCCAGTTCTGGTTCTTCTTCGGCCACCCCCTGTATAAATGAAGACTGAGAGGATGACTTGGGCAACTTGATCATCAGGGGTTCCGCTGGTGGAGCAGAACGTAGAGTTGTTGGCAAACTAGCAACCCCCAGTTTGGTACTCGAGCCTGGACGGGGAGTGGTTGGCTCGCTAGAAGCCCTAGACTTTGCATCGGGCTGACGATTCTTTTTGGGAAGACGTATCGTCATTGGCTTGTCGGAGGGATTGAGCTTCTTCGTTTGTGGCTGGCCGACTCTAGGCAGTCTGATTGTCAGTGGCTTCGTCGTAGGTCTTGGCGCTTGGCCGGACCTTGGCAGCCGGATTATCATTTGCCCCTATTGTGCTGAGAGACTGATCGCATCCTTACGCAGAGCGGCCGTAAGGGGTACAGTCTTGCCAGGTTTGCGAGCTTGGAGGTGGATCGTCAGAGGTTCTTCTGATCCTGTGGCCATCTCAGTACGAGCTTGCACATCTCCTTCACCAAGGTGCCTCTTCGACTTTTCGTATAAACACGAGTCTGAGTAGTAGGATTCGACCCTTTTGAAGTGATCGATATCGACAAATTCTGTCCTCACGAAGCCGTATTTGTCGACATACTTGAAGCACTGATGCAGCGTAGAAGGCACGATCATGTAATCGTGCATCCAAGGGCGCCCCAAGAGGATATTGTAGGAAGGGTCCGCATCTATGACATAACAGGTTATTTCTGACTAAAGATCGCCGATTTGGCACTTCAAGCGAATTTTTCCAATCGGGTAGCTCCTGTCCGAATTAAAATCGCTGATGGCGGTGCATGTTGGTGTCAGGCGATGCATAGGAATGCGGAGATGATGTAACAGACCCTTCGGGATGATGCTTATGGAAGAACCAGGATCAATGTGCATCCGATCCGCCTTTACGTCGCCGATGTATCCAGTATAATATAACGGATGATCGTGTAGGTTGGTTTTGTTGAGCATATCCTGTGGAGTGACAATATTGGGCATCGATCCTGTACAAGTGCTGTCTTGGAGATTTGCAGGCAGACTTTCTCCCGTGAGGTTGACCTGAGCCAGCTATGCGTCGGCATTCTGGGGTGCATCGCTCAAAGCCGTACGAATATCCTTGGAGAGTCTCAGGAGCTCGTATAATGACAATTTGGCCGGTGTGTTGGCCAATTGCACCAAGATGTCAAAGTTGTAGGGCCTTGCCAGCCCATGAGGTGCCTCTTTTCGGAGGGATTTGTCAAAACGAGTCTCCTTCGGCCTAGGCTTGTCGGTCGTTGGAGGTTGAGAAGGTCCTGGAGCATCAGCAGTAGCCGCTGATGTTCTTCAGTCGAGTTATCTGGTGTAGGCTGGGATTGAGCACCAGACTGAGTAACGACAGCTACGGTTTCTTCGATATCTACCGAGATTGTGCGGCAGGATCTGACCTTTCTACTCTTCTTCTTGCCAATGGGGGGTGGTGTGGACTGAGTTACTTCAGGTACCAAGTCTGGATGGACCCACATGACCTCCCCTCGTGACGTGGTAAGGGGTACTAGACCAGTAGCCTGATCTCGAGAAGGTAGAAGATTAGCAATCTCTATTGTCGCCCGAGGGACGGGTATCACGCCGTCTTGAGTCTCTGTCGGAGGAAAGCTGCCAAACTATATAGACACCATATTGGCTGCTACGGTTACCTTCTCGAAGTCAATGGACAGAGCCTTCGAATCGATAAGATGTTGGATGTATCGCTTCAGTTGATAGCAGTCGTGTGTAGCATGGCGGACGTAGCGATGGTAATGACAGTAGTTTGGGTTCTCCATTTCTGTCGGCCGAGGTACCCGTCTTGGTGGAGGGAGCTGAATTCTATCCCCTTGTATGTGCATGTCCAAGATGGGCTTGACATGGCCGTCTTCGAAGGAATAGATCATTTACGGCCATTGCTTGTCTGCCAGTTTTGATTCAGGCTTCTGGGCTGTATCGGCCACCATAGCCTGCTTGCCCTTGTTGTCCCGATTGTTGGAGGAGTTACCACTATTGTTGTTGTTGGTATTAGGGCGCTTGCCCTTGTCCTCTCCCTCCGAGACATGCAATCCCAGTTGGCGAGCCTTCTTCAACCTGTCCTCGGCGCTAGTGGCACTGATGATGAACGTCTTCCAGTCCTTGAATTGACTTTCACCCATCCAGAGGCTGATTAATGGGAGCAGTCTCTTTTGGCAAATTTCAACCAAGGAGGAATCCGGATTACCAGACGGCAACTTCATTGCGGTTTGGCGAAACCGTTCAATATAGTTCCTTGTCAGCTCTTTCTCTCCTTGAACGACATCCATGAGGGTGGACATTGTGATGTCCTGTCCTACTTCGTAGAATCTCTCCAAGAACATACGCTTGAAGCTGGCGAAGGAGTGGATGCAGTTGTTTGGCAGGTTACGGTACCAGTCGAAGGCGACCCCTTCCAATGCCCCGATGAATAATCGTGTAAGGATGGCATCGTCATGGGGCAGATGGTCGGTGGTGACCTCGAAGTAAGTGATGTACCGACTTGCGGAGATCTTTCCATCATATGGATTGATATGGAATGGTTTATACTTTGGTGGGAAGGGAACATCTCTCCACGCAGCGGGATACGGTTGTCGTATCCTGAGGTCTTGGCAGTTTTCTCGGGCGTGGAACATGGCTCGGAGCTCCTGGACCTCTTTTCTTGCTTCCCTGGCCTCATCCGCAGCGGTGGGAGCTGACATCTCAGGAGGATTATTGCCCGGGTTTGGTGCCGCTGAGTTCGAGTCCGCATTGACCGCGGGACCCAAGTTTGTTTGGCCAGGCGTCCCTTCTTACAGAGTAGGGAGGGCTGCTTTGATCTCGTCCACCGATTTGACCAAAGTGCGCAGTATGGCATCCAGAGTGTCGATGCATTGGCGATCACTGGGACCATCTTGTTCGTCGTTTGTCATGAATGCCGTCCTTACATGAGTAGAAGTGGAAGGGACGGTGGATGACATGCCTTCCGAATCATACCCCTGTACCGAGAAGTCATCGGGGTGTGTGGGAATGTTCTCCTCTGGTTCGGACTAAAAAAGAATAGTACCCCCAGCTTCGGAGTTTGCCTCATCTTGAGAGTCGTGGACGTCCTCGGAGACGTCGGCACCTGCTGTATCTGATGGGAGAGTTGTTTCCCCCGGCTCGTCTCCTTGGAACATCGGATTGTCGTGGATGTTCGGAGGAGTGCTACCCCCAGTTCCAGCAACCCCCAGTGATGTGGATGATGAATCTCCCACTGTAACAGATTTTGTCTTTGAACGGGTACCTTGGAAAACTACGGTGGTGGGCAACCGTTTAGACGACAGTTTCTTAGTCGCAGTGGTTGTCTTCGGGCTGGAAACATTTATTTTCTTCCCTCTTCCATCGGCGAGGATTTTATGAGTAGAGTTGTAGGAGATGACGGGAGGTGCCTCATCCTCTGAGCTCAGCTGTTGTAATCTTTGGAAGACGGACTGCCGATCTTCTCGTACCGTCGCGTTGTTGCAACAGCAGTTGACAATGACTTGGGTGCAGTGACGTCCGTAGGAGGACTCTTTGCATACCGAGGTCTCTTCTCTTTCCTTGTGTTTATGGAGGATAACCTCACGCAAGTCAGATGGGTCTGGAACGACCATGTTTGCTCCCTAGATTTTGGGAGACTTTTGTGAACCACTCTGTCCGTTTGCCGCCGGGGGCTGGACTCGAGTGGTTCTGTACAACTTCCCATCAGAGGCCCGCATAACAGTATGTGGAGTGCTCGGATGGTCAGAGGTCGGGACAGTGGACTGAGCTCACCAAGCTCGTGCTGTCTTAGACTTTTTCATTCTAGTACGTGAGGGCACATAGTAGGAAGAGTCTAAGTGGTGCTGCAGAGAGTCAGACATATTTTCTCGGGAGCATGAGAGATCAAGACCATAGGAGAGGCGATCGAAGACTGAGCCGTACGGAGCAGACAGTATACGGCTGGAATCAACAGTCTTCATGCGGCTGGCAATCGTAGCCGCATGGGCTTTCTTCATGCGGCTGGAAGTCTCAGCCGCATATGTATTCTCCATGCGGCTGGAAATCTTAGCCGCATGGGTATTCTGTATTCGGCTGGCAGTTTCGGTCGCATGGACATCATGCATGCGGCTGGCAATCTTGGCCGCATGAGTGTTCAGCCTGCGGCTAGTGCCTTTGTTCGGCTTCTTCCTGGAGCACATAGAATCACTCTTTGTCCCTGCAAGTCCAGCATCGTAGTGCTTTCCTCTACCGGACCTGGGGACAGCAGAGTCCTCTATGGCTTGAAGTGGAGCCGCATGAGAGTTGCCTTCGCCGTCTTGGGAAGCAGAGAGTCCTCCGTTCAGAGCTTGGGAAGGAGCAAATGATTTTGGCCTCCACTCCCTGCGAGGTTTTTTCCTGCGGGTTCGCTTCTGGACCGGGCCAGCGCTCCCGTCGGAGAGCATTTCTTCAAACGCCTGTTGGTCGAAGCGGACGACCATCTTCTGTTGTGTGGAGCTAACTTTGGCTGCATCCGATTGCGTCATCAACTTCTCAGCCGTGGAGAAGTTTGTCCCCAGCAGAGTCGTCATCGTGTTTGCCATGAATTATAAAAGAACAGAACAATTATATCGGAGGACTGGACTTTTACATCATAATACAAACTCGCTTGTACGAAGAAAGCCTAGGGACGAAAACCTAGGTACAGCAATCTAAGTACAATTATTTATTTTAGATTCTGGAGGGTGACGGTAGAGGTTCGGAAAAGCGACGGCAGCTCTGCCTTACTCCTTGGACGATCGGATACAGCCTTAGCTCCGGTAAAGAATTGCACTTGGACGTGTTGGGGAGACTCCTTGGCACCTTCGGTTGCTGGATCTCTGGATGTCTCTGTAATGCTCTCTCTCTCTTTTCTCTGTTCTCCTCTTCTGAACTCTCCGGTCCTTTTTCTCGAATCCCCTCTCTCGCAAGGGAATGGCACCTTACTATTTATAGAAGTGGGGGTGTGATCATTAGGGTTTGCAAATGATTGCCTCCTTAAGAAGTCGGCGGTTAAGGATCAATTAATCTGGGCAATTCATCTTGAATATAATAGATTTGAGCAATTAATATGATTGCATCAAATCTCTATGGGCAATAAATATTGATTGCCATGAATATTCGTGATTTGTGATAGCCTGATACATGTCCAATTTGCTTGATTTGATTTGATCTGGGCCATTATGACGATCACAACAAGTCTGATTTTGTTAGGATTTGTTAGCACCCATAATTCTGGGGAAGATAAGACTGCCACGTGTCTCAATTGTAGCGAAGAGCGCCACGTGTCTCAACTGGACCGTCCTGGCCGAGCCGCATATGGGGGGGGTCCTCTCAGCCGCATGAAACCTGCAGCCGCACGTGACTGGGCAGCTGCATGGGGATGGGCAGCCGCATGAGGATAGGCTACCGCATGCAGAGGGGCAGCCGCATGAGGATAGGCAGCCGCATGCAGAGGGGCAGCCGCATACAGATGGGCAGCCGCATGGGGATAGGCAGCCGCATGCAGATGGGCAGCCGCATGAAGTGAGCGGCCGCATGGAGTGGCCTCGGGACTTGTTGGATTTTGCCAGCCGTAAGGAGATTTTCTCTCCTCTTTCCTATGAACACGCCATCATGTCAGTCATTATTGCGTCTTTATGTCAGAGCTGTCTTAGCTGTTATTTGTCAGAGCAGCCGTCAGGGTATTAAATGCAGCCGAGTGTA
This sequence comes from Iris pallida, assembly GCA_029216955.1. Taxonomy (NCBI): domain Eukaryota; kingdom Viridiplantae; phylum Streptophyta; class Magnoliopsida; order Asparagales; family Iridaceae; genus Iris; species Iris pallida. The sequence continues at coordinate 591,894 of JANAVB010035820.1, read as the reverse complement.
GAGAAGAACTGTTTGAAGGCCACGTGGCTTCTTTCTGAGCCGTATGGATCTATCCGAGCCGCATGGACCTCTGAGCCGCATGGACTCCTGAGCCGCATGGGGATCCTAAGCCGCATGGGGAGCCGCATAGGTCTTTCTTTATTATTTTCCATGCTTCTACAGGCGCATGCTCTTCTTCAGTTTTAAATGCAAATGATAACGCTTCGAAATAAACAAAAAGATTAATGATGATCTATTTGGATTATTTGCAGTTATCACTTTATAGAACCCCAGGCGGCGGCTGACGTCACCCTTTATCGGTTCACGCGTATGACCCAGCCTATAAATAGGCGTCTGATGGAGAGAGAGAGAGAGAGAGTTCTTCCTCTCTTTGCTTTCTTCTTATTTAGAGTTTTTCTTCCAAAATCATAACTTCTTTTTACGAAATGGCTCCCAAGACTCCTCGTGGTGGTGCTGGCCGAGGACAAGGCCGGGGTAAGGAGCCGATGGAGTTCGATGAGGAGGACGCTCCTGTCGTCACTGTGACTCCTGCCGACATTCGACCTGCGGTGACGGGTGGGTGTCTTCTGATTTTGTAGTTGCCAACTCTCTTTTTCAGACGAGTTTAGGGCGTACGGATGAGTTACATCCTGTTGCTGTGCCCTAACTCCTTGTTGCCGACACACATGGACTTCTGTCCTGATGATGCGCTTTGGCTCTTCCGCTGACGCGTATGGATTTAGACCCTGATTATGCGCCGAGGCTTCGCTGCTGACGCGCATGGGCTTGGGCCCTGATTATGCGCCGAAGCTTTACGGCTGACGCGCATAGGCTTGGGCCCTGATTATGCGCCGAAGCTTCACTGCTGACGCGCTTGGGTTTGGGCCCTGATTATGCGCAGAAGCTTCACTGCTGATGCGCATGGATTTAGCCCCAATTATGCGCCAGGCTGCTGATGCGCCCCAAATGTTTTGTTTTTTGAAGCCTCTAACTTTCTCCTTGCTGCCTGACTTTTGTTTTTGCTGTGTCTGTGTCGATGACTATCCCCTTGCTGAACGAAGTCCTTCTGGATGCTTCCTTTTGCCAAAAGGGGATCGACTTCAACGAAAAAGTTATTAACCCAGCGAGGCTGCTATCATGCTGGATCAGTCTCCCGAAAAGATGTTGCAAATTCGGGATCAGTCGCCTATTTTTCTCCAAAGTATGATGGAAAGCGGCAAACTAAAATCTGCTGAGTCCGAAAATGTGACTTTCTTGAAACCGGCCATTCTGTTTGGTGACCGCTTGATCTCCAATGAGGCGAAGATACTGAAGATCAAAGAAGACTGGTTCTTCACAGCGAAGGGCATGGCCCTGTACATGCGGCAGTCTGAGCGTCAATTGCCACTGACAGCTTTCTACCGCTTGGCCTCCAAGAGGAGGATGCCATGGGAAGTTACTCCATCTCAAGGAGGGGCAGTGGGGGGTACCCTTCGTATTTATGTTACTTCAAATCAAAGAGATATCTTGGCCTCCTCGCGAGCCGGGACCTCGTACCATTGCCAAACTTTGTGCCCTGGAAGCATTTATAGTGATGTTTTCCCCGACAATTTTGCCTTCGGTGGTTTGACCTTTGTAAGCCGGATGATAACATCGAATGTTATGTATCCGAAAGGAGGTTTTCGGGTCGAGGGCTGGTGTCACCACATGTCAAAGTGGGACGAGCTGACCCTTTGGGTCTTGACGAAGTTCAAAACTGAGCTGAAAGCGATTGGGCTGACCGCTGCTCTTCGCGCAACCCAAGCAGGTGTCGACCTTAATCGACATATGTTTCTTGCCCTCCTGGAGATGTTCAACACCCAGATTGGCACCTTTTTTTACTCCGGTAGGGGAGTTGGGATTGGCCCTCCATAAGATGTACGAGGTGTCCAAGCTTCCTTGGGGCTCGGAGCCATATGAGGAATATTTCCCGACAAAAGAAGAGATTTAAGTTCTGAAAGACAAGGACCCAGAAATGGTAGCTGTTTTCAAGGAGGTGGCAAGCCACCATTATATGATGCAACGAAGGGAGAGGGGCGGGTCACATCCCCATGTGACTGCTTAGAAAGATTATGTCTTCAAGCAGGACTTGACGGACCCCTCTAAGATTCGGTTTGTGACTCCGTATGGACTGAGTCACACGGAGGTCACCTCCGACATAAGCCGATTGGGCGAGAAGACTCCTCATTCAAATGAGAGTGGTGCCGACATATATAGTTGCTTCTGCCATTGCGTGCACCGAATGTCTTCCAAGGCAGTGTTGACTGCATACTTGATGATATGGCTCCGGGACTATGTGTTCTCGGACGGATCTGGATCCGTAGAGAGAGTGAGCATGAACCTCATTTTGCCAGCGATAAAACTGGTTTTTGGTCGTCCTCTAGCACTCCTTCCCGTGATGGTGTGTAACCTGTTGCGGGGTTTGAGAGATTTTGCCGATGATGTGGTCCATGAGAGGGGCAAGAAAGACAACTTTCCCCGAGTTGAGCTACCATTCCATTATTTGATGGGATGGTTGATTCTGCAACATCCAAATGTGATGAGCCTAGGCCCTGAAGGGGATCATGTTGAAGGTGGCGCCTTTATCCGTCGCTTCTATAAGAGGAAATGGTTGCACACCGGTGTCTCCGTCTGTAGGAAGGTTTTATCTTACCTTCAAGGGTGGGAGATCTCCAAGGTCAGTCCCGTCTTCACAGATTTTGAGGCTGACCAAGAACTGGAAGACTCAGGTAAAGATGTGATCGCCCTGCCGAGATGGTGGTTTCGCTGGTTGTAGAGTATTCGACCGTCCTATTTGGTCTACCGCAACAAAAATAAGTGCTATCTGGAGTCGTATTTGTCGAGCCGGTTTGTACGCCAGTTCGGTTACACCCAGCTCATGTTAAGGAACCCCAGTAACAGTCTAGGGTTTGTCCTGAGTTTACTAGATGGAGCCCGAGATTGGCAGTATTACACCGCTGGATGTACTGGAGTTCGTTTCACTACTCCAGTTCACAACCCTCGGTCGCAAATCTTGTATTCGGCTGTGAAGCTGTATTGTGTCATGAACACCGTGTCCCCAGATTATGACAGGGAGACCAGTTTCATTTTTGGCACTCAGCTAGAGGCAACGAAAAACATGTTGGCGGCGGCCCGGTCATATTGTCCACCGGAGGTCGCAGGTTATCGGACTGCTGCTGCAGCATCAACGGAGGGTACTCAGGAAGACCTCCCAGCTAGAAAGAGGCATGCTGACGCGGAGGCCAGTTCGTCCACGCCAAAGAGATCGAGGAAAGCGATGACTCAGAAGATGGGAGCTTCGGGAGCGCCACCTGTGATACCAACAGAATCAGCTCCTGCTGAGGTAAAGACGTCCCACATAATCAGTTTTGTTCTTTGATTTTTGCGACTTATGCCCTTTCTCTTTTAGAAGATGCCGAAGAAGAAATCTTGGGTTTCGAAACCGAGTATTGGTAGGCCGAAGGAGGTGGCGAGCTCTTCCGACGAGCGCATCCCTCCGATTATAGAGTCTTCCAGGGAAGGGAGCGCTGATGACGTCGCTTCTGTGGAGGTTTCGGTACCTCCAGAATACGTTGAAAGGGAATCTGAAGATGTACTTGCTCCTCAGGTTGCTGAGCTCTCTCGGTCGATCCCTCAGGAGGGTGGCATGGAGCCTCGACCAGGAGTAGAACTATCTATTGAGGGGTTGCCTGGAAGCATCGAGGCCTCAAGAGAAGTTGTGGGAAAAGTCCTTCCAGACGAAGAGGAAGTATGGTGCTCGTCTTCTTCTGACGATGGCTCGCAAGAAGATGTTGATCAAGCTGCCAGAGAAATCGCGTCCAGTGGAGACGTCTCTGGCAAGGATTTACAGGGTGGGCTTCTTTCTGGTTATGGTACTGAGGCGCTGGTCGCACATGAGGGCTCCCTCGTGGCCGAGCCCTAGTCCTGCCTCGGAAGTGGAGGTTGATGTGGTAGGGTCGACGTCACTGTCGAGCCCTACACCCGTCCCTATAGGGGGAGCTGATGCAGGTGATCCGACTCTGGCTCCGCGGGAAGTTGAACTGTCAGGGGCAAATCATGTAGCTTCGAATGAAAGGTATAGCCGTCTTGCCCCGACCGGGGATAATATTGTCAACCCGGATGTTGGGGGACCATCCGTCATTGGCTCTGATAAGGACAAGGGCCCTGTGGTGGAGGACACACCTCCTGCTCTTTCTACTTGGGGGATAGTATCGATGCCCCATCCGGCTCCTTCCGTCCACTTGGCACCTCGGGCTAGTGAAGAAGTGCAAGTCTCTGACGAGAGAGGGTCCACTGAGGTTGAGATTACAGCCTCGCAGATTGAGGTCGGTGGGTCTTTTTCATGTCTACCGTCCAGATCAGCTCCTCTAACTCCTGCTATGACACCTCAGGTGTTGGCAGACGCGGATGAGTATGTGTAGTTTGTTGTTGAGGCAGTGTACAAGATACTGCAGAGAGGTGTATCGACCGTGATGAATGCAAATAGGAGTTTCGCGACGACGAAAGCCATGGCACTCCCTCACATTGGTCTGATACGTTCTTACCAGGGCTACGATCATATGGCCGAGATTCTGGAGGCGTCAGTGGCCGAGCTCGACCAGCTTCTTTCCGAGCTTCAGAGTATCCGACGAAATGAATTTTCTGCTCTGATAGAAGCAGAAAAAGAGAAGTTGATAGCTGAAGTCGAGTCATCGTATCAGGCCACGGTGGCTGTCTGGGACCGTGAGGTGGCCGAAACTGAGGCTGCGGTGGAGAGGCTATCTCAATCCACGCAGGAAACGGTGGAGTTGCGGGCCTCATTGGAAGCTAGCATAGCGGAGGTTACTGCCAAGATTCGCCATCTTGAAGATCAGCGAGCCCAACTCTTGTTAGATGCTGAGCGAGTCCAGGCTGTTCATGTAGCATCTAAAGAGGAGGAAGTGGCTTTTACCCGTCAGATTCTTTCCCTGACCCACCAGCGGTAATAGCTAGACGAGAGACTGATATTGCCCCCGAAGCTGTAGAGGTGATGCGTCAAGAAGCCGAACGCCGGGTCTTGGCGACCGCGGAGACTCGGGCGGAAAACTTGAGGCATCGGATTGAAGAGCTTTCTGCCAATCCTAGTGATGCTTAGGGATTGTAGTTTCTCTCTCTTTTTTTGTTATTTTTGTGGTTTGTAACTTCTGCTGGGGATGTAATCCTTTACTTTTAAACAAAAATAAAGAATTTTGTGGTGTGTTCATTTTTGCTGTCATGAACTGATGATTTGTGTGGACCTATTATCTTTTGCACACCTTGGTTTTTAGGTACAGATAATAAGTTTGAGAGAACCGACATGTTTGCTCAGAGGTAATATGGACGTGGCAAATACGGGATTCCAATGATAGAATCTTCCTACTCAGAGGTGTTAAGGACGTGGTAGGAGTGACTCTGGAGGGATACGCGGAACTACTCAGAGGTAATATGGACATGGAAGTTCTGCGATCGATGTATGGCAATACGGGGGTTGTTCGTACGGGATGTTTACTCAGAGGTAATGTGGACGTGGTAAACATGATAAGCAGCGCAATCCTACGTGGTGTAAGATTATGCTTTGTAGGGCGTAGAGGAGCAACTCAGAGGTAATATGGACGTGGTTGTTCTTCTACTGAGGATATAATGCCACGGAACAACTGGGTTCCGAAAGTATAGGATTTTGTGAAGGGGAGATGTATGTCAGCTCTGCTGATCAGGTCCACTGACTTCCTTATTGGGTAAAGATGGAAGTACATGTCTAAAAGATATCATGAGTAGTACTTCTTTAGGAACTTGCCGTTGATGGGCATCATGAACAAGTCTCCGTTCGGTCGAGCGAGGCGGTAAGCACCGTTTGAGTATACCGTCTCTATGATGAAAGGTCCCTCCCACTTGGATTCGAACTTTCCTGGTGTTTTGTGAGTCAACACCATCGGCCTCCTGACTGCCAGGACCAGGTCGCCAACTTGGAAAGTCCTCTGCTTGACCTTTTTGTTGAAAGCCTGTGATATACGGGCTTGATAGAGTTCAATACGCTGCTGAGCTAGGAGACGCTTTTCGTCAAGTGCCTTTAATTCTCGCAGTCGGCGACGTTGATTGTCTTCTTCTGTCAATTGATTTGTGATTGCTATACGGAGTGAGGGTATCTGAATCTTGAGATGCAGTACCGCTTCGCTCCCGTAGACTAAGGAGAATGGGGTGTTGTCCGTCGGAGTCCGTACCGTTGTACGGTAGGCCCAGAGACATTCGCCGAGCTTTTTGTCCCAGTCGGGTTTGTTGGATGACACAACCTTTTTGAGTAGCTTGATGATAGTTTTGTTAAAAGCCTCGGCCAATCCGTTTGCTTCCGGATTGTAGGCGGATGATGCCACGTTCTGAATGCGGTTCTTGTCACAGAATTTGCTAAAAATATGGCTGATGAACTGTGGACCGTTATCGTGGATAATCCTTCGAGGTACCCCGAAACGGTAGATGACATGGTGCTTGATGAAGCTGATCACCCTGGAGCATTTCACTTCCGTCAGTGGAACTGCATCTGCCCATTTGGAGAATTAGTCGGTGATGGGTAGGATAAAGTGGTGTCCCCTCGATGATGGAGGGGTGATCGGTCCTACAATGTCCATGCCCCAAGCTTCGAAGGGCCAGGAGGCGACCGTAGGATGTAGTGGTTCTGAAGGTGTATGGATGAAGTTGGCATGAAGCTGGCACGCATGGCACTTTTTAGCATAGTCGACGGCGTCGGCTGCCATGGTTGGCCAGTAGTAGCCCATATGTCCCAGTCGATCCTATAACTTAGGGCCAGGTTGATGAGCCCCGCAAGTCCCGTCATGAGCTTCCCGAAGGGCTTCGACTGCTTCTTTGTTGGGTAGACATCGAAGGAGAAGTCCATCAAAGGAACGTCGGTACAGCGTTTTAGTAGCTGTATCATAGTAAAACCGAAGGGAACGCCTCCTGACTGAGACGGCTTCTTTCGAGTCTTCTGGGAAGATTCCATAGACAGCAAAGTCGATGAATGGGTACCTCCAGTCTCGGACATTAACACCGGCACTTGTCGTCATGGCATGGGCCATTTGTGTACATAAATTGTTTTTGGGACAGACCAAGTCTCGTCCAACTACCGTGACGTAGTGTTGAGTCCCGAGGGGTGCTGCTAATGAAGCTGCGAGGCCAGCCAGAGCGTCAGCCTCCAAGTTTTGTAGCCGAAGTACGTGTTTTATGAAGAACTTAGTGAAGGTTAAAATAATATTCAATGCAGCTTCATGGTAAGGAACCAGATCTTCATGGCAGACTTCGTACTGCACTCGGATTTGATTAACGACGAGTTTGGAGTCGCCGTAAGCTTCCAGATGATCCACCCCCAGCTGTTGTGCCAGCTGGAGTCCCATGATGAGGGCGTTGTACTCGGCAACATTGTTAGAGCACGGCTTCGAAAGGGAATAAGCATGCTGGATGACCAGCTGATCGGGGGAGACTAAGACTACCCCCACTCCTGCGATGATTTGGCCTTTGGGGCCTGTTCTTGAAGCGCCATCGAAAAACATCCGTCAGACGGAGTTTTCTTCGGTGACGTTTGATTCTTGGACCTCATCCGGAATATCTTTATAGAGTCTGGAGGTCTCCGGGATGGGGTGCGCGGCTAAAAAGTTGGCTAGAGCTTGACCCTTGACGGCTTTTTGTGGAACGAACACCATGTTGTACGGCGTCAACAGGATTGCCCATGTAGCTAGTCGGTGTTCAAAGATCCTGGCTTCGTCATGAGAACCCTGAGTGGATTGACTCGAAAAATGACATGAATTGTCTGGCCCGAAACGTAATGGCGAGTCTTCTGGATGGCAAATACCAAAGCCAAACACTCCTTTTCAACAGGATTGTACCGGTGTTCGGCACCGATCATCGTTCTACTAAGGTAGTAGATAGCTTGCTCGTAGCCCGCATCGTTGTTCTGAGCCAAAAAAACGTCGACGGAATGATCCATGGTACGGACGTAGAGGAGGAATGGTTTACCTGCGACGGGTGCCACCAGGACTGGCGGGCTCGTCAGGTAAGCTTTGATATCATCGAAAGCTTTCTAGCATTATTCTGTCCAGACATAGGAGACTCCCTTCTTCATGAGCTGGGTGAAGGGTTGGCATTTTCCGGAAAGGTTTGCTATAAACCTTCGAATGTATGCCAGACGCCCTTGTAGGCCTCGAAGTTCTCGGAGGTTCTTCGGAAGATCCATGTCAAGGATGGCTTCAGTTTTCTCGGGGTCGACATGAATGCCTTTCGTCGTGATAATGAAGCCCAAGAACTTTTCGCTAGAAACCCCAAGGAAGGATTTAGCGAAGTTTATCTTAAGTTGATGCGCTCGTATGAGATCGAAGACTGTCTTGAGGTCTTGTAGGTGATCACCTTTGAGACGTCTCTTAACTGCGATATCATCAACATAGCATTCAACTGTTTTACGCAGATGTTGACGGAAGATGGTACTCATAGCTCGTTGGTACGTAGCACCAGCGTTCTTCAAGCCAAAGGGCATCACTGTGTAGCAGAAAACCCCCTTCGGAGTCCTGAATGACGTGTGTTTTGCGTCATCGGGGAACATTTTGATCTGGTTGTAGCCCGAGTACCCATCCATGAAAGACATGCGTTCGAAGCCACATGTATTGTCGATCATCACGTCTGTGATTGGAAGCAGGAATTCGTCCTTCGGGCAAGCAGTATTGAGATCCCTGAAGTCGATACAGACTCATATCTTTCCATTCTTCTTGGTGACAGGGACGACATTGGCCACCCAATTCGGATGTTGCTCTTCACGGATGAATTCGCTGCTCAGGAGTTTATCCACCTCCTGATCGATAGCGTTCATGATGTCAGGACGAAAGCGTCGTTGTTGTTGCTTTATAGACTTAGCATCAGACAAGATGTTAAGTCTGTCTATTGCGATCTGGGGATCAAGTCCCGGTATATCTTCGTAGCTCTAAGCGAAGACGTCGATATATTTCTTGGCCAATTGGACCAAAGACTCTCGATCTTCTCCCTTCATACTTTTGCTGACGAAGATGGGTTTGGAAGGAGATCCATCCCCAAGGTCAACTTGTTCGACCTCGTCTTTGGTAGGGGGCTCGCATAATTCAAAACGAGACTCCCACTGTGCTCCTAGGTGTTGAGCCCAGGGTTCTTCCTCAAAGAATTCTGGCATTTGGTCATCGCCTTCATCCTCTTGAGATTGTGCAGATGCCATGTTGACTGATAGCACCTTCCTGAGGACTGAGCCGATACTGGTATCGGAATCCCAAGTTGATGCTTCGGACGAATGAGAGTGTCCCATTTCTTCTATCTCCGAACTCTCTGGAGTAGCCGGCGGCGTGAAATAGCCTATCCCCCGTCGAGTACGATGATAGTAGTCCTGCGACTTTCCTTTAGGTGTTCGGAGCTGGAGGGGAAGACGCCAGCCTTTGCCGTAGTTCAGGCCCTTGTTGCTCTTCAGATCGTAACCCATCTTCTGGATGAGGTACTTTGGCTTGTCCGTGTACCGATAGACTTGCATTCTACCGGTATCTGGTTCTGGCTCGAGTGGCGGAAGGTCTTGATGATGCTCGACTTTGTCGAAGATGATGGGTTCTTCATCCCGATTCCGCGGTGGGACTATAAAACAGACTCCTTGGGACGGGACTACTCGATTTACATGATTGACGGTCGTTATTTGTATTTGTAACGACCATAGAGCATTACCTAGCATATACATGGCGTTCCAATGTGGAAGACTAGAATAATTGAAAGACACTCTATTATTGATAAAACACGAGATTTTGTCCCGCGGGATTACATTATCAAGACAAGGTGCATCTATATCAGCAGATATGTACTCTCCTAACTCTTCATCTATGAGCACGACCCGGAGCGAGCCGCCGGAACCCCCGAACTCTTCTCTCCCCCTGGCTCTCGTCTTCGACCCCCTCATTCCATCTCAGCCTTTTCCGACCTCCCAAACCCGCCTCCGCCGCCGGCCGACGACTCAGCTCCCTCTCTCCCTCCTCCTTCCTTTCCCCCTCCTTTCCGCTCTCAGCTCCTCTCAACCCCCTCTTTCTGTCAGTACTTCTTTATATGTTTATATTTATTTTATTATTATTATTTTATTATTATTAATATTTTATTTATTGTTGTGGTTATTAGTGTTGTTGTCCTAGCTTTTTTGTTTGTTTTATTATTATTATTATTATTATTATTATTATTATTATTATTATTATTATTATTATTATTATTATCATCATCATCTTTATAAACAGTTATCATTAATTACAAATATTACTAGTAGTAGTTTTTATATATTGGATATAAATGAGTTATAGTTTAATAAATATTTGTAATTTGTAAAATTTTATTTTGTTATTGCTATGATTATTAAATATTTCTGAAAAGATATTGTGTAACAAAATTTTATAGTTTTGGGCTTAGTCCCACATCTATCATCAAATTTGGTTTAGAAAAGCTAATTATATATCTAAATAAATTACTTTTGCAAAAGTAGGTTTTGGTTCTAAAATGGTTTAACTAGAATTGTAATTTTTATCAATAATTATTTTCTACCTATAAATTCTATATATTGACAAACTTAGGGTTGCCTTGGCTAAAACAATTCTCCATTTTTAAGTATTATGTAAAATATTTTACTATTAAAAATATTATAAAAATATTTTCTAAAAATAGTATTTAAGTTTTTATTTCTCCAACTCCCTTCGATAAACGTCCTTGATCGTTTCTAATCCTACACTCCTATTTTCTCGCAAATTCGGACCATGTTGCATCGACCATGGCTATTGGACAGAGCAGGACTTGTTGGATCATCGCACCACACCAAGCGACATACCAGGCAAGATACCTTGCCATATTTACTGCTTACATTTAGTTGCATCTTATTATTCTGTTATTATTTTTCGCACTTTTATTTTCAGTTATTTACTTTTCTTCTTACTTGTGGACATAGAGTTAAGAGACTTCCGTCAATAGAGTGCATGTCATTGACTTTGTCACGATTGTATCACGAGTTGTGTGTGAGTTGTGAGTATCATGTAGTGGTCACTTGCGTGTTGGCCGATCACCCGTGCGCATGCGTAGGAATAACTGTCAATAGATGCATGTTAGAAGACTTGACAGCTATTAAGTATAAAACCGTATTGTGGAAGTGACACGTGATGGTGTGTCGTAGTTACGATGCATGTATAGTATCATTGGGGGGAGGGGGACAGCTACTAGCGTAGGGGCTATATTTACTTTTTACACACATTTGTGGGCCGATAGTGACTCTTATGAGCACTACCTTCTGCCCCGGGGCCGATAGCGACTCAGAGGAGCGCTACTTACTGCCCATGGCCGATAGTGACTCGGATGAGCGCTACCTACTACCACTCTTTATTTACTCTGCTGATCCTACAGCCCCAGCATAGAACGTTGTCCTCAAAGTGCATAACACTTAGACGGTTAGGAACCCTTTTGTGTCGTAGTTTATAGTATTTACATTTGCAGTTATAATGGCATGTTCTTCTTGTATCTTGTTACGTCCCTCTGAGGACCTGATGATCTCTCCAGGTGTGTGCTTCGTGATTTCTTGCAGGTGCTCTAGCTAAGGCCACGACTTGTGCTCTATTCCCCCGCGACGATTGCTCTCGGACTGTGCTTACTTCACTTAACAAATTCTTCCTTATATATTTTTTATTTTAAATTGTTGGTAGTAGATATGTCTCCGCCCAACGTTTGTACAAAATAACTAGTTGATTATATTATTAAACCTTCATATTGTGGATGAGATTTAGTTTGATCATGGTTTACTACATTTTATAGCTTATGTATACATACGAGCCATTAATTTACTAGTATATATACAGCTGGCATGATACGTATCTAGTCCCAAGTATTTTGGGATTGGGGCGTTATATTTCCTAATATCCGAAAAATGTGTCATGGTCATTCGTTGCCACGCCATCTGGAATGGCTGCAAAAGATTTACCATGGCACTAAAATCGAGTGGCTGCAACTTTCGCTACCACGCCATCAAGGTATATTAGGGTCTCCCGGTAACTCTTGACAAATACCCAAAATGAATCAAATCCATAAATCAATGTCCAAGTCATTAAATCACAAAATATCTGACTATATAACACTCCAGGAAAATAATCAAAATCCAAAAACCCAGGTCGATCATAATATATATCCAAAAACAACTTCAATAAAATCATATGATATTTTTTAGAAAAATACTCCAAATCCAAAATACGTGCCAAAACATAACTTATAGAAGGTACATCTATAGTCAAAATAATATCTGAAACAAATAATCATGATTGTAGAACTATCCAGAATTAAAGGAGCTGAATTGATACAAGAATACCCATTAGACACTCAACAAATACAGAAATATCCAATCTCAGACTCCTGATGAAATCTTCATTCCGCAGCAGTCAAGCCAACACTCGAAGAGGGCGATAATGATACTAAGTCAACACAAAGTCAACGCACGAAAGGGATAACAGGATAATAAACCAAGACGAAACACCGGTAGAGCGTACAAAACCCAAGATAAATAACAAATAACCCAATAATGGAGATGAGACAACATATCACCAGATAAGGTGATCGATATGACCAACTATAGGATCATATCTATCAAACAAGGATCAGAGGTAGATAACATGAATAAGACATGGCCAATCAAGATACGTCCAGGTAAAGATAAGGTCCAGTTTGGAAGATCAAGGGCGCGAAGGGCATGTGTAACAAGTAGGAATACCAAGGAATAGTAGACTGAGATCAATAATCATATGATACCCAATAATATCTCAAAACGAGACCTACATGGGCCACCACTAAAATTGTGTCACGCCCCAGTACCAAAATACGGGGACAGACGTCGGTCAGCTACACCATATAAGGTACGAATACGTTATACGACGATGACGGCTGTCAATCTTGCTGGATATCCTAGCATACAATCATTATATAGCCTAAATCCGATCTCATATCCACAGACAATAGCAATGAAATAACTACAAGAGAAATAATCATATGGAAAACAGAAAAATACACATATGATAATCGGGAAGTCTACAGTACATGATAATAATGTAGACGAATATACCTTCCCACACTTTCTAGCATGGTCTGGAACTGATGCACATCCTCAAGTCAAGTCTAGAAGATCCACAGGGTTGGTCACAGGCAATCTGGGAACAATCCAGGGTTGGTCAGGCCAACCGTAGCAAGTACCAGAAAGGAAGGCTCAAGGACGGGCGAAGAAAAGCCAGCAGGATAAAATATGACAGGAATAGCATATATGAACAGTAAAGAGGGTAAGGATCGTGCGGTACCAATGCACGATAACAATCCACATCTAATGTAGCTAAATAACCAGCAATCATCACAATCTCCCTAATATCCAATAATACCTGCATCGCAACCAGAACTCGTAATCTGTCAACGGAACAGTAATCCATCCCTATATCAAACAAGAACAAGGTAATGAATTTCCATATCCGGGCAGCATTACGGGCTAGCCCGCTTAGCAAGCAGCAATTCATACAATTTAGGTGAATAAGCAGCCACTCAAATGTCTACGGCTGTCTAGGTGGAGGTTGGGTTACCCCAACAATGCAATATAGAAAACCTCAGATCGTGTCGATCTAGCAAGCTAACGGGGCCAAGTATATCAAGACTAGATGAGCATCGTCCCTCGTAATACCACCAGGCTTTGCATGTCACCACCGGTGCCTCGTAAGGCCACCGTGCTGAGCATGCCATGTATATAAGGTATAGTAAAGTAGCCGAATACTACCATCCTCTAATGCGGACGGTAACACTATCCGTAGCGGCCAGCCTGCACTCCATGGCTAGATGTATGGGAAGCGGTTAGTACTACACGATCTTGAGATTCCATTCCCTCTTATGCTTCTACCAGTTTAAGTTGCCTAGATTAACCATATATTTATCTGGAATCATATGCCGTGGTCACATGATCATCCTCCTAGATGTCGTACCTCAATACTGTAGGTCCTAAAAATCAAGTTGCATTTATCAAATAAGCAGAGAAAATTAAATTGTGCACTCTTCAAATGGACTGCGCAGGAGGCAGATTGCGCTATAATTTAAACGTGCAAGCGGAACTGCCCTACCACCCAAGCGCGCTACACTGACGTGGTAATGCCATCATTACCTGACAAAAATCTGATCTTTTGACAGCTGGCAGCCCGATAAACGAGGAGTCCTTTCGTTTCTTGTGTAGCACAGCGCTCGAGGACAGCTGTACAGCCAGCGCATTATGACAGCTCAACTTCAGCACAGTTTGACCAAGCTCGAGTCTCAGCGCAGTCTGATGCTAGCGCTTTTCAAGTGGCACAATCCATCAAGATAACTGACATTTATTATGTGGCTTATATGCCATCAATTGCTCGCCACATGGCAACTGCCTGTACACGACCATGTGCATTTCAATCAAATAATGCCACGCGTTTAATACAGTTGGCCCACGATCGAGTAACTGCCAGTGCAGTTCGTTGTTTGCGCAGTCTGTTGCTAGCGCAGTTCATCAAGCGCAATCCAGAATAACTACAAATTAGTTATTTCTAGAACTCTATAAATAGAGTTTCAAGTCCTTCATTAAGGGCATTAGATCATTATTATCATCAGAGATCAGGAGTTCTTATCCAAGTGCTGCTGCATTCTTCAGAGGCTATCATCTTCAAAGTTCACATCGTCCAAGGGATAAAGCAATCGTCTTCAGATCAGATTCCTATAGTTGTACTTTCCCAGAATTCAATTGTAATCTTCTTACAAAGTTTGTAAAATAAAAGGACTTTTGTTTTTGCAAACAAAATTGCGACTCTGCTGGGGACGACTTTCTCCTCCGACGAGAAAGTGACAACTCAATGTGACATTGCGTCTATCGGAAAGACGCAGAAGACGCTGGTTGTGAAGGTCATCCAGACTGCCTACGCGGCGATGATCAACTCTGGGGCTACTCGTCGTACTGCAACCTCTGCCAAGAGCAAGGTCCGTTCAGTGTGGACTCCAAAGTCCTCTGCGCAATCCTCTGCGTAATAATCTGCGCAACCTGCTGTCTCTGCTGCCAAGGAACCAGTAGCAGCTTCTGCTGTTGCGCAACACACTGCTCTTTCTGCCACAGCACAACCCACTTCCTATGCTACTCTGGCAAAGTGCAAGACTCCTCTCCCCCTGGCGCAGTTGGCGACCTCCTTCCCTCCTGCGTAATCCACTATTCCTGCAACCAGAGTGCAACTTAAACATTCTGAAGCCAGGACTCCTGCTACGCAAACTACAGTTTCTGTGGCCAAAAGGCCATCTGTCAAAGCTTTCCAAGCGCAATATGTCAATGCGCCTATTGCCACTTCAACCTCTGCGCAAGCTGTTCCAGTGCAGTCTAATAGGGATAGTCCTTTGGCTAATCTCCCTTCTTCTCACAGCAAGGGAAAAAACTCTGCTCCTCTTCCCAAGCACCCTGTTGCTCCAGCGCAATCCACTGGGGGTAGTCTGTTGACTGTTCCTTCTCCTCCTCAGAACAAAAGAAAAGGCTCGTTGGTCTTTTCTCGAACTTCCTCGTTCCACGACTTGGAAGACAACAGAGGAAAATGCTTTTTAGCCAACCCTTCTTCACAAAACAAAGGAAAAGGTCCTTTGGTCTTTTCTCCGTCTTTTTCGATTTTTACCGTAGAAGATCCATCTGAACGTGCCTCGGCACCAATCAGTACAAGAGCTCTCTCAAACAAGAGCTCTTCTCTCCCTGCCAAACGGAAATATACTGATCAAAGAGGTATTCTGCCTACTCCGGTAGCGGAACTCCAAGATCTCCCAACTCTCCGGATATCCCGCTCAAAATAGGAAAAATTACTGGTGTCTCAGATAGAAACCCTTGGGGGTGAATTTGCTGATCTACGGACTTATCTCAATAGACCAGCTTCTATGAAACGCAAGCAGCCAATGCCGAAGATCAACCTACATCAGAGGCAAATTTCCAGGATGAAAAATCCTGACACCTATGCTAATGAAGTGAGTACTTCTCTATATACTCACGGGACAAAACATCTGAAGAACCGAAATCATGTTCCGAATGTGGTTAAAGAACATATCCCTCAGACTTCTTCTCGTCCCGTCATTATTCCTGACCTCCGAGAGCACTTCAAGCAAAAATGGGACAACCTCTAAACACCTCCAGTTCAACCACTTGAACATCATTGTAATCATAAGGTTGTCATCAAGTACTGTTGTCAGACAACAAAACGATATATTTTCGATCGTCTGAATTTTGCAACTTCTGAACCAATATCAGAAGATGAAGACGATGTGTTGTATGCTTCCGTCAACATGGCTTCTCGAGACACTGGGGGTAGAAAGTGCTCCAAACACGGCAAGCCTCGTAGGCCCAGCCAGCGGTACTTAGATTTACTCCAAGAATCTTCTAAAGGAGTATTTCGACACACCCGATCCCGAAGTCGAGACACAATGGGGCATGGGAATCTTCTCCAAGATCCCTCTGGTTATCTCCTTATTTCTTATTCAGGAGATGATTCCTTCTCTGATTATGATGCATACAGCGAAAGTTCTGAACAGACAGTGTCTTCTACTGTACCTAGAGAAGTGACAGCTTATGTTGTCACTGAAGATCCAGACTCTTCTAGTTCAGCAAATCAAGAACAACGAATAGCTGCACTGGAGGATAAGCTGAAGACCATGGCTAAAATGGTTGCAAGTATGCATTCTATCATCGTGGCCCAACATACAGTACCACCAACCACACCTGCTGCAAATCCTGAGATTATAGCATCGTCGGTACCTGTCAATGCAGATCTGGGGGTAGTATCTCCTCAAATACCCCCTATACAAATTCAACCCACACCCAGTCAGTCAGGAGCTGGGGGTAGCACTTACCATGCTGTTCCTCCTCCTAACACTCAGCCTGCTCCTTCTTCATCATTGGAGGATGCTAATGAAGCTGTCAAACTCTTACGCACTCAATTTGAGGCTTTTAAAGAGAAGGACAATTTATAAAGATTGGGGATCAAATAACCCTATCTGGTTGAATGGAATGAAGTTCCATTCCCTCCTAAATACAAAATCTCTACAATTTTGCTGTTTGACGGTAGCACTTCTCCGAGTCAGTTTATTAACCACTTTGAAGTAATGACTGTTCAACTTCAGCCAAATGACGCTTTTCTTACTAGGGTATTCGTCGGCTGTTTAGCCGGTGTAGCATACGATTGGTACAGGAGCTTGCCTGATGGCTGTATCACCTCTTTCTCGGGTTTGAAACAAATCTTCTTGGAGCGATTCTATGAGGGAATCAACGACATGACCATGTCGGCCCTCAACAAGATCAAATATAGACATAATGAAATCGCTAAGAGTTTCATTGAAAGATTCTGTCGAGAAGCATTAAAGATGTCTCCTGGAACTCCGGCCGCTGTCACTATAGATACCTGCAAGGCAAATATTTTTCCTATCATCAGCATGTGGACGAGGTCAACTCAATTTCAAGACTGGCCATCATTCATTGTCAATGCTAAAGCAGCTGAAGTTAGTGCTGACAAGTTCAAGCAGTTGGGGGTACACATGTCTAACCCCGACCGGGATGAACACCCGACAGCTAGTAGCGGTAATCGCCAGAACAACCGCAAAGGTAAAGAAACTTTGAACATCAATTTGAAGAACAAAGATGTAGGAACGATATAGTAAAGCGTAATACTCTAGAGGGGGGTGAATAGAGTTGGCAGCGAAATAATGCTAATTAAAAAACATTTAGCAACACAATCACAGTATATAATCACAGTAGAAATAATGTAAAGGCAGAGTTCAGAAAGCAAACGCAAAGACAGCGATGTATACTGGTATCCCTCTGTTAAGGACTAATCCAGTCGGTAGAACTCTTGCTACCAGTTGAATCCACTATAGGAAAAACCGCAAGTTTTCTTACGAAGTCCTTGCAACTTCTACAACGCGAGCTTTGATACGAAGAACTCGTCCAACTTCAAATGTGAAGAGGTATTCTTCAATCAAGCCTTCTGATTACAATCTCTCAGAAATTTCTAGATCGTACCGCACTGGCAAATCGACTAGAGGATTGTAACTGGCTTGGGATCTAAAAATGAAAGCTCTAGAAAACTCTTTGGAAGGCAGAAAGCTTTTTAGATAGAGAGAAGATTGAAAGTGAATGAGTGAATTGAAATGATCGAAATCCATCTCTATTTATAGGAATTCCAAAGGGAGAACTCTGTCAGAATTCGGGCAGAATTCGGGCAGAACTCTATGAGTAAATCTCGGTCAAATTCGCAACTGCAGGAGGACCAAGTTCCAGAGAATTCAAAAATCAAACGGCCACCAACCGAACTCTGGCCGAACTCTGGCCGAGTTCTGTCAGGGTTAGGTTAGGGTTTTAAAATAGATTTTTGGTGATTTTTGAAAACCTTTTTGAAAACCTTTTTGTAAACATTTTGATAGGTCATTTTTAAAAACATTTTGAACTATTTTAGGGATAGCCTATTTGCCAGTATGACTCGGTGTACAACGTATTCCTAGACTCAAATAAAGTGAAAAATTACATTGCATAGGAAGTACAGACTCAAGTAGGCAAACAGATCTTCAGTCTTGAACGGAGTGAATATCCAATCTTGCTTATGTCCAAGAAGCTGAGATGTCCCAACAAGCTTCGTATATCCAGACAGAGTTTTGATCAATTATTAAAATCAGGTTGACCATATGACCAATGGGCCAACAATCTCCCCCATTTTGATAATTGACAAACTATGAATGATATAACATTAAGCTTGTTCAAAAATATCAAAAAGTAGAAATTGTTCATAACCTGTATTTAACTCAAAAAAAAATGTTAGATCATTTTTAATTTTCTCCCCCTTTGTCACTTAGCAAAATAATTGCACAAGAGAAGGCTCCCCCGCAATAAATGCAGAAGACTCCCCCGCAATCAATGCATAAGTAACAAATAGCGAGAAAACAAATAAAAGAAATATAGTATAAGAATTAGAGAAATAGCATCACAGGCATGTAATGTTTCTACAAATTATCATCACAGGCATGTATTGCTTCAAAAAACATAAAAAAATCTCAGGCATGCTATTTCACAGGCAGTTTAAAATGGAGAAGCAGTATAAAGAGATAGTGCTTAAACAAAATGCTGAAATAAACTGAGATGTCATAAATGAAACATCAAAAACATGTCCATAAAGATAAAAAAAAGTACTGATAGCAAACTACAAAGTACTGATAAAAAGTAAATGATAAAAACTTGGAATGTCGGAGCATTTCCAAGTATACAATAGAATATCACTAATAATCAAATCAGATCTCATCATCACTATCCTCATCAATATCATCAGCAGCGTGGCCAGCATGACCGGAAGTACCAGCACCAGAAGTACCAGCGCCAGTAGGAAGAGTAGGGGCGCCAGCATAGAACTCACCAACGTAATCTCGAGGTGCACGATACCAGTCATAGGCGTTACCTGGCTGGAAGTAGGCATGAACAGCCTCATCCTCACAGCGGTAACCCGAAAAAGCTGGATCTCGAGGGATGGAACTGGCTGAATAACCAGTCTGAGCGAACCGAAGATCAGCCAAAGAGTTTGCCATTGCCTGATAACGGGTGACATCGCGAAACTCACGCTCGCGAGCCACGTCCGTCATCGAGACGTGCAAAGCTGATAAATGCTGATGTATGCCCTCAAAAGTCATGGCATACGGCTGATGTGGTGGAGATGGTGCAGTAGGAGGAGCAGGAGGTGGAGCTGAAGCAGTTCGGCTGCGACGAGAAAGCTGGAGTAACTTGGGCTCAGAGTCCTGAGTACAAGTCGATAGATCGATCTCGAATCGCTGAAAGATACGAGGGAGAATCATCGCGTAAGAGAGATTTTGATCTCTAGCACGACAACGTCCCATCATCTGAATAATAGTCTTAGGGGCAGAAAAAGGAATCCCCTTGATAAGATGGTACATGGCGGACAGCTCAAGCGAAGTTACATCATCCTTGGAAGTGGATTTTGGAAGAAGAGTAGAGTAGATGATGCGATGCAATTCATAGTTAAACAAGTTCAGGTTGTTAGCCTTGAACTTTCCAGAACGTACTATGTCAGGTGCACAGAGTTCTGTTTTGAAACTCGTGAGTGTAGTGCCTTCGGGGAAATCGAATTCCGTGATATCAACTAGCGGTTCACCTTCATTGGGAATACCAAGAATCTCCGCTAGGAGGACATCATTGAACTCAATGTCTATGCCTCCAACACGTGTGCTCACGTCAAAAGTGTTAACTACGAGATTGCAATAGAACAATCTAATGGCATTAGTAGCAATTGGGAAGCACAGTTTAACAAGTAAGTATAACCCTAATGCCTCAAATAAGTGACGATGATCAGGGAATACCGTCCATTTAATCGGAGCGCCGCTACATATGGATCGGGTGGAAAAGTCACCGTACCATAATAAAGCTTGATCGAGGGTTTGAAAGAAGAACCCATCGAAAGTGCCGTCGCTCTTTTGGACCGACAAAAACAAAGAATTCGTGTGAGGATTCGAAGAGGACCCTTCCTCACTAGGAGTGGTCTTCTTCCTCTTAGACGGATTAAATCTAGGTGCCATTGAAATAAAAAGCACTAATTTGAAAGGTGGAGAGAGAGGGAGTTATACCTCACGAAAATTGGATATGTTGTAGAGAAGAACGATCTCCGCACGATTCCAAAATTTGGAAGGATTTTACCAAGTAGATAGGGAGCAATGGGTTGGTGAATACCTAGGGTTTGGAGGAGTTTCGGGCGGCTGGAGTTGCTGTTTGAAAGTTTGGAAGCAATGGAAGAGAAGAAGCTCTCAGGTTCTGTATATATACACATACACCCTCAACCGAACTCGGGCTGAATTCGGTCAGAGTTCGGGCCGAATTCGCCTAGGGTTCTTTCAGGTTGATTTTTGCTACTTCTTTTTCATTGACTCGTTGCAAATATTTAATTCAAAGATTAGTTATTTTAGTCTTCAAATAACATAATTAATAATATTTTATGAATTAAATGTTGTTACACATTGACTGTCTCAGATTAGCTGTAGGAGTACTGTCCCAGCTGGCGGAGGTTCACCGGGGAACTCTTAAGTACCGCTTCGCTTCAACCGCAGTTGTGGTGACAGACAGACTCTTTATTAGCTTGTCTCTAACACAGTTTTTGCATAATGATATATAATCATAAAATAAAATCAATTAATATTATTGACGTCCAAAATTTCTAATTCTCGACGTAAATAATTGAAACGATCTTCCGCTAGATGTTTAGTAAAGATGTCAGCTAATTGATTTTTAGTATCTATGTACACAAGGTTTATATCTCCATTTTGATGATGATCTCTAAGAAAATGATGTCTAATCTCGATATGTTTAGTACGAGAATGACATACAGGATTCTTAGTCAAATTAATGGTGCTCGTGTTATCACAGAAAATGGGAATATGTGTGAAAAATAAATCAAAGTCTTCTAGGGTTTGTTCATCCACAAAATCTGAGCGCAACAACGTCCTGTGGCGATATACTCAGCCTCTGTTGTTGATAAGGCTGCAGAATTTTGCTTTTTACTAAACCAAGAGACTAGAGCCTTGCCTAAGAAATGACATGTACCGCTAGTACTTTTTCTATCAACCTTGCATCCAGCAAAATCTGCATCCGAATAACCAATAAGGTCAAAGGATTTTGTTTTGGGATACCACAAGCCGACAGAAGAAGTGCCCTTAAGGTATCGGAAGATACGCTTAACTGCGGTCAGATGTGATTCCTTTGGGTTAGCTTGAAAACGTGCACACAGGCAAACACTAAACAATATATCTGGACGACTAGCAGTTAAGTAAAGTAAACTACCAATCATACCTCGATACTTACGTGTGTCGACTGGCTTGCCTTGTTCGTCAGAATCAAGCTTTGTTGAAGTTGCCATCGGAGTGCCAATAGGTTTGACATTGTCCAGATCGAACTTCTTTAGCAAATCTTTTGTGTACTTGGCTTGATTAATGAATGTCCCATTGTCGGTTTGTTTGATTTGCAATCCGAGAAAGAACTTCAGCTCTCCCATCATGCTCATCTCAAACTCATTCTGCATACACTTAGAAAATTCTTGACAAAGAGATTCATCAGTGGATCCAAATATGATATCATGAACATAGATTTGAATTAAAAGCAGCTTGCCATTAAAAGATTTAATAAATAGTGTAGTGTCAACCTTTCCTTTTGAAAAAATTGTTGTCAAGTAGAAAAGAGCTTAGACGGTCATACCAAGCACGAGGGGCTTGTTTCAAACCATATAAAGCTTTCTTCAACTTGAAAACATGGTCAGGATTTTTGAAATCCGTGAAACCCGGAGGTTGTCCTACAAAAACTTCTTCTTTTATAAAGCCATTTAGAAAAGCACTTTTTACATCCATTTGAAAAAGTTTGAAATTATGAAAACATGCAAATGCACATAACATTCGAATGGATTCTAATCTCGCAACTGGGGCATAAGTCTCATCGTAGTCGATACCCTCTTCTTGATTGTATCCTTGAGCTACGAGTCGAGCCTTGTTACGAGTTACTAAACCATCCTCATTTAGTTTGTTTCGGAATACCCAACGGGTGCCAATGACCGGATGATCAATCGGCTTGGGAACAAGTTCCCAAACTTGATTCCGTTCGAATTGGTTCAATTCCTCTTGCATGGCATCTATCCAGAAACTATCACTACATGCTTCATCAATAGATTTAGGTTCTAGCTGTGAAATAAATGCAACACTAGAAACAATATCTCTACTGGATGATCAAGTACTTACTCCTTTGGTAATGTCACCAATTACCAAATCTTGTGGATGATCAGCTGTGAATTTTAACCTCTTCGGTAGACTCTGTAGGTAGCTGGTTCCTGGATCTCCTCTAGGGGGTTCAGCTAGTGCAGAGCTTGGTTCAGGTTCAGCTGATGTTGAGCTTGATGTAGGCAGATCTTCATCACTGTCATCGAGAGTCATTTGGTTCATTTCATCAAAAGTGACGTTGATTGATTCTTCGATGATCATGGTACGTTTGTTGAAGACTCTGTACCCTTTGCTCTTGGCCGCATAACCTAGAAATATACCTTCATCGGCCTTTTCGTCAAACTTTCCCAAGTTGTCTTTAGTATTAAGAATAAAGCACTTACAGCCAAAAATCTTAAAGTATGAAACTGAAGGAATTCTATCAAACCATAACTCAAATGGAGTCTTCTTCGATTTGGGTCGAATTAGAACTCTATTGAGCATAAAGCAAGCTGTATTGACAGCTTCAGCCCAGAAGTATTTGGGTAGGCTAAATTGATTTAACATCACTCTGGCCATTTCGGTTAGAGTTCTGTTCTTACGTTCCACAACTCCATTTTGTTGTTGAGTTCTAGGGCAGGAGAACTCATGTATAAAACCGTGTGTGTCACAAAATTGCTCGAAATCAGCATTCTCGAATTCGCCTCCATGATCGCTTCTAATACGAGTGATCATGTAACCTTTTTCATTTTGTACTTTCTTGCAAAAGGCGACAAATTCGGATAATGCGTCATTCTTGCGTGTCAAGAAATATACCCACGTGTATCTAGAAAAATCATCTACAATAACAAATGCATATAATTTACCTCCGAGGCTAGCAACTCTGCTAGGACCGAATAAATCCATGTGTAGCAATTGTAGAGGTCTAGTAGTACATACTGCGTTTACAGACTTGAATGTGGATCTGGTAGCCTTGTTCTTTTCGTATTGGCTGCATACCGAATCCTTCTTGAATGTTATGTCTGGTAAACCGCGTACTATCTTCTTTGTGGATAATCTTGAAATTGTATCCATGTTTGCATGACCGAGTCTCATGTGCCATAGATGACTCTCATCACTTTTGGCCATTAAGCATCTACCTGAAATGTTAGCTTCTTCCAGCAGATAGAAAACATATATATTGTCTTTCCTGATTCCTTCAAAGATAGTACTACCAGTTGAGCAATCAACTATAGTACATTTGTCTTTGCCAAAGTTGATACCATAACCATGATCAGCTAGATGACTTATGCTGAGCAGATTATGTTTCAACTCGGTAACCAGACAGACATCTTTAATCACGGGATAGGGAGACTTACCAACATCACCGATACCAATAATATACCCTTTCAAATTATTACCGAAGGAAACATAACCTTCCTTCTTCTTCATCGACAGTGTTGTAAATAGGGTAGCATCACCGGTCATATGCCGTGAGCAACCGCTATCGAGGATCTATTTGCTTCTAGCATGTGAAGGGTGTTCCACCTACAAAACAGTTTGCAGATGAAACCTTTGGTACCTATTTCTTGTAGGGTCCTAAATTGTTAGCTTTAGGTATCCAAGTATAAATATTTAAATCTACAAGCTTTCTCATTCTACATGCAGATGATATATGACCAATGAGGCCACAATAATGATATTGTGCATGTCGAGTGTTGAAAGCTGAGTGGTGTGCATGGTTGGTAGGTTTGGGTTTTCTAGTATAGAAGAATGCATACCTATGATCATGTTTGGGCTTAACCTTTTGGGGTAAAGGTTTTATATGGTTTGGTTTGACAGTATTTGGCTTGGGAATGTTCCAAATTCTCGGTAAGTGACACGTGTTAGGATAGGAAGCAGCAGGCTCTGGCTGTTTTCCTAACCTAATTTCCAACCTTTTGGAAGTGTCATATAACTTAGTATAATCAGAAGTGAGTGATTCCATTCTGATTTGTGCAGATTGAAGACTTTTCTTTTCTCTAGAAAGATCTTCTCTCAATTGGTCTATAATCTTGTCTTTCTCTTCGGATGACTGTTTAGTCTCGTGTAATAAGAGCTTTATAGAGGAAAGCTCACCAAACTCACTAACATTAGCTCTAACCTCAGCTAGTAGGTCGGTAAGTCTTCCTATTTCTCCTTTGTACTCTTTGAGTACCTTCTTAGCGGTCTGAAATTTACTACGCAGTTTCCTGTAGTCAAGCATCAGGTCACTGAAGGCATCTCCTAATTGCTCAAAGGTGAAGTCATCATATGTTTCTACAGGTTCAGTAGGTACCTGATCGATAGCCATGAAGCAGATGTTTGCAGCGTCCTCTGAATGTTCATCTTCTGAGTCGCTAGCTTCACTCTCATGCCATATGCTGGTGTTGGCATATTTCTGAGACGTTGATCTTTTCAGGTTGCCTTTTTCATACCTGTTGTTCTTCTTGCTCGATGATGAGTTGATGGGACAGTCCTTCTTCATATGTCCCTTCTTCTTACAGCCATAGCAGACAGCATCTTCTTGATACCAGTTGTTGCTGTTGTTCTCTTTGACTCTCTTCTCATGTCTTATGAATCTTTTGAACTTCCTTGCTAGGAGTGCTTGATCTTCAGCGTCAGATCCACTGCTGTCTGAGTCATCTTCAGCAGCTTTTCTGTGCTGAGCCTTGAGGGCGATAGTCTTCTCCTTTGGTGCAGGCTCTTCAAAATCTTGTAGCTTCAGTTCATGAGTGAGTAGCTTACCCATGAGTACTTCGAGGGACATAGTTGTGAGGTCGTTCCCTTCAATGATTGCAGTAGCCTTTGGAATCCAGTTCTTGGTGAGAGCTCGCAAGAGTTTGCGAATCTTTTCATGGTTACTGTAATCTTTGCCTAGGGAGGACAAAGGATTTATAATATCCAAGAACCTCAAGAACATTTGTGTAACTGTTTCGTTGGGCTTCATTTTGAACGCCTCGTACTCTTGAGTAAGTCTGCTGACTTTAGATTCCTTGACTTGAGTCGTGCCTTCATGTGTGACTTCAAGTAGCTTCCATACTTCATTAGCCGTTGTGCAGATAGACACCCTGTTAAATTCAGTTATGTCTAAAGCACAAAAGAGAGCATTAATGGCACGTGCGTCAAGACTGGCCCTTTTTTTTTTCCTCTGTATATCTGCTATGGGGTTTTTCAACTAAAACTCCATCAACATTTATACGAGGTGGCTTTTGATAGCCATCAAGAACAATGGACCATAAATCAAAATTAAGAGATTTCAAGAAGAAACTCATCCGTGTTTTCCAATAAGTGTAGTTAGTACCATCAAACAGAGGGGGTCTGTTTGTGGCCTGACCTTCACTTGTGAATTTCATAGTAGCCATGTGATGTGCTGTGATCTAATAAATAATGAATAAATAATAGCACTGTTACCTCGCTTTACCTGTAACACCCGCTTTGATACCAATTGTAGGAACGATATAGTAAAGCGTAATACTCTAGAGGGGGGGTGAATAGAGTTGGCAGCGGAATAATGCTAATTAAAAAAAATTTAGCAACACAATCACAGTATATAATCACAGTAGAAACAATGTAAAGGCAGAGTTCAGAAAGCAAACGCAAAGACAGCGATGTATACTGGTATCCCTCTGTTGAGGACTAATCCAGTCGGTAGAACTCTTGCTACCAGTTGAACCCACTATAGGAAAAACCGCAAGTTTTCTTACGAAGTCCTTGCAACTTCTACAACGCGAGCTTTGATACGAAGAACTCGTCCAACTTCAAATGTGAAGAGGTATTCTTCAATCAAGCCTTCTGATTACAATCTCTCAGAAACTTCTAGACCGTACTGCACTGGCAAATCGATTAGAGGATTGTAACTGGCTTGGGATCTGAAAATGAAAGCTCTAGAAAACTCTTTGGAAGGCAGAAAGCTTTTTAGATAGAGAGAAGATTGAAAGTGAATGAGTGAATTAAAATGATCGAAATCCATCTCTATTTATAGGAATTCCAAAGGGAGAACTCTGTCAGAATTCGGGCAGAACTCTATGAGTAAATCTCGGTCAAATCTGCAACTGCAGGAGGACCAAGTTCCAGAGAATTCAAAAATCAAACGGCCACCAACCGAACTCTGGCCGAACTCTGGCCGAACTCTGGCCGAGTTCTGTCAGGGTTAGGTTAGGGTTTTAAAATAGATTTTTGGTGATTTTTGAAAACCTTTTTGAAAACCTTTTTGTAAATATTTTGATAGGTCATTTTTAAAAACATTTTGAACTATTTTGGGGATAGCCTATTTGCCAGTACGACTCGGTGTACAACGTATTCCTAGACTCAAATAAAGTGAAAAATTACATTACATAGAAAGTACAGACTCAAGTAGGCAAACAGATCTTCAGTCTTGAACGGAGTGAATATCCAATCTTGCTTATGTCCAAGAAGCTGAGATGTCCCAACAAGCTTCGTATATCCAGACAGAGTTTTGATCAATTATTAAAATCAGGTTGACCATATGACCAATAGGCCAACAAAAGAATCTCTGGCTGTCAATGTAGCTCCACCTATGTCTACTTCTACTCCTTCTACCCCTCCACCAAGGGAAACTCGTCCGAAAGTAGAGTACTCCTTTGACGAGAACGACACCGTGAGCATCTTCGATTGCTTGATCAAAAGCAATAAGCTCCAACTTCCAGACCCGAAGAAGCCTGACGAAGTCGGTAAAACTGACCATCCCAAATATTGTGTTTATCACAGGTTCATTGGTCATCCCACTCGAGCATGTTATGTGCTCAAAGACAAGATTCAAGAGTTAGTCAATGCTGGTGTTGTCACCCTTCAACAAGATGAGAAGACTGTTACCGCGAACATGGTCTCAGTACAGTTCGGTAACTTTCCTCCACAGATGGTACAGCATGGTGTTATCCGTATCCCCAAGGCTACCCTTGAGATCGAGAATCTTCCTCCTCCATGGAGTGAAGGTCTCGTTCCCCTATCTCTTGATAACGGCGAGATTATGTGGACCCACCCGGACCTTGTTGCAGACTTCGAGGCTCCTTCTAAGCAAAAAGACCGCTCCAAGGGCAGAACAAAGGTCTGCAATATGGTGTCTTTTGACCCCATAGTTGAAGAGGAAATCCTGCTGGGTACCAGGTCAGGGAAAGCCTATCTACGGAAATTTCCCGAAACTCAAGAAAACCCTGCTTCTTCTTCTGAGTCTGCACCAGTGCAACCTGCTTCTACTGAGGGCATCCTTGCTGTGTCTTCACCGATTTTAGAACCCATTCCCCCTAAGCCGACAGCCGCCGACAAAGGCAAACAACAAGTCCGCTTTGACAAGCCTTTGAAGAAGTCATCCCCTTCTGGACTTGAGAAACCATACAATTTTGATATTTTGGCTCAACTAGCTAATACACCGGCTAGGCTGTCGATCTTTGAGCTCTTACGCCTCTCCAAAGAGACTCGAAAAACTCTGAGTGAAGCTCTCATGCAGGCGAAAACCTGTCTAACTTTTCTAAAAAAGCCAGAATCAGAGCCTGTCTCTTGCCTCCACTGTCACAGTGTGTTGGAGTTAATTCCAAACATTACCTTCACACAGAATGATATGCTGATGGAAGACAGTAGGCATGACCGTCCTCTATACTATACAGGATACATCGACACGATGAAGGTCGATCGTATTCTGATAGATCCCGGGTCAGCACTCAGTATCATGCCGAGGACAATGCTAGACGCACTGAAGATCCCAGTACATAGTCTTTCTAGCACAATCACCACCATCTTGGGGTTCTACCAGGGAAGAAGTGAGCCTCTGGACAAGATTCGCCTAAAACTCCAAATAGGCAATCTCCGCACGAAGGTAACCTTCTATATTATAGATAACCATGGTTGCTCTTACAATGCTCTTTTGGGAAGACCATTCCTTCATGAACACAACATTGTTCCTTCAACTCTCCATCAATGTTTCAAGTACGTTGATGACATTGGAGAGGTTCAAAAAGAGGTTACGGATCTCTACCCTTTCAAAGGTGTCGAAGCATATTGTAACGATGCTCGCATGTATAAAGATGAGTTCATGAAGGTAGTACTGGCTCTGGACACTGAAGAGGAACAAGAAGCAGTGCCCAATGACACCCTCATCATACCTGTTAAAGGGCGTGTTTCTCATCCTCAGTCCTCCAAACTACTGGCTATTCACTTGCCAGTCCGGAAGCAACCAACCGATGGTGGTCAAGATCAAAGGGAGCTCACCTCTTCTGAGCCATTTGTTATCGACCTACGTCGTAACAAGGATAAAAGGCAGCTCACCTCTTCTGAGCCACTTGTTATTGATTTATCTCGTAACAAGGATAAAAAGAAGCTCATCTCCTCTGAGCCACTTGTTATTGACCTTCGTCGTAGCAAGCCTCCTCCACGTTCTTCTTCTCCCCCTCTTGTAATCAATCTGACAAAGCTTGCTAAGGCTAAAGGTCCTGTTGTAAATACAGATGTACAAATCAATAAAAAAGCATCTCCTTTCCAGTATACTGATGTCATTTATCATACTAAATGCTATTTGGATATGTTAGATAGCTTTCAGTCATTTACAATGGGAGTTGTACAGTCTCTTCAAACAGAGGTCTTACTCGAACATCCAGATGATTCATATTTTGTTGTCCCTTCTCGAAAGAGAGACGAGAGTCCAATACTTTTTAGTAAAGGGCCAGAACAAAAATTCAGCTATATAGAAGCATGGAAAAGAATAAAGAAAGTTCCATGCGGCCAAAGATCCCCATGCGGCTCAGACAGCTCATGCGGCTCAGGGATCCATGCGGCTCAAGCGTCTATGCAGCTCGAATAGTCTCATACGGCCCAGAGAGGAGCCACGTGGCCCTCAACAGCTCTTTCCTTTGTCTTTACTGTATTTAATGCCTTGAAGGCTGACAGCTCTGACCAATGACAGCTCTGACATAAAGGCACAATAATGACTCTGTCATAATGGCAGACTCCTAGGGAAATGAAGGAAATCTCTGACACAACCCATCAAACCCCAAAGACCTTTATGCGGCCTTGACACGTGGACAGTCGCATACGGCTCAGACAGAGGCCACCCCATGCGGCTCAGACAGAAGCTATCCATGCGGCTCATAAGGACTATCTTCATGCGGCTCACTGAGAAGCCACCCATCATGCGGTCACTTACGCTCATGCGACTCAGATCATCTCCATACGGTTCAAATGTTCAGAGGCCACTCCTAAGCAGCCTGGACACATGGCCAGCCTTAGGCGACTCAGTGGGGGGAAGGATCCTCATGCGGCTCAGATTTCCTAAGTGGCTCACGGTTTTGCCAGCATCCCTACAGCTATCAGCCTAAGAATAGTGGAACACGTGGCAAGATTCATCGACAAATCATAACAACCAGGTTTAGTGCCATCCTCATAGTTACTGGGATCAAATCAGATCATTTGCAATCAATCAAATTGAACACGTGGCAGGAGATCCGAGCTTGGCATAACAAATCATGAGGATTTATGATAATCATCATTAATTGCCCACAGAGATTTGATGCAATCATATTAATTGCTCAAATCTATACGTGCGGCCCAGATTCATTGATCCTTAACCGCCGACTCTTGAGAATGGGCAATCATTGCAAACCCTAATGAGACCCTCCACTCTTATAAATAGCAAGGTGCCATTCCCTTGCAAAGCGACAGAGAGAAAGAGAGCATATCCCCCCTCGGATCCAGAGAGTCAGAGAGAAATTGAAAATAGAGCATTTCTTCATCAACGCCAAGTACTTCTTCTCAAGAGCCAAGGCTGCACCCGATCGTCCAAGGAGTAAGGTAGAGCTGCCATCGCTTTTCCGAGCCTCTATCGTCACCCCCCAGAATCTAAAATAAACAATTGTACTTAGATTGCTGTACCTAGGTTTTCGTCCTTAGGCTTTCTTTGTACAAGCGAGTTTGTATTGTGAGTCTAAGTTCAGTCCTCCGATAATTGTTCTGTACTTTTACAATCAATGGCAAACACGATGGCGACTCTGCTGGGGACAAACTTCTCCACGGCTGAGGAGTTGGTGACGCAATCGGATGCAGCCAAACTTGGCTCCATGCAACACAAGATGGTCGTCCGCTTCGACCAACAGGCGTTTGAAGAAATGCTCTCGGAAGGAAGCGCTGGCCCGGTCCAGAAGCGAACCTACACGAAGAAGGCTAGCAGGGAGTGGAGGCCAAAGTCATTTGCTCCTCCCCAAGCTCTGGATGGAGTACTCTCTGCTGCCCAAGACAGCGAAGGCGACTCTCGTGCGGCCCCACTTCAAGCCATAGAAAACTCTGCTGTCCCCAAGTTCGGCAGAGGAAAGCACTACGATGCTGGACTTGCAGGGGGAAGGAGTAATTCTATGCACTCCAGGAAGAAGCCGAACAAAGGTACTAGCCGCAAAACGAAGACTCATGCAGCCAAGATTGCCAGCCGCATGAATGATGACCATGCGGCCGAAACTGCAAGCCAAATACATAACACTCATGCGGCCAGGATCTCCAGCCGCATGGAGAAGACCTATGCGGCTGAGACTTTCAGCCGCATGAAGAAAGCCCATGCGGCTACGACTGCCAGCCGCATGGAGACTATTGATTCCAGCCGCATGCCGCCTGCTCCACGTGGCTCAGTCTTCGACCGCCTCTCCTATGGTCCTGATCTCTTGTGCACCCAAAAAGACATGTCTGACTCTCTCCAGCACCACTTAGACTCTTCCTACTATGTGCCCTCACGCACTAGAGTGAAGAAGTCTAGGGCAGCACGAGCTTGGCAAGCTCGGTCTGCTGATCCGACCTCTGACCATCCGAGCGTCCGACATACTGTTATACGGGCCTCTGATGGGAAGTTGTACAGAACCACTCGAGTCCAGCCCCCAGCGGCAAACGGACAGAGAGGTTCCCAAAAGTCTCCCAAAATACAGAAAGCAAACATGGTCGCTCCGGACCCATCTGACTTACGGGAGGCTATCCTCCACAAACACAAGAAAAGAGAAGGGGCCTCGGGGTGCAAAGAGTCCTCCCACGGACGTCACTGCACCCAAATCATCGTCAACTGCTGTTGCAATAATGCGACAATACGGGGAGACCGGCAGTCCGTCTTCCAAAGACTACGACAACCATGTTCAGAAGATGAGGCATTTCCCGTCATCTCCTGCAACTCTGCTCAGAAAATCCTCGCTGATGGGAGAGGAAAGAAGACAAATATTTCCAGCCCAAAGATTTCAACCACTATGACTAAAAGACTGTTGTCTAAGCGGGTGCCCACCACCGGAGTTTTCCAAGGTACCCGTTCAAAGACGAAATCTGCTACAGTGGGAGGTTCATCGTCCACACCACTGGGGGTTGCTAGAATTGGGGGTAGCACTCCTCCGAACCTCCACGACAATTCGATGTTCCAAGGAGACGAGCTGGGGGAAACAAATCTCCCATCAGGTGCAGCAGATCCCAACGTCCCCGAGGACGTCCATAATTCCCAAGATGAGGCGAACTCAGAAACTGGGGGTACTGTTCCTTCGGAGTCCGAACCAGAGGAAGACATTCCCACATACCCCGATGACTTCTCATTACAGGGGTATGATTCGGAGTGTACGTCATCCACCGTCCCTTCCACTTCTACTCATGTCAGGACGACATTCATGACAAACAACGAACAGGACCGTCCCAGTGATCACCAGCGCATCGACACTCTGGAGGCCATACTATGCTCTTTGGTCAAATCCGTGGACGAGATGAAAGCAGCCCTCCCTACTCTGCAAGGAGGAATGCCTGGCCAAACAAACTCGGGCCCCACGGTCAATACAGACTCAAACTCAGCGGCACCAAACCCGGGCAATATTCCTCATGAAATATCGGCTCCTACCGCTGCAGACGAGGCCAGAGAGGCAAGAAGAGAGGTCCAGGAGCTCCGGGCCATGTTCCACGCCCGAGAAAACTGCCAAGACCTCAGGATACGACAACCGTATCCCGCTGCGTGGAGAGATGTTCCCTTCCCACCAAAGTATAAACTATTCCACATCAATCCATATGATGGAAAGACTTTTCTAAGTCGGTACATCACTTACTTCGAGGTCACCACCGACCATCTGCCCCATGATGATGCCATCCTTATACTATTATTCATTGGGGCATTGGAAGGGGTCGCCTTCGACTGGTATCGCAACCTGCCAGACAACTGCAACCACTCCTTCGCCAGCTTCAAGCACATGTTCTTGGAGAGATTCTACAAAGTAGGACAGGACATCACAATGTCCACCCTCATGGACGTCGTTCAAGGGGAGAATGAGCTGACAATGAACTATATTGAGCGGTTCTGCCAAACTGCCATGAAGCTGTCGTCCGGTAATCCGGATTCCTTCTTAATTGAAATTTGCCAAAAGAGACTGCTTCCAACAATCAGCCTCTGGATGGGTGAAAGCCAATTCAAGGACTGGAAGACATTTATTATCAGGGCCACTAGTGCCGAAGAACGATTGAAGAAGGCTCACCAACTGGGATTGCACATCTCGGAGGGAGAAGACAAGGGCAGGCGTCCTAATGCTAACAACAACAATGGGGATAGCTCCACCAACAATCGGGACAACAAGGGCAAACAGGCTATGGTGGCCGACACAGCCTAAAAACTTGAGTCAAAACCGGCAGACAAGTAGTGGCCACAAATGACCTACTCCTTCGAAGACGGCCACGTCAAACCCATCTTGGACATGCTCATACAAGGAGACAGAATTCAACTCCTTTCACCAAGACGGAAACCTCAGCTAACAGAAATAGAGAACCCAAAGTACTGCCATTACCCCAGCTACGTCCACCATGCCACACACGACTGCGACCAACTGAAACGGTACATCCAACATCTCATCGATTCGAATGCTCTGGCCATCGATTTCGAAGAGATAACTGTGGCAGCCAATATGGTGTCAGTATAGTTTAGCAGCTTCCCTCCAACAGAAACTCAAGACGGTGTGGTGCCCATCCCTCTGGCGATAATGGAGATTGCTAATCTTCTACGTTCCCGAGATCTGGCAGCTGGTCTAGTGCCCCTCACCACATCACGGGGAAAGGTCATGTGGGTCCATCCGGACCTGGTACTCGAGGTGCCTCAATCTACACCCCCTTCCATTCGCAAGAAGAAGAGTGGAAAGGACAGATCCTGCCGTACAATCTCAGCAGATGTCGAAGAAGTCACGGCTGTCGTTACCCGGTCCGGGGCATAATCCCAACCTGTGGCTGATAACCCGGCTGAAGATCATCAGCCAGCTACTGCTGACGCTCCAGGACCTTCTCAGCCTTCGACGACCGACAAGCCTAGGCCGAAGGAGACTCGCTTTGACAAATCCCTCCGAAAAGAGGCACCGCAGGGGCTGGAGAGGCCCTACAACTTCGACATCTTGGCACAATTGGCCAACACACCGGCCAAATTATCATTATACGAGCTCCTGAGACTCTCAAAGGATGTTCGTGCGGCTTTGAGCGATGCACTCCAGAATACCGACGCCTATCTGGCTCAGGTCAACCTTACGGGAGAGAGCCCACCTTCAGATCTCCAAGACAACGCTTGCACAAAAGCGATACACAACATTATATTCACTCCGCATGATATGCTCATCAAAACCAACCTGCACGATCGCCCGTTATATTACACTGGATACATCGACGACGTAAAGGTGGATCGGATGCACATTTATCCTGGTTCTTCCATAAGCAACATCCCGAAGGGTCTGTTACATCATCTTCGCATTCCTATGCATCGCCTGATGCCGATAAGCACCGCCATCAGCGGTTTCAATTCGGGCAGGAGCTACCCGATTGGGAAGATTCGCTTGAAGTGCCAAATTGGCGATCTTCACTCAGAAGTAACCTGTTACGTCATAGATGCGGACACTTCTTACAATATCCTCTTGGGGCATTCCTAGATACACGATTACATGATCGTACCTTCCATGCTGTACCAGTGCTTCAAGTATGTCGACAAATAGGACTTCATGAGGACAAAATTTGCCGATATCGATCCCTTCAAAGGGGTCGAATCCTACTACTCAGACTCCTGCTTATACGAAAAGTTGAAGAGGCACCTTGGTGAAGGAGATATGCAAGCTCGTACCGAGACAGCCATAGGGTCAGAAGAACCTCTGACGATCCACCTCCAAGCTCGCAAACCTGGCAAGTCCGTACCCCTTACAGCCACTCTGCGTAAGGACGCAATCAGCCTCTCAGCACAAAAAGAGCAAATGATAATCCGGCTGCCAAGGTCCGGCCAAGCGCCAAGACCCACAACGGAGCCACTGACCATCAGGCTGCCTAGATTCAGCCAACCACAAATGGAGAAGCTCAACCCCTCCGACAAGCCAATGGTGATACGCCTTTCCAAGAAGAATCGTCACCCCGAGGTAAGGTCTGGGGCTTCTAGCGAGCCAACAACTCCCCGCCCAGCATCGAGTACCAAACTGGGGGTCGCTAGTTTGCCAACGACTCCACGTTCTGCTCCACCGACAGAACCCCTGACGATCAAGCTGCCCAGGTCATCCTCTCAGTCTTCGTTTATACAGGGGGTGGCCGAAGAAGAACCGGAGCTAGCCAAGTATGTGGCTGCCCACACTGATGTTCCCTCCGCAGATGATGTAATCCCGCTAGAAAAGATACCTTACTTCATCAATAAAGGGCTATCTTTGAACTACCGCGAGCTTAATAAGCTTTGTACAATGTATGCTATGGAACACGGTATAGGCACTCACCTACACACACAAGTGACAAAGGTGTACACCGTAAACCAGCTTACTCCAGTGGAAGACGCTTACCGCATAATCGAAGGAGGGGACCATCCAATCATCTTCGGTCGGAAGGACGACCCACAACCCTTCACCATAGAAGAAGTCGATCTTGAATCAGACACGGGGAGACTGCCTCTGTATCTTTATAGCCCCCAATCCAAATACCTCATACAAATACAGGGGTATAATCTGGAGACTACGCCAGGCTTGAACTATGGCACTGGACGACGATTACCTTTAAAGCCACCAGTCCCGGCTGGCAAACCACGAGACTACTACAGCAAGACCCGATGTGGGTTAGGGTACGTTACGCCCATAACGACCCCTGAAAGTTCGAATGAGGAATACGACTGGCATTCACATTCAACCGGGTCACCAACTTCTGATTCGGACACCAGCATCGGAGACGTATTCAGACAAGTCCTGTCAATCAACATAGCATTCGCCGACGCTTACGAAAAAGATAAAGATATGCCTGAAATCCTCGAGTTAGAGCCGGGGGTCCAACAGTTGGATGTACAATGGGAAAAGCGGTTCGAACAGAGAGAACCTCCTACAGAAGATGAGG
The DNA here is from genome assembly GCA_029216955.1 of Iris pallida. Taxonomy (NCBI): domain Eukaryota; kingdom Viridiplantae; phylum Streptophyta; class Magnoliopsida; order Asparagales; family Iridaceae; genus Iris; species Iris pallida. Next base: position 555,792 of record JANAVB010035820.1, on the reverse strand, counting down.
TCATACAGGCCGACCTCGGCGACGAATCTTCTCCAAAATCGATCTTCGTCAGTAAAAGCCTGACAGACGAAGAGCGAGAATCGCTACTGGAACTCATCAAAGAATACATTGATATGTTCGCCTAGAGCTATGAAAACATGCCAGGACTAAACCCCGAGATTGCTCTTCATAAACTCAACATTCGGCCAGATGTAAAGCCAGTCAAACAACAACAACGATGCTTTCGCCCAGGCATCATGGATGCATCGAAGCCGAAGTCAATAAACTCATAGCCAGCGGCTTCATACGCGAGGAGCAACATCCAGATTGGGTCGCCAACATAGTACCGGTCCTCAAGAAGAATGGAAAGATTCGAATCTGTATCGACTTCCGCAATCTGTACGAGACATGTCCCAAAGATGAATTCCTCCTCCCTATCACAGACATCATGATCGACAACACATACGGCTTCGAATACATGTCATTCATGGATGGTTTCTCGGGGTACAACCAAATCAAGATGTCTCCTGACGTCGAAAAGCATACATCATTCCGAACACCGATTGGCACATACTGCTACACAGTCATGCCTTTCGGTTTAAAGAATGCTGGAGCCATATATCAAAGAGCCATGAGTATCATCTTCAGGAATCACTTGCACAAGATCGTGGAGTGCTATGTTGATGACATCGCCGTCAAGAGTCGTTGTAAGGGTGACCACCTCCAGGATCTGAGGATGGTATTCGACCTGATGAGAGCACACAACCTGAAGATGAATCCCACAAAATCCTTATTGGGCATATCTGTCACGACCCACACCCTGATAAGGGACACGAGAAGTGGGTACGTCCAGCCTACGCCGCAGCATCGGCGGTAGAACGCTGTCTAGGTCATCTAGAATACTACAACTAAACAGATAAAGGTATCTGTACAGTATATACACTCTGAATGGAGATAACATAGCAATACAGTCTCAATCACAAATATAAAACTAAGGTAGATAGCATGGAAAGGAAATATGATAGATGAAGCAAGAAATAAGTTCGAGATCCACACAAGTACAAAACTAAACGTAATAACACAGAATAATATATAATACTACATTCTAAAATCCAAAGATGGATCGCAGTCCAGTCAAGCCTAACAAGTGCTAACTACTCAGAGAGTATAAAATCTAGTGGCCAATCTATCAGGCCACTGCCCTGGCCTGAGTCTCCATCTGTCTCAGAAACATCTGTAAAATTTATCAACGATATCCTGTCAGGAAAATGAGCAAGTACAAACACCAACAGCAGTTCTATGTGAATTGACAAATACTATAAGAGACAGTATAATGAAATACAAGACAAAGATATAGACGACTTGGGAACCATTCGAAAGCCGAGTTACAACCCTTAAACCAAACAAGGACCGGGGTTGTAACCCTTCTTTCAAACAGGACTTAGTCTCAAATCATAGTACAGTATAAGGCAGGTAAAGCATGTGAGTAAATTAAATCATAGCATGGTGAGAAGTACAAAAAGTAAAACTGAACTAAAATATAAGATACGACAATAAATATAAAATATGATTTGAATTATTAGAGCGATATGTGATCGGCTAGGGAGTCAGGATAGGGTTATCGACTTGGCCCGACAATTACAGAAAAATCTCCAAAAAGGGTCATGCTGGCCAACCTGGATAACCCGACAAGGGGTGTCTGCTACACCCTACGTGAGGTGAGGGTGGCGCTAACAAAATAAGGACATGGGGCTTTGATCACATAACCCCTAATAATTTCTCCCATCCCCGAATAGTATACGGATCCGGATATAGCACGTCATGACGCGGGATTCCCTAAGAGGGGAGCAAGTCCTCTTCAGAAATTGGCGTCAATACAAGTACAAAAATCAAGACCAAGCAAGTACCAGTATCCCAAGAAATCCAGGAATGATATCTCATGATCGGAATCCGATAATACTAGTCCATGAACTATCGTGTCGAGAATCAAGTAAGACACTACAACTGAATCGAATATTCTAGATATCAAGACAATAAAAACTATCAGTGAATGTACTCGCCTGCTGTCCTGAGCTGTAGGATATATCAATGCTCAGAGCGGTATCAGAAGACCTAAATATGAAATACTGTATGTTAATTTAGGTTTAAACAAGTTTAGGAATGATTCACAATGAATGATATGCATCTAGGTCAAACTAGGTCTCACTGAGTCACACTAAGTCCTGTCAAGTCAATCTAGGTCAAATCAAGTTATATCAAGTCAATCTAAGCCAACCCAAGTCAATCCTAGGTCATACCAGTCATCACAGGTCAAAACAAGTCGAAGAAAGTCAAACGGGGTCAAGAGTTGGCCTACAGTTGACTTTGGGTCAACTGGTCAACCCTGGTCAAATCTGGTCAACTCTAGGTCAACTCTAGGTCAAACTGGTCAAATGTTGACCAATAGTTGACTTTTGGTTAACTGGTCAACTCTGGTTTGGATTTGGTCAAATCTAGACAAAGTGTTGACTCACGGTTGACTTTTGGGTAAAAAGTCAACTCTGGGTCAACCGGGGTCAAGACTAGGTCTAAGCGACTATTTCTAACTATTACCAACCTCTACAACCCATATCCAAGTCCATCTTGGACTTCGAAATTCAAATCTTGGCCGTAGGCCAATATCCTATTTTGCCCTTAAAAAGGGTAAAATTCTAGCTTAGGCAATTATCAAGTTAGCCTACCTACGCTTGGTATTTTGATCCGAGCTCCCTAGGGTAGTAAGGTACTAGCCTATACATATATTACCTACCAAGATACCTAGGTAAAGTGGACATCTAGTCCATGATACGGCCCATTGCCGATATTTTGAATATTTCAAGATACGTAATGGTACGGCGCGATACCGGCGCCCTACAACCCCGATTTCCACTCGGGAGCCTACCCACAAAATCTAATTCACGTATTCTTGCCCCATGCCAAGTTTCAACTCATTCCGATACTCCGAGCTCCGTTTCGTCCTCTAACTCGATCCCCTCTATTTCCTATTTCTCACTTTTCTTCCTATTCTTCTAACTTCTTCTAATTCTTAAACTTCTTCTAATCTTCTCTATGTATCTATCTATATATAAACACACACACACTCTCCAATTTCCCTTACACATGCACATAAAGTACAAACACACAAAATACTCAATTTCTCGGATTTTAGCATACTGGGACAACCTGCACACCTTTAAGGCTCTCATGCTCACCTTTAAGGCACTTCTACTCACCTTTAAGGCTCCTCGGCTCACCTTTAAGGCTCTACTGCACAGTTTTTCCTGAATAGCATTCTGCACACTTCTAAGGCATTCCTGCACAACTACAAGGCTCTCATGCACAACTCTAAGGCTCTAATGCACAACTATAAGTTCTAGTGCACAACACTAAGCATTGATACATACATATACAATATATATATAAATCTCACACATACACACAAATATACATATAGATACATATACATACACATATTTACACGTATATATATATATATATTATATATATATATATATATATATATATATATGTGTGTGTGTGTGTGTGTGTGTGTGTGTGTGTGTGTGTGTATTTACCACTCTCAAAAAGGATTAAACCATAATAAATCCTTAACCTATATTTTAAGGGAACCTACAAAGGCTATGGTCAACTTGTAGAGAATGATCCCCTCTATCATTTATGTGAAGGAATAAATGCAAAAGGAGGAATTTAAAAGGGTTTAAAAATTATACCTAAAAGTGGATTTGAAAAGGAAGATGATGGAGTTGGAAAGAAAGTAATGGAGAAGAAGAAGAAACTTAGTGAGGAAGTAAAAGAGGTGGAGGGGGTGGCCCTATAGGTGGCCGGCCATAGTACCAGGGGTAGGGGCACTTGTATTTACAAGTTTGCCCCTCCCTAAGCCTAATGCAAAATTAATCCAAAATGGGTTTTGAAAAATGCTAAAAATAAATAAAAATCATAATTAAACTAAATTACTCATGGGGGACTAGTCCAAACTCCTAAACCTAAAAGTTTAGTGTGGTGGGCCATGGTTAAATAATAGGCTAATTGCGACTCAAGTCAAAATTCACCGGGGTCCCAAATTAACTCGGAATGCGATAAAATTCGAACCCGACTCCTATAATAATTAAATAATAATATTCATGAAATAAAATTCCCAAAAATATTATAAAATAGAAAATTATCATTTTACCCCTAACTGGAAAAAGTGAGTGTGACAGTATCCAGCGGAAAGTTCTTGGGTTTTATCATCACCGTCCAGGGTATCCACGTAGACCCTGAGAATACAAAGGCAATCATGGAGATGGGTCCCCCGAGAAATCTCCGAGAACTCAGAGGCCTCAAAGGGAGGCTAGCTTATATTAGGAGGTTCATTTCTAACCTCTCCGGGCGTTGTCAGCCATTCACCCATCTCATGAAGAAGGACGTCTCATTCGTATGGGACGAAGAATGTCAGCGTGCCTTCGACAACATCAAAGAATATTTGTCGAACCCTCCAGTCCTGGTGGCCCCGGTGGCCGGGAAACCATTCCTGCTCTATGTACGAGCAATGGAGCATTCCCTCGGCGCTCTGCTGGCACAAAATAACGATGCAGGCCATGAACAAGCTATATATTACCTCAGTCGAATGATGATCGGGCCAGAGCACCGATATACCGCCGTGGAGAAGGAATGCCTCGCCCTGGTGTTCGCCATCCAAAAGACGCGGCACTATGTCACGGGACAAACCATACATGTGATCTCACGAGTCAACCCTCTCAGGGTCCTCATGACTAAACCAGGAGCACTCAGCTCTCGCCTCGCTACATGGGCAATATTACTGTCCCCCTACCATATGATCTTCGTCCCACAAAAGGCTGTTAAGGGTCGAGCCCTGACAGACTTTTTGGCAGCTCACCCAGGCTCAAAGTCATCTAAAATATATAAAGGAATCCCAGATGAGGTCGCCGACTCGCATACAACCTCTCACGATGATATATGGCGAATGTTCTTCGACGGCGCCTCAAGGACCGGACCTAAGGGCAACATCGTCGTCGGAGTCGGGGTGGTACTGGTTTCTCCTTTCGGATTGGTGATCAATCGCGCTTACTCCCTCACAGAACCTTTCTCCAACAATGTGGCCGAGTACAACGCTTTGGTCATTGGCCTCCAACTTGCAAGAGAGCTGGGGGTAGAATATCTTGAAGCATACGGCGATTCGCAGTTAATCGTCAATCAGATCCGTGGCTCATATGAAGTTCGTCATGAAGACATGATCCCTTATCACCAAATAGCGATCAACATCATCTCATCGTTCGAGGGGTTCTTCATCGAACATGTTCCCAGACTACAAAACATCGAAGCCGATGCCTTAGCAGGCCTTGTCGTTTCCCTAGCAGTGCCAAATCATACTCATCATTCGGTTGAAGTGATAGGCCACGAACTGGTCTGTCCCAAGAACAACGTTTAATTCATGGCGAGTTATTTTGCTCAGACTATCGACGACGTCCCGGACTGGAGACAACCATTCATTGATTCGTAGTCTACGACATCCTGCCTGAGAACCCAAAAGAGGCCACCTCTATCAGAAGGCGTTCTCTCAGATTCTTCTACGATACAGAGACGAAAATGCTGTATCACCGATCCTACGATGGATTATTGCTTCGATGTCTATCAAACGCAGAAGCCAAAAAAGCCGTACGCGAAGCCCATGACGGTGTTTACGGGGCCCATCAGCCTGGCCCAAAATTGCAAGATCGTCTTCGCCGAATAGGCTACTATTGGCCCACGATGGTAGCAGATGCGATAGACTATACAAGAAAGTACAAAGCTTGCCAAGTCCACGTGGACTTCATCCACCAACCATCCGAATTTCTACATCTGATGGTAGCATCCTGGCCATTCGAAGCATGGGGAATGGATATCATCGGTCCGATCGCCCCACCTTCTTCCCGAGGACATCGCTTCATACTTGCCATCACAGATTACTTCTCCAAATGGGCGAAAGCTGTTCTGCTCGCAGAAGTAAAGACTTCAAACGTGATCAGCTTCCTCAAGCATCACGTCATCTATCGCTTTGGACTGCCCCGAAGGATCATCCACGATAATGGTCCGCAGTTCGCAAGCCACGCCTTCTATCGGTTCTGCGACAAGTACAGCATCCAGAATATTCCTTCGATGCCATACAACCTAGCAGCGAATGGGTTGGCAGAAGCATTCAACAAAACAATCATCAAACTTCTCAAGAAATTCGTATCGTCCAACAAACGCGACTGGAATGAGAAGCTTGGTGAATGCTTGTGGGCGTACCGTACTACAGTCCGAACAGCCACAGGGAACACACCATTCTCCCTGGTATACGAGAGTGAGGCAGTTCTCCCATTGGAGACTCAAATACCCTCGCTCCGCGTCGCTCTTACTTATCAATTGACGATGGCGATAATTACCGTCGCCGACTACAAGAGTTGGAGGCCTTAGATGAAAAGTGCCTCCTGGCTCAGCAACGGATCGAGCTATACCAAGCACGTATCTCTGGAGCCTTCAACAAGAAGGTTAAAATCAGAACAATCCAAGTGGGCGATCTCGTCCTGGCAGTTCGGAGGTCGATGGTCATGACTCACAAAACCGCCGACAAATTCCAGCCAAAATGGGAAGGTCCGTTTATCATTGAGGCCGTATTCTCCAACGATGCTTACCGCCTCGCAAAACAAAACGGAGACTTGCTCATGTTGCCCGTCAACGGCAAGTTCCTGAAGAAATATTATGTCTAAACGACATTTTCCAGATCATCAAGTCATGTACCCGCCGGTACCGCTGAACTCATATCATATTTTCCAGATTGCTGAGTTATGTACCCGCTGGTACCGCTGAACTCACACTTCCAAATTCCAGATTATTGAGTCATGTACCCTCCAGTACCGCTGAACTCACATCCACAGACACTCCAAATTATCGAGTCATGTACCCGCTGGTGCCGCTGAACTCATACGTCCAAATTCCGGATTATCGAGTCATGTATCCGCCGGTACCGCTGAATTCACATTCCAACTCTCCCAGATTATCGAGTTATGTACCTGCAGGTACCTCTGAACTCATATTCCGGTCACTCTTTTAGGTAGTAAGTCATGTATGATCATACCTCTGAACTTATTTCTCTGAAAGAGCTCATCCCTCATAATCCACTACCCGCACTCTCAGTGCACAAAAAGGGTAACGGATCCACAAAATCTCCAAAACGACCATGCCCTCATTACCTCTGAGTCGTTTCACTTCCTCCAAAAACAAATCACCCCTCTATATAGAACTTCCATGTCCTCATTACCTCTGAGTCGTTCTATGTACCCCTTCATGGAGCCCACTCCTGCCATGTCCTCATTACCTCTGAGTGGGAAGGCTCCATCGAAGAAACCCTCATATCTGCAATGTCCTCATTACCTCTGAGTAAATATGTTGGTCCTCCCTCGACTTATTATCTGTACCAAAAAAAAAAACCCCAGGGTACGCCAAGGATAATAGGTCCACAAATATCCTCCGTGGAGTCCACTCCTGCCATGTCCTCATTACCTCTGAGTAAGAAAATTCCACGGTAAAACCCCCATACTTGCCACGTCCTCATTACCTCTGAGTAAGTATGTTGGTTCTCTCTCGTCTTATTATCCGTATCCTGAACCAGGGTACGCCAAGGATAATAGGCCCACAAATATCTTCCGTGGAGTCCACTCATGCCATGTCCTCATTACCTCTGAGTAGAAAAATTCTACGGTAAAACTCCCATACTTGCCATGTCCTCATTACCTCTGAGTAAGTATGTTGGTTCTCTCTCGTCTTATTATCAGTATCCCGAACCAGGATACGCCAAGGATAATAGGTCCACAAATATCCTCCGCTAAGTCCACTCCTGCCATGTCCTCGTTACCTCTGAGCAGGGAGATTCCACGACAAAACCCCCATACTTGCCATGTCCTCATTACCTCTGAGTAAGTATGTTGGTTCCCTTCCATCCTATTATTCGTATCCTGAGTCAGGATACGCCAAGGATAATAGGCCCACAAATGTCCTTTGCTAAGTTTCTTAGTACAGGCCCATTATTCCTCATCATGCCCCGGGAGCCTAGCTGCTCCATGGCATTCTCTCTCCCGATACCCGGAACATCCATGATCACTTTACCGTGAAATTGTTCTAGGTATCCCCATCAAACTTGTTATCCGTACCTAAAACCAAGGTATGCCAAGGGTAACAGGTCCACAAACAAGCCCCCAATTCGGGGCAAACGCTACCATAACACCACAAGCACAACAGGCAGTACAAATAAAGGATGGTATAAAGCAGGCTCTTTTATTTGGAAGGCAAAAAGTACTACATGTTCTAGGGATAATGTCCATTTAAAGAAAGAAAAAGAACGAAAACAAAAAGGGAGAAAAAGGCCGTCTATGGCTCGGCATTGCATAATTCCAGAAGACGATTCTTCACCAAGGTGGTCCCCTGTTCAAGACGCTGTTTAGCCCGGTGCTCCGTTTCCTGGGATAACCGCTCCGTATTATTCAAATCCATGTGTGCCTGCCAGTCGTCCTCCAACTTCTTCAGGGTAATTTTCAGATCAGCCGAAGCTCGATTCACTCTGTCAGCCTCTTGGATAATTAGTCCCCTTTCGGTACGGGCAGCTTCAAGCTCAGACTCCAAAAAAGCCAACTTCCTCTGAAGCTCAAGGATCTGCTCCCGCGTGTCAATAATCCCACAGGAGGCAGTCGCTTTTCGAGCCGTAACATCTTCGTTATCGCGGCTCAACTCATCATAGCGATCAGACAGATCGTGGAGGTCCTTCAGCATGGCCGGCCTGGTTTTATCCCGAGCAGCCCTTATCTTCTCTACAACAGCTGTGAGGAAATCGTGCTCCTGATCTATAGCAGTAGACAGGTCAGTCTGCCATAGTACCTGAAGCTGGTCCACCAGCTGATCGGCCTCTAGCAATTTTGCCTCCAGAAGTGCGGAGACCCCTGCCCCACCGTAAAGAGTCTTAAGGATATCAATATGACCCTGGGCGCATTGCCGGGCCAATACAAAAAAGGTCCCTCTTTCCACAGCAGCCACTATCTCCCTCTTCAGGTGATGATAAAAGCTGCCACCCACATCCTGTAACGCTTCGTCCAGAACCTCAATAGAGGACGGCGTCAAAGGAAGCGTGGCCGGCAACGTCGAAGGAGGTGCGCTAGAACTTGCCACCAAGGGGACAAATTCTGAACCAAATGATGTGCGGATAGCAGCTAACTCTTCCTCCGCCATTCGTAGAGCCTGTACACTTGGCATGGCAGAGAGGTCGACTCTCGGAGCCACCTGAGCAGAAGAAGATGCAAGGACTATTGTCCCCTGCCCCGGCTGTCCCACCACTTGACTTTCCGAGCTCGAGACAACGGGAGGCCCCTCAAGACGAACTGGAAAGGGAGGAGGTACCCTCCTCTCCGCCGATGCCCCTTCGGCAGAGCCTGTCTCAACAATATCCATCATCGGCACTGGAGAGGCAGGACCTGTATGTCCAGAGGAACCATCAATCGACGTAACCCGAAGGACGTGATGATAGAGCAGATAGGCCTCCTCGCAAGTTAAAATTCGGCTTATCTTACCAGGAGAGGAGCATGGAGGTTGTAACTCGCTCGCAGCTGACGTGGTCTCCTCACCCACGACTTCCAAGTTAAATTTTGCTGGCTCTTCTGTCCCAGCCACCCCAGAGGGAGGTACGAATCTATCAGCGTCATTTTGATAGAATTCCGTAATTTCGGGGACAGGTCTGTCGGAACCCCCGTCATCTTGAGTCATGACCTCGGCGACTTGAGATTCCTCTTCTTCCGATACCTACGGGAGGGAAGGAAAATGATTAAAGATCAAAACGGGAGAAAACGAAGAAATGATTAAAAATGGTAGTAATTCGCATTACCTCCGAAGCGGGGTCGACCTCCTCGCTTCTCTCCCTTATAGTTAGCCCGCGACGTCTGGTCGCAGCCAATTTTTGGGAGTGAGGAATACCGCTAACAGGAGATTTGTCTGCTACGCTTCCGTACAGAACCAGGTGCGACAGGCGGCTGATCCACCCCAACATCTTCCACCGGGAAGGAAGAGTCATCTGCATCATGCTCTTCGTCCTCATCATCCGCAGTAGTGGAGTCTGAGTCTGGTACTTAGACTCTATTCTTCTTCTTCCTCGTCTTGGCCCCTTAGGGCTTCTCATCCAAGCCAGTACCAATGATAAAACTGGTATCCGGACTGAAACCAATGGGGAGCTTGTTCGCCATGACATGGTACAAGGCCGCCATGTACAAAATCTCTACCGACGCCTCAATGGCAGGAACCGAGAAAGTGGTACGGGTATGGAATATATCATAGTAATGCCAGGCCCTGATGCCGTCAAGGAGGCTACCCTCAAAACCCAGACAAGAGCTAGGACTATCCAAAAAAAGTTGGTTGTACCCAAAATGACGAGTAAACCTGCTAGGTAGGTAAGGTTCCAGGAAGACAGCATTACGATTGCGGTATACCAGGTAGGCGGGGCGGATGTTACGCAACCACAAGAGCATCTGGCCGTCTAGAAGTTAAGGAGGACCAATACCGTCGAGATGAACGCCTGCTATTTCCTCAGCAGTGAAACGAGGGACGGATACGAAAAAGTTGTACCTATCTGCTCTCGCCAGCGCCATCCGGCAGGCACGCATGATATCATACTCCCAAGGCTCGTTGCGATAACGGAAGATAAAAGCTGCGTCATCAGCAATCACGCCGTCTTCAGAACCCGGTCTCATCAAAGACCGATAGTGCATTAATAGCCACCCCATCAGATAATGATAGGGCAGCTCAGTCCTTTCAAAGTCTTTTGTCACCTCGCGGGCGATGACCTTGGACGTAAAAGTACGGAGGCCACGGTGTATGCTGCACACCATGGCCAGGAGAAGAGCTAGTTTCACTCTAAAAACTTGCTTCACAGCAGGGAGAATAAAATTACGGCTGATCCTTTCAATAGAACCAGCTCCTCCTGAGACGACGCAATTCTGCAGCCATACCATCAAAAATCCTGCTAGGAGCGCCTTCTGCTCTTGAGCATCCTGATAAAAATAACCAAAAGAGTCGGTCTTACTTCCAAATCTGTCGCTGGTGGAGGCCACCCTCTTTGTCGACGACATCAAAGCCTGAACCGCCTCCCAGGATTGAGGACTTCGGGAAGTAACTTGGCCTGAGGCTCCCGTCGGAAAAAGATAGTTTACCCAGTCCTTAGTATGGGGAGCATTCCCTTCCGAGCTGCTTTTCTTCTTGGCTATCTGCTGGCACATACTATAGTGGCACAGTATTTCCTGATAAGTAGCCACGAATCCCGGATATCGTTCTTCCAGCTCTTCGAACTCCTCATTCGTAGGAGTGTATGCTTCAAAAGCTTCATCCCCCCAAGGAAGTTTGGAAATCGCATGCATCTCATGGAGTGCCAACCCTATTTCCCCTACAGGGGTATAGAAGGTTCCCGTACGGCAGTTGTACATCTCCAACAAAGCCATAAATAACTTCTTGTTTACGGGTAAGCCGTGGCTGGTGCCCCGAATAGCGTGATAAAGACCAATCTCACGCAGAAAAGTCTCATACTTTTGCGAGATCCACATAGACAGATTGATCCATGAGGGGATGGGGTGTATCCAACTTGGGAGTGCCAACCGGTCGATTGGATAAGAGCCTTTCCGAGCAAGTTGGTTCAGGAAAGTATCGGCTAAAGAAAATGTGAAATTGGGGCCCGGCACATTCAGGAAAGCACCCGGGGCCAATCCCATTACATAACGGCTGGCATGCACCTTGCCGGCACATACTGACTTCATACTGTTGTTGTAATGGATGTCGCCCACAAACATCCCATTCTGGGTAGGAGTCAAAGACTCTTCCATCTTCCTGTCCAGCGGGAACATATTGAACCAAGATAATGGGAAGTGACGCTCCATTTGAGGGATGCGGATCATAATCCCGTTAGAGATGAAGCTCCAGTTCTTCGATATATCCAGAACTTGACTGTTCTTCACAGTCAAAGCGTCTCCAAAGAAGAATGCAGGTTTCAGGTATTCTCCTTCCAACTTTTTCGAATTCATCATGGCACATAGGAAGTGAAAAGATTGGTTCTTGAGGGCATTCTTCCTCGACAAAGGCTCGTCACTAGGAAGCTGGTCTACCACATACCAAACTATCTGATTATACCTATAGCCCATAGCGGCCTGGGCACGACCCACCAGTGGTTCTCCAGCAACGTTAACTGGCAAATTCACTGAGACAATAACAAAAGAAATAAGTTAAAAAGATGACTGACTAGTTCCCTCAAGCCTATGCAACTCGGATTCAATGAAGCCTCGGGCGGCCCAACTCAGAAAAAAGCTTATGCGGCTCCGACTAGTGGAGACTCATGCTACAGTGACTAAACATAGTTATGCGGCTCTGTTCAAACACAGCCTCATGAGACAGAGTTCGAATAAGCTTAAAAGGCTCATACGACAAGACGAGTTTAAGCGAGCATATGCGGTCCAAATCAAGTGAGCTTATGCGGCTCCGTTAGAGACACGCTTATGCGGCTCAAATGCAGATAAGTTCATACAGTCCAATTCGAATAGGCTTATGCGGCCCTAATCAAGTGAGTTTATACTGAGCTTATGCGGCCCCGCTAGAGAAGCACTTATGCGGTCACAACAACAGATCTCATGCGGCTCCGACATGGAACATGCCCCATGTGGCTCAAGACGTGTATGCGGCACATAGGAAGATGAAGGCTCGCGCATAAAATATGCAACGTAGCCATGATAGTTAGGGTTCCAAACGCACGCAAAGGTCCTTACCATCGATAGCCGGGTGGACGTCGGGGTGAACTATGAGTACGTCAGCTGGCGGAAGAGCTGCCACATTCGTCGCCGCAGAAGCAGCTTTCTTACCCTTCGCCGCCGATGAATACACTGCTTTTTTTGCCGCAACAGTCTTCTTAGGAGCTATTACTATGATCAGAGAAGGAGGACAAAGACAAGAGAGTTAGGGCAATAGCAGAAAGTAAAAGTAAATCTCTCCCAAACACCCTGCTATTTATATGCAGAGCCCCCAATGGACCGACGCATCGGTCCACGAGCAGTATAACCGACTCTTCGGTTATCAAGGTGATCTGATTATTTAGGGCTAGACTCTTGGGATCCTGCCCCAAAAAGCGGCCTTAAAATCAAACAGCAATTAATGCAAAAAGATTTGCACACGTGACAGGATGACGTAGCAAGGAGCTTATGAAGCCAGACAGCCTCTGCGGCCCAAAGGGTCCATGCGGCTGATTGACCAATGCGGCTGAGGAGGCTATGCGGCTGGGGCATCCGTGCGGCCAGGACATCATATGCGGCCAGAAGAATTTATACATAGCCATGCTTCTTATTCAAAGTATTTCAATTTTGTAAATTGAAAACTTTGAAGGGGGTCTTGTAGAAGCATGGAAAAGAATAAAGAAAGATCCATGCGGCCAAGGATCCCCATGCTGCTCAGAGAGCTCATGCGGCTCAGGGATCCATGCGGCTCAAGCGTCTATACGGCTCGAATAGTCTCATACGGCCCAGAGAGGAGCTGCGTGGCCCTCAACAGCTCTTTCCTTTGTCTTTACTGCGTTTAATGCCTTGACGGCTGACAGCTTTGACCAATGACAGCTCTGACAAAAAGATGCAATAATGACTCTGTCATAATGGCAGACTCTTAGGAAAACGAAGGAAATCTCTGACACAACCCATCAAACCCCAAAGACTTTTATGCGGCCTTGATACATGGACAGTCGCATGCGGCTCAGACAGAGGCCACCCCATGCGGCTCAGGCAAAAGCTACCCATGCGGCTCATAAGAACTATCATCATGCGGCTCACTGAGAAGCCACCCATCATGCGGTCGCTTACGCTCATGCGGCTCAGATCATCTCCATGCGGTTCAAATATTCAGAGGCCACTCCCAAGCAGCCTGGACACGTGGCCAGCCTTATGCAGCTCAGTGGGGAGGAGGATCCTCATGCGGCTCAGATTTCCTAAGTGGCTCGCGGTTTTGCCAGCATCCCTACAGCTATCAGCCTAAGAATAGTAGGACACGTGGCAAGATTCATCGATAAATCCTAACAACCAGGTTTAGTGCCATCCTCATAATTACTGGGATCAAATCAGATCATTTGTAATCAATCAAATTGAACACGTGGCAGGAGATCCGAGCTTGGCATAACAAATCATGAGGATTTATGGCAATCATCATTAATTGTCCACAGAGATTTGATGCAATCACATTAATTACTCAAATCTATTACGAGCGGCCCAGATTCATTGATCCTTAACCGCCGACTCTTGAGAATGGGCAATCATTACAAACCCTAATGAGGCACCCCACTCTTATAAATAGCAAGGTGCCATTCCCTTGCAAAGCGGCAGAGAAAAAGAGAGCACATCCCCCCTCGGATCCAGAGAGTCAGAGAAAAATTGAAAAGAGAGCATTTCTTCATCAACGCCAAGTACTTCTTCTCCAGAGCCAAGGCTGCACCCGATCGTCCAAGGAGTAAGGCAGAGCTACCGTCGCTTTCCCGAGGCTCTATCGTCACCCTCCCAGAATCTAAAATAAACAATTGTACTTAGATTGCTGTACCTAGGTTTTCGTCCCTAGGCTTTCTTTGTACAAGCGAGTTTGTATTGTGAGTCTAAGTTCAGTCCTCCGATAATTGTTCTGTATTTTTACAATCAATGGCAAACAAGCTATACGGATGATAGCAAAAATAACGATATGGGACGTCTCCAACTTCGTCGTTATAGTCAATAATCAAAAGACATCATCCGAAAGATGGGTTATGACTTTAAAAATGGCCTCAACTATGGTAAGGGTAGACGAACTCCTATCCGTACGGCCGTTCTGAAAGGAAAATCAGAGATGTACTACAGCATGACGAAAAGAGGTCTCGGATATGCTTCACCTCCGGTCTTATCTCCAGCAGCCTCCGAGTCTGATAGTGAAGAGCGCTCTAACTCTTCTGATTCCAGATCTTGGGATTCTGACACTAGTATTGGCCAAGTTCATCGATTGATTGTATCTTCTAACATGGTCTCCGCTGAACTTCCAGAAGGTTATGACGAAGATATAGAAGAAAATCCCAAAATAGATCCTTGGGCTCAACGAATGGACACCCAATGGAAACTCCGATTCGAGCAACGGGAACCTCCTACCGAAGATCAATTGGTTCAAATTGACGTGGGAGAAGACGGGTCACCTCGTCCAATATTCATCAGCAAGAATCTCCCCGAGGCGGATAGGCAAGAATTAATTCTTCTTATTCGAGAATACATTGATGTCTTTGCTTGGAGTTATGAAGACATGCCAGGTTTAGATCCCAAAATTGCCACTCATAAATTGAATATTTTGCCTAATGCAAAGTCGGTCAAACAGCAATAAAGGTGATTCAAGCCAGAAATGATGGACACAATTGATGATGAAGTCAAAAAGCTCATAGCTTGTGGCTTTATTCGAGAAGAACAATATCCAGATTGGGTAGCCAACGTTGTCCCAGTCTTGAAGAAAAATGGCAAAGTTTGAGTTTGCATCGACTTCCGGGATCTTAATGAAGCCTGTCAAAAAGATGAGTTTCCTCTCCCTATCACAGATGTCATGATCGATAACACTTGCGGGTTCGAAAGGATATCCTTTATGGATGGATTCTCTGGATACAATCAGATTCGGATGAATCCTGAAGATGAAAAACATACTTCTTTCCGTACTCCTTGTGGAGTCTACTGCTACACAGTGATGCTATTTGGTCTCAAGAACGCTGGTGCAACTTACCAACGAGCTATGAGTACCATCTTTCGAGATCATCTGCACAATACTATCGAATGCTATGTCGACGATATTGCTATCAAGAGCCGTCTAAAGGAAGATCACATCCAAGATTTAAGAACTATCTTCAATCTAATGCGCCAACATCAGCTGAAAATGAATTCCACCAAGTCATTCTTGGGTGTCTCTAGTGGTAAATTTCTCGGCTTCGTCATTACCTCTAAAGGTATACACGTGGATCCCGAGAAGATCAAAGCCATTCAAGAGATGCGTCCTCCACGCAACTTAAAAGAGCTACGAGGATTCCAAGGTCGACTTGCGTACATCAGAAGATTCATTTTAAATCTGTCTGGACGCTGCAGACCATTTACCCAGTTAATGAAGAAGGGTGTATCTTTCATTTGGACTAAAGAATGTCAACGAGCATTTGACGACATAAAACAATATCTCATGAACCCACCAGTCTTGGTGCCACCAATCTCGGGCATACCATTCCTAATGTATGGCCGTGCTATGGACCATTCATTGGGTGCTTTACTTGTCCAGAAGAACAAAGAAGGCCATGAATAAGCCATCTACTATCTTAGTCGTACTATGGTTGGTGCTGAACACCGTTATAGTCCGGTTGAAAAAGAATGGTTAGCTCTTATGTTTGCTGTTCAAAAGACAAGGCATTACATCATTGGACAAACTATTCATGTCATATCCCGAGTTAATTCTCTTCGGGTATTAATAAAGAAACCCAGCACACTCAATTCTCGGTTAGCTACATGGGCCATTCTGTTAGCCCAATATGACATGGTATATGTTCCACAAAAGTCTGTTAAGGGTCAAGCACTGGCGGACTTCTTAGCGGCTCATCCTATTCCAGAAACGTCTAAACTTTACGATAAAATTCCAGACGAGACATTGGAATCAAATATGATCTCCGAAGAATTTCCTACTTGGTGTCTATTATTTGACGGTGCATCCAGGATCGGGCCGAATAGTGCCATTATCGCAGGAGTTGGGGTTGTTCTTGTTTCTCCAGACGGTCAACTATCCAAAGAGCCTATTCCCTAGATGAACCCTGCTCCAACAACGTAGCATAATACAATGCTCTACTCATTGGCCTTCAATTAGCTAAATAACTAGACGTCGAATATCTTGAAGTCTATGGCGACTCCAAGCTGGTTGTTAACCAGGTTAGAGGAACCTATGAAGTTTGTCATCAAGATCTAGTGCCTTATCATGAAGCGGCAATCAATATGGCTACATCATTTAAAGTCTTTTTCATCGAATATGTCCGCCGAGCTTGCAATATTGAGGCAGATGCTTTGGCCAATCTTGCAGCAGTCTTAGCCATACCTGTCAAAAGATAACAGGTGGTGGTTGTCTCTAATTGGGAATTGTTTTGCATTGAAAACAATCGCAATATTGAGTTCAGTAATTTTACTGAGGTCAATGTTATCAGTGAAGATTGGAGAGCTTCCTTCATCGACTTCGTGATCCATGATATACTTTCTGAAGATCCCAAGGAGGCTACGAGTATTCGTCGATGGTCTCTGCGATTCTACTACAATCAGACTACTAAGACTCTCTACCGGCGGACTTATGACGGTCTTCTCTTGCGCTGTCTTGCTGGTGATGAAGCGAAGCAAGTGTTACGTGAAGCTCACGATGGTGTTTGTGGAGCACATCAACCTGGCCCTAAATTACAAGACCGTATCCGATGTATGGGTTACTACAGGCCCTCTATGGTATCGGATGCCATCGAATATGCAAGGAAATGTCGAGCGTGTCAAATCCACGCAGATTATTCACCAACCGTCGGAATTTCTGCATCCAACTGCTGCTTCCTGGCCTTTTGAAGCTTGGGGCATGGATATTATAGGTCCTATCAATCCTCCTTCTTCTAAAGGACATCGGTTCATACTAGCTATAATCGATTACTTCTCCAAATGGGCTGAAGCTATACCTCTGGCTGAAGTTAAAACCAGTAGCGTCATCAACTTTGTCAAACACCATGTCATCTATAGATTTGGTGTACCTCGAAGGATCATTCACGACAATGGACCACAGTTCATTAGCCAGACGTTTACCAGGTTCTGTGACGATCATCAGATTGATAATGTCGCTTCGACATCTTACAATCCTACTGCTAATGGTTTAGCTGAAGCATTTAACAAGACTATTATCAAACTCCTTAAGAAGTTTGTATCTACTAACAAACGGAATTAGAGTGAGAAACTTGGAGAATGTTTATGGGCCTACCGTACTACGGTCCGTAACCCTACAGGCTGTACACCTTTTTCTCTTGTGTATAGTTGTGAAGCAGTTCTACCTTTGGAACTTCAGATCCCATCCCTGCAGATTGCCATTGCCAACAAGCTCACTACAGAGAACAATGACCTCCTTCGATTTCAAGAATTAGAAGCGCTCGACGAGAAACGGTTCTTGGCTCAACAGTATATTGAGTTATATCAAGCCCGAATCTTAAAAGCTTTTAATCGCAAAGTTAAGGTCAGAGCTTTTCAGAAAGGAGAACTGGTTCTAACCGTCAGACGTCCTATGACCATGACTCATATGAGCAAGGGCAAATTCGACGCTAAGTGGGAAGGTCCATATATTGTGAGCAAAGTCTTCTCAAATGGAGCCTATCAACTTACAGAGTTGGACGGTCGAGTTGCAATGATGCCTATCAATGGCAAATTCCTTAAA
Organism: Iris pallida; assembly: GCA_029216955.1. Classification (NCBI taxonomy): domain Eukaryota; kingdom Viridiplantae; phylum Streptophyta; class Magnoliopsida; order Asparagales; family Iridaceae; genus Iris; species Iris pallida. The sequence goes on along the minus strand of JANAVB010035820.1, from coordinate 537,291 downwards.
AAGTACTATGTATGAATGTAAAAGGAATTTCTTATAAATACGACAAAACAGTTCATAAATAAAATTTTATTTTATTTCATCATAAATGGTGTTACAAGATATCATGGACGAGAATCACTATCGTCCTTCTTGAAGACAGGACGAGGACCACTACCATTCTTTTCAAAAATGTAATCGGCAAAAGAGCCAAGAATCTCCTTGCTCGAACCCACCAGAAATTTGCAAGCGGCCATCCTCATGGCTTCCTCCTCGTCCGTCGTCCCTGGTTCAAGTAGGAAGTCCAAGATATCCCGCGGTGGCTTGGGTGCAGACGAACTTTCGCCCGCCTCTGTCTGCTTTGACTGGGTCATCTCGACTGGACGTTCTTCAGTAACCGCTTCAACCTTCGGGACAATCTCAGCCTTCTTGGATGCATCTTCAGACGACATTTTTGTGTTAAAGAGTGAAAGTGATCATTCCATTTCAATTTATGTTCTATTTATAGGCAGAAATTCATAAAACATCGAAGCGACGCATTCTTCACAACATTTATTACATTCATCGACGGTTCACCCGTTCATTACATTCATCCGACGGTTCATCCGTTCATTATATTCATTCGACGGTTTATCCGTTCATTACATTCATTCGACGGTTCACCCGTTCATTACATCCATCCGACGGTTCATCCGTTCGTTACATTCATTCGATGGTTCACTCGTTCATTACATCCATCCGACGGTTCACCTGTTCATTACCGTTCATCCGACGGTTCACCCGTTCATTCAATTCATCTGACGGTTCATCCGTTCATTCCAACGATTCATTTCGTTCATACATTTTGACAATTCATCCGTTCATTCATATCAGCAACTTGTCACGTATTTATTTCTGATTAAGTTGTCTAGCGAAAAAATGATATTCAACGAATTATATTCTGCCATGTCCACATTACCTCTGAGCAGATATAATGAATATAATTATTTTCTAAATCAAGAAATATATCATGTCCTGAACCTCTGAATATATTTTCCATCGCTATTATTTATATCCTTAATGGGATATGCAAAAAATAATAGAGCAACAAAAATAATGTCTTTTCATTGATCAAAATAAAAGGCATTACAAAAAGATATATCATAAAAGAAAAAATACAAAACTTTCTTATTCAGCTGGAGGTGTCATCAAATTAGCTATCTGCTGCTTCAATGCTTGAAGTCATCCTTCAAGTGAATCCAACACTCGCCTTCTAGCTTCCGCCATTCCAGATTCATCGTCAAAGGATGGCAAGGTCACTAGGCGGCGAGCGATTTCATCTTGATGAGAAGTGACGAACTCATTCTTCTCATGGGTTAGAATATCAAGTTGCTGGACTGCAGCCTGATGCTATGTCATCTCTTCCTCAAGAGTAAGCTGAACGATTCTCAACTCTTCCTGAAGTCGAGCAAACTCTGCTTTCAGCTCAGCAACCTTCTTTTCTTTTTCCCCAGCAGCAGACGCTACTATTTCCATCTGGGAGTTATACTCTGAAGACTTTGTAGCGAAAGTGTCCAAAAAAATCTGGAAATCAGCTTTTGTAACTTCAGTCTCTCCAGTCATCCTCTTGAACTCAGCATTTATTAGGGGCTCTATCTCCCCCCGATTAAGATCTTTGTAGATCTTAATTGATGCCTCTAGCTCATCCAGTATGTGATCAAGATAGGCAGCTTGAGCTTCATCACCTTGACTTCGGATAGCACCTATCCGATAAGTAGTTGGGGTTCTAACGGTGATGAAACCAACATTCTCTCTCTCCATTGCCCTTTCTACTAAGGGTCCTAATGAAGTAAAGAAGAGGTTGGTGAAGGAACCAACTATAAATCTGTTGGTAGCTGCTGTACCGGGTGTAGCAACTACTCATGTGGAAGTTGAAGTATCAGATGCTTGTATAGGTGGACGTTCGGCTTTTTGAACACGAGTTGAAATCTCTCTGGACAAAGGAGCCATGGTGGAGCTAGTTGCCCCTCCCAGATGTTCCTCTGTAAAAACAAATAAACACCATTAGTTTGCTGTCATTAGCAACTATCAAAAAGGATCAAAAATAAGGGCAAGCTTACCATTGCTGGGTCTAGTGACAAGTTTGTCGTTTGTTGACACAGGTTGCAGCCTAGCAGAAGTAGCTTCAGACATTACAGTCTGACTACTTCCTGCTTCGGAGCCGCCTGAAAAATGTCGGCTGCTGCTAGCTATCGCTGTTGTTGGCACTATATCAGTGCATACTGGAGGAATTGGAGAAGATTGAATTTCTGCATAAATGAAAGTTAAGATGTCAGTCATTTAATCTATGAAAGAAGATTATCAATATCAGCCAATACCTCTTGGATCAGTGACAGTAGCTTCCTCCGGTGCTATGTCATTAACAGCATTCTTTTCTTGGGATGCATGAGCATCAGCATCCTCTTCCTGATTCAGAGTATCATCAACAGTCTCTGTTGATATTTCTTCATCATCCGTACTTTCTTCTCGGGCTTCCTCGCTATCGCTTGCGACAACCGGATCTATATCATTATGGAGGCCGAAGTCACAGCGTTCTATATCCTCAATCATTAATTTGTCTTCTTCAGCACGAAGTGATCTTGGAGAAGCTGGAAGATGGGCAGTTTCCGGTGCAAGTGTAGGAGATCGCAATACATCGAGAGACGTTTCTGACTCGTTGATTGGAATCAGAGTTGCAGTCGTCTCTCTTATTTTTGCAGCTTCATCCTCTGTCTTTGCGATCTCCTCTCTTGTCTCTACAACCTCGTCCCTCTTCTCTGCACTGGAAGCTTCTTGTCTGGACTCAGGGGCAGGTGTAGGAGACGACATCATAACTCCGACGACCGCACTTGTCAGGACCGATGCCAGGATAGGTCTTGGAGGAGTGACTACTTTGTTTTTTCTGAAGACTATTTTCTTTCTGTGTAGAGGTCTCTCCGGGCTCTCTACGTCTATAGCATATTCTTGTCTCTGAATGGAGGTCGGGGTCGTCGCCTCTTCTCTCTGAATTGACTCAGCCTATTGCGAGATTGCGACCGGGTAGTGACCTTTTTCGATGATTCTAAAATAATCTTCTTCTTAGAGACTGGAGAAGAAGGTTCTTCGGCCTTCCTCTTCTTCTCCTTGGCCGAAGATCTTACAACTTTCAAGGAGACGCACAGCGGCTCGTAGACTTCTTCAGGGAAGTTGGCTTCCCTCGAAGCTTCTAATGGTGCATCGGCTGGCTCATGCTCTTCATCATTTCCAGGAAGCACCAGAGCAGGTGCTCCTTTCTTAAATCGAGTCGCAGTCGCGAAGCTGTCTGCCAGATTGAAGTTTTCAGCAAAATTGTTTGCTGAGGTATAGAAGATCGAGTACGTATACAGCATGTGGGGACCTCGATCATTTCTGGACGGCATCGAGAACGTCGTCCTTGTTTCCCGGGCATTGTAATATGCCCAAGCCCGGGCTCCATCAATTAAAAACCCTTTTTCTGGTCATAACCGAATTGGCACGCAAAATGGCTGGAGAGATAGGGCTCGAGATAGCATTCATCCTCGAACTGGTATACCAAGTGTGACGGCCGGATTGTCCTCAGCCAATCGAATGCTGTGTGGCCCAAAGGCTGCATCCTCCCGGAGTCCATAAGGTTTGTAGACATATGTTCATAACCGACTAGAGGGGTAACGCAGTAGAAGCTCCATCCTCTACCAAGGTTCAGAGCGCGTCGGCAATCTCTCAAAGTGGTATAAATCTACTTACATCCAGAAAATCTTCTTAGAAAGCTGCCGCCCACTGCCCCCACATCGGGGTTCATTCGTGAAAGATGGTGTAGAAGCAGCCATCCGAACAAGTATGTGTATGGCAGTTCCAGCCGGAAGAAGTGTCATTTCTCGCCTTTCCCTTTAATCATTGAATCGACGAAGAGGCGAAGGCCGACATTCACCCTGCATGTCATTGCTGACAGCAGATCCATCGGGTAGCCGAAGACCAGACGGACAGCAGCAAAAAGTACACCGCGGTGAAAGCGGTCGACTGCACTGGCCCCAGGGACGACGTATCGTCGGAGCCAGTAAGTGAGGAAACCTGCCAACTGGGCTTCCTTTGACATGGGCCTGTAGTCCATCCTCATGTAGCTTTCAATAATGTCTCTTTCCTTGAAAGGAGGATACTGGAGATCATCTTTGATCTTGATATCCATATCATCATGTGTCTCCATCAGCCCTATCACTTCGCTGTCGCTAAGTGGTCGGAAGTAGTTAGGATGGCAGTTCTCGTGCTCCTTGGTCTTCTTCTCGATGATATGGTTGAGAAAAAGATATGGCAGCCATTTGGTGGTATAGCAGGTGCCGGCCGTGCCACTCTTGTAGTAGAGAGAATAGATCTTGTAGTAACATAGTAGCTTTTCAAACACAGCCACCATGTCAGCGTTCTCTTGGCGGAGTCTGTCCAATTCATCGTTTGTCGGGACAAACTTGTAGAAGCATGGAAAAGAATAAAGAAAGACCTATGCGGCTCCAACTGAAGGATCCCCATGCGGCTCAGGATCCCCATGCGGCTCAGGATTCCCATGCGGCTCAGAAGTCCATGCGGCTCAGGGGTCCATGTGGCTCGGATAGATCCATGCGGCTTAGAAAGAAGCCACGTACATTCGGCTGCATTTAATGCCCTGACGACTGCTCTGATAAAAATAACAGCCATGATAGCTCTGACATAAAGACGCAATAATGACTGACATGATGGCGTGTTCATGGGAAAGAGGAGAAAATCTCCTTACGGCTGGTAAAATCTACCAATTCCTAAGGCCACTCCATGCGGCTGCCCATCTGTATGCGGCTGCCTGTCCGTGTCCCCATATGGCTGCCTATTTGCATGTGGCTGCCTATCCCTATGCGGCTGCCTATTTGCATGCGGCTGCCCATTTGTAAGCGGCTGACTATCCCTATACGGCTGCCCATTTACATGCGACTGACTATCCCTATGCGGCTGCCCCTCTGCATGCGGCTGCCTATTTCCATGCGGCTGCCCATCCCCATGCGGCTGCCCATCCACATGCGGCTGCATGTTTCATGCGGCTGAGAGGACCCCCCCATATACGGCTCAGCCAGGATGATCCAGTTGAGACACGTGGCGCTCTTTGCTACAATTGAGACACATGGCAGTCTTATCTTTCCCGGAATTATGGGTGCTAACAAATTCTAACAAAATCAGATTTGTTGCGATCGTCATAATGGCCCAGATCAAATCAAATCAAGCAAATTGGACACGTGGCAGGCTATCACAAATCACGAAGATTCATGGCAATTAACATGTATTGCCCACATGGATTTAATGCAATCTACATTAATTACCTAGATTTGCTATAATCAGAATGAAGGGCCCAGATTAATTGATCCTTAACCACCGACTTATCAAGGAGGCAATCATTGCAAACCCTAATGATCGTATCCCACTCCTATAAATAGCAAGGTGCCATTCTCTTGCATAGAGAGGATTTTTCTAGAGCATTAGAGCACCGGAGGAGAGCAGAGAAAAAGAGATAGAGCACTACAGAGACATCCAGAGATCCAGCAACTGAAGGCGCAAGGGAGTCTCCCCACACGTCCAAGAGCATTTCTTCACCGGAGCCAAGGCTGCATCCGATCGTCCAAGGAGTAAGGCAGAGCTGCCGTCGCTTTCCCGAGCCTCTACCGTCACCCCCCAGAATCTAAAATAAACAATTGTACTTAGATTGCTATACCGAGATTTTTGTCCCTATGCTTTCTTTGTACAAGCGAGTTTATATTGTAAAGTAAAAGTCCTGTCCTCCGATATAATTGTTCTGTTCTTTTATAATTCATGGCAAACACGATGGCGACTCTGCTGGGGACAAACTTCTCCACGGCTGAGAAGTTGGTGACGCAATCGGATGCAGCCAAACTTGGCTCCACACAACAGAAGATGGTCGTCCGCTTCGACCAACAGGCATTTGAAGAAATGCTCTCCGACGGGAGCGCTGGCCCGGTCCAGAAGCGAACCCGTACAAAGAAGGCTCGCAGGGAGTGGAGGCCAAAATCATTTGCTCCTCCCCAAACTCTGGACGGAGTACTCTCTGCTGCCCAAGACGGCGAAAGCAACTCTCATGCGGCCCCACTTCAAGCCATAGAGGACTCTGTTGTCCCCAAGTCCGGCAGAGGAAAGCACTACGATGCTGGACTTGCAGGGGCAAAGAGTGATTCTATGTGCTCCAGGAAGAAGTCGAACATTCATGCGGCCAAGATTGCCAGCTGCATGCATGATGTCAATACGGCCAAAACTGCCAGCCGGATGCAGAATACCCATGCGGCCAAGATCTCCAGCCGCATGGAGAATACTTATGCGGCCGAGACTTCCAGCCGCATGAAGAAAGCCTATGCGGCTACGATTGCCAGTCGCATGAAGACTGTTGATTCCAGCCGCATGCTGTCTGCTCCACGCGGCTCAGGCTCAGTCTTCGATCACCTCTCCTATGGTCCTGATCTCTCATGCTCTCAAAAAAATATGTCTGACTCTCTGCAACACCACTTAAACTCTTCCTACTATGTGCCCTCATGCACCAGAGTGAAGAAGTCTAGGGCGGTGCGAGCTTGGCGAGCTCATTCCGCTGTCCCGACCTCTGACCATCCGAGCGCTCCATATATTGTTATACAGGTCTCTGATGGAAAGTTGTACAGAACCCCTCGAGTCCAGCCCCCGGCGGCAAACGGACAGAGTGGGTCCCAAAAGTCTCCCAAAACCAAGGGAGCAAACATGGTCGTTCCAGACCTATCTAACTTGCGTGAGGTTATCCTCCACAAACGCAAGGAAAGAGAGGAGGCCTCGGTGTGCAAGGAGTCCTCCCACGGACATCACTGCACCCAAGTCATTGTCAACTGCTGTTGCAACAACGCGACGGTACGAGAAGACCGGCAGTCCGTCTTCCAAAGATTACAACAGCCGAGCTCAGAGGATGAGGCGCCTCCCGTTGTCTCCTGCAACTCTACTCAGAAAATCCCTGCCGATGGGAGAGGGAAGAAGATAAATGTTTCCAGCCCAAAGATTTCAACCACTGTGACTAAGAAACTGTCGTCTAAACGGTTGCCCACCACCGGAGTTTTCCAAGGCACCCGTTCAAAGACAAAATCTGTTACAGTGGGAAATTCATCATCCACATCACTGGGGGTTGTTGGAACTGGGGGTAGCACTCCTCCGAACCTCTACGATAATCCGATGTTCCAAGGAGACGAGCGGGGAAAACAACTCTCCCATTAGATGCAGCAGATCCCGACGTCCCCAAGGACTTCCACAATTCCCAAGACGAGGCAAACTCGGAAGCTGGGGGTACTGATCCTTCTGAGTTCGAACCAGAGGAAAACATTCCCACATACCCCGATGACTTCTCGATACAGGGGTATGATTCGGAGGGCACATCGTCCACCGTCCCTTCCACTTCTACTCACGTAAGGACGGCATTCATGACAAACGACGAACAAGATGGTCCCAGTGATCGCCAACGCATCGACACTCAGGAGGCCATACTGCACACTTTGGTCAAATCGGTGGACGAGATCAAAGCAGCCCTCCCTACTCTGCAAGAAGGGACGCCTGGCCAAACAAACTTGGGTCCCGCGGTCAATGCGGACTCGAACTCAGCGACACCAAACCTGGGCAATAATCCTCCTGAGATGTCAGCTCCCACCGCTGCGGATGAAGCGAAGGAGTCAAGAAGAGAGGTCCAGGAGCTCCGAGCCATGTTCTATGCCCGAGAAAACTGCCAAGACCTCAGGATACGACAACCGTATCCCGCTGCGTAGAGAGATGTTCCCTTCCCACCAAAGTATAAACCATTCCACATCAATCCATATGATGGAATGACATCTGCAAGCCGGTACATCACCTACTTTGAAGTCACAACCGACCATCTGCCCCATGACGATGCCATCCTTACACGATTATTCATCGGGGCATTGGAAGGGGTCGCCTTCGACTGGTACCGTAACCTGCCAGACAACTGTATCCACTCTTTCGCCAGCTTCATGCGCATGTTCTTGGAGAGATTCTATGAAGTAGGACAGGACATCACAATGTCCACCCTCATGGACGTCGTTCAAGGGGAGAAGGAGCTGACAAGGAACTATATTGAGCGGTTTTGCCAAACCACAATGAAGTTGCCGTCTGGTAATCCGGATTTCTCCTTAATTAAAATTTGCCAAAAGAGACTGCTTCCAACAATCAGCCTCTGGATGGGCGAAAGTCAATTTAAGGACTGGAAGACATTTATCATCAGTGCAACTAGCGCCGAGGACAGATTGAAGAAGGCTCGCCAACTGGGACTGCACATCTCGGAGGGAGAGAACAAGGGCAAGCACCCTAATACCAACAACAACAATGGTAGTAACGCCTCCAATAATCGGGACAACAAGGGCAAGCAGGCCATGGTGGCCGATACAACCCAGAAACCTGAGTCAAAACCGGCAGACAAGCAATGGCCTCAAATGACCTACTCCTTCGAAGACGGCCATGTCAAGCCCATCTTGGACATGCTCATACAAGGAGATAGAATTCAGCTCCCTCCACCAAGACAGGAACCTCGGCCGGCAGAAATGGAGAGCCCGAAGTACTGCCATTACCATCGCTACGTCCACCATACTACACACGACTGTTACCAACTAAAGCGATACATCCAACATCTCATCGATTTGAATGCTCTGGCCATTGATTTCGAAGAGGTGACCGTGGCAGCCAATATGGTGTCAGTATAATTCGGCAGCTTCCCTCTAACGGAGGCTCAAGACGGCGTGATACCCATCCCTCGGACGATAATAGAGATTGCTAATCTTCCACCTCCTCGAGATCTGACTGCTGGTCTAGTGCCTCTTACCATATCACGAGGGAAGGTCATGTGGGTCCATCCAGACATGGTATCTGAAGTGACTCAGTCTACACCACCCTCCATTGGCAAGAAAAAGAATGGAAAAATTAGATCCTGCCACACAATTTTGGTAGATGTCGAGAAAGCTGCAGCTGTTGTCACTCGGTCTGGTGCTCAATCTCAGCCTACACCAGATAACTCGACTGAAGAACATCAGCCGGCTACTGCTGACGCTCCGGGACCTTCTCAACCTCCGACGACCGACAAGCCTAGGCCGAAGGAGACTCGCTTTGACAAATCCCTCCGAAAAGAGGCACCTCATGGGCTGGAAAGGCCCTACAACTTTGACATCTTGGCACAATTGGCCAACACACCAGCCAAATTATCATTATATGTGCTCCTGAGACTCTCCAAGGATGTTCGTGCGGCTTTGAGCGATGCACTCCAGAACGCCGACGCATATCTAGCTTAGGTCAACCTCACGGGAGAGAGCCCGCCTGCAGATCTCCAAGACAGTGCTTGCACAGGAGCGATGCCAAATATTGTCTTCACTCCACAGGATATGCTCATCAAAACCAACCTGTACGATCGACCGTTATATTACACTGGATACATCGACGACGTAAAGGTGGATCGGATGCACATTGATCCTGGTTCTTCCATAAGCATCATCCCGAAGGGTCTGTTATATCATCTCTGCATTCCTATGCATCGCCTGACACCGACAAGCACCGCCATCAGCGGTTTCAATTCGGGCAAGAGCTACCCGATTGGGAAGATTCGCTTGAAGTGCCAAATCGGCGATCTTCAGTCAGAAGTAACATGTTACGTCATAGATGCGGACACTTCCTACAATATCCTCCTGGGGCGCCTTTGGATACACGATTACAAAATCGTGCCTTCCACGCTGCACCAGTGCTTAAAGTATGTCGACAAATATGGCTTCGTGAGGATAGAATTTGCCGACATCGATCCCTTCAAGGGGGTCGAATCCTACTACTCAGACTCCTGCTTATACGAAAAGTCGAAGAGGCACCTTGGTGAAGGAGATGTGCAAGCTTGTACTGAGACGACCACAGGATCAGAAGAACCTCTGACGATCCACCTCCAAGCTCGCAAACCTGGCAAGACCGTACCCCTTACGGCCTCTCTGCGTAAGAATGCGATCAGTCTCTCGGCACAAGAGGGGCAAATGATAATCCGACTGCCAAGGTCCGGCCAAGCGCCAAGACCTACAATGGAGCCACTGATAATCAGACTGCCTAGGGTCGGCCAGCTACAAACGAAGAAGCTCAATCCCTCCGATAAGCCAATAATGATACGTCTTCCCAAAAAGAATCGTCAGCCCGATGTAAAGTCTGGGGCTTCTAGCGAGCCAACAACTCCCCGTCCAGCATCGAGTACCAAACTGGGGGTCGCTAGTTTGCCAACGACTCCACGTTCTGCTCCACCAGCGGAACCCCTGATGATCAAGTTGCCCAAATCATCCTCTTAGTCTTCATTTATACAGGGGGTGGCCGAAGAAGAACCAGAACTAGCCAAGTATGTGGCTGCTCACACCAATGTTCCATCCGCAGATGATGTAATCCCGTTAGAAAAGATACCTTACTTCATCAATAAAGGGTTATCTTTGAACTACATCGAGCTTAATAAGCTCTGTACAATGTATGCTATGGAACACGGCATAGGCACTCACCTACATACGCAGGTGATAAATGTTTACACCGCAAATTAGCTCACTCCCGTGGAAGACGCTTACCGCATAATCGAGGGAGGAGACCACCCAATCATCTTCGGTCGGAAGAATAATCCGCAGCCCTTCACCATAGAAGAAGTCGATCTCGAATCGGACACCGGAAGACTGCCTCTCTATCTATATAGCCCCTAATCCAAATACCTCATACAAAAACAGGGGTATGATCTGGAGACTACGCCAGGCTTGAACTACGGCACTGGTCGACGTTTACCTTTAAAGTCGCCGGTCCCGGCTGGCAAACCACAGGACTACTACAACAAGACCCGATACGGACTGGGGTATGTTACGCCTACAACGACCCCTGAAAGCTCAGATGAGGAATGCGACTGGTAGTCACACTCAACCGGATCACCAACTTCTGATTCGGATATCAGCATCGGGGATGTATTCAGACAGGTCCTGTCTGTCAATATGGCATTCGCTGATGTTTACGAAGAAGGTAAAGACTTTTCTGAACTCCTCAAATTAGAGCCGTGGGCCCAACAGCTGGATGCGCAATGGGAGAAGCAGTTTGAACAAAGAAAGCCTCCTACTGAAGATGAGGTCATGCAAGTGGATCTAGGCAGCGACTCTTCTCCAAAACTAATCTTCGTTAGTAAAAGGCTGACAGACGAAGAGCGAGAATTGCTACTGGAACTCGTCAAAGAATATATTAATGTGTTCGCCTGGAACTATGAAGACATGCCAGGGTTAAATCCCGATATTGCTCTTCACAGGCTCAACATTCGGCCATATACAAAGCCAGTCAAACAACAACAACGACGCTTCTGCCCAGGCATCATGGATGCGATCGAAGCCGAAGTCAACAAACTGATAGCCAGCGGCTTTATTCGTGAGGAACAACATCCGGACTGGGTCGCCAACATAGTACCGGTCCTCAAGAAGAATGGGAAGATTCGAATCTGCATCGACTTCCGTAATTTGAACGAGACGTGTCCCAAAGATGAGTTCCCCCTCCCTATCACAGACATCATGATTGACAACACCTGCGGCTTCGAACGTATGTCTTTCATGGATGGCTTCTTAGGGTACAACCAAATTAAGATGTCTTCCGACAACGAAAAGCATACATCATTCCGAACACCAATAGGCACGTTCTGCTACACAGTCATGCCTTTCGGTTTAAAGAACGCTGGCGCCACCTATCAGAGAGCCATGAGTATCATCTTCAGGGAACACTTGTGCAAGACCGTGGAGTGCTATGTTGATGACATCGTCGTCAAGAGTCGCTATAAGGGAGACCATCTGCAGGATCTGAGGACGGTATTCGACCTCAAGCGAGTGCACAACTTAAAAATGAATCCTATCAAATCCTTCTTGGGTGTATCCAGTAGAAAATTCCTGGGTTTCATCATCACCTCCCAGGGTATCCACGTAGACCCTGAGAAGATGAAGGCAATCATGGAGATGAGTCCTCCGAAAACTCCGAGGCCTTCAAGGGAGGTTAGCTTACATCAGAAGGTTCATTTCTAACCTCTCCGGGCGATGTCAACCATTCACCCACCTCATGAGGAAAGGTGTCTCATTCATATGGGATGAAGAATACCAACGTGCCTTCGACAGCATCAAAAAATACTTGTCGAACCCTCCAGTCCTGGCGGCCCCGGTTGCTGGAAAACCATTCCTGCTCTATGGACGAACAATAGAGCATTCCCTCGGTGCTCTGCTAGCACAAAACAACGATGCAGGCCATGAGCAGGCTATATATTACCTCAGCCAAATGATGATAGGGCCGGAACACCGATATACTGCCGTAGAAAAGGAATGCTTTGCCCTGGTATTCGCCATTCAGAAGATGCGACATTATGTCACGGGGCAAACCATACATGTGATATCACGAGTCAATCTCCTCAGGGTCCTCATGACGAAACCAGGGGCACTCAGCTCTCGCCTCGCTATATGGGCAATATTACTGTCCCCCTACCATATGATCTTCGTCCCGCAAAAGGCTGTTAAAGGTCAAGCTCTGGCAGACTTTTTAGCAGCCCACCCAGGCTCGAAGTTGGCCAGAATATATAAAAAAATCCCAGATGAGACCGTCGACTCGTATGCGGCCTCTTACGATGATGTATGGCGAATGTTCTTCGACGGTGTTTCAAGGACCGGACCCAAGGGCAACATCGTCGTCGAAGTCGGGGTGGTGCTGGTTTCTCCTTTCGAACTGGTGATCAATCGCGCTTACTCCCTCACGAAACCTTGCTCTAACAATGTGGCCGAGTACAACGCTTTGGTCATTGGCCTCCAACTTGCAAGAGAACTGGGGGTAGAATATCTTGAAGCATACGGCGATTCACAGCTAATCGTCAATCAGATCCGGGGTTCGTACGAAGTCCGTCATGAAGACATGATCCTCTATCACCAAATAGCGATCAACATCATCTCGTCATTTGAAGGGTTCTTTATCAAACACGTCCCCAGACTCCAAAATATAGAGGCCGACGCCCTAGCAGGCCTTGCCGCTTCCCTAGCAGTGCCAAACAATATTCATCATTTGGTGGACGTGATAGGCCATGAACGGGTCTGTCCCAAGAACAACGTTCAATTCGTGGCGAGTTATTCCGCTCAGACGATCGACGAAGTACCAGACTGGAGACAACCATTCATTGACTTCGTAGTCTACGACATTTTGTCGGAGAATCCGAAGGAAGCCACCTTTATCAGAAGGCGTTCTCTCAGATTCTTCTACAATACAGAGACGAAAATGTTGTATCGCCGATCCTACGATGGATTACTGCTTCGATGTCTGTCAAACGCAGAAGCCAAAGAAGCCGTACGTAAAGCCCATGACGGTGTCTGCGGGGCCCATCAGCCTGGCCTAAAATTACAAGACCGTCTTCGCCGAATGGGCTACTACTGGCCCACGATGGTAGCAGATGCGATAGACTATGCAAGAAAGTGCAAAGCCTGCCAAGTCCATGTGAACTTCATCCACCAGCCATCCAAATTTCTACATCCGACAGTGGCGTCCTGGCCATTCGAAGCATGGGGAATGGATATCATCGGTCCTATCACTCCACCTTCGTCCCGAGGACATCGCTTCATACTCGTCTTCACAGATTACTTCTCCAAATGGGCAAAAGCTGTTCCGCTTGCAGAAGTAAAGACTTCAAACGTGATCAGCTTCCTCAAGCATCACGTCATCTATCGCTTTGGACTGCCCCGAAGGATCATCCACGATAATGGTCCGCAGTTCGTAAGCCACGCCTTCTATCGATTCTGCAACAAACATCGTATCCAGAACATTACTTCAACACCATACAATTCGACAGCGAATGGGTTGGCAGAAGCATTCAACAAAACCATCATCATGTTGCTCAAAAAGTTCATATCATCCAACAAACGCGACTGGAACGAGAAGCTTGGCAAATGCTTATGGGCGTACCGTACTACAGTCCGAACAGCCACAGGGAACACACCATTCTCCCTGGTGTACGGGAGTGAGGCAGTTCTCCCATTGGAGACTCAAATACCCTCGCTTCGCGTCGCTCTCACTTACCAATTGACGACGGACGATAACTACCATCGTCGGCTACAAGAGTTGGAGGCCTTAGATGAAAAGCGCCTATTGGCTCAGCAAGGAATCGAGCTATACCAAGCACGCATCTCCGGAGCCTTCAACAAGAAGGTTAAAATCAGAACATTCCAAGTGGGCAATCTCGTTCTGGCAGTTCGGAGGCCGATGGTTATGACTCACAAAACCGCCGGCAAATTCCAGCCAAAGTGGGAAGGGCCATTTATCATTGAGGCTGTATTCTCCAACGGTGCTTACCGCCTCGCAAAACAAAACGGAGACTTGCTCATGTTGCCCATCAACGACAAGTTCCTAAAAAAATATTATGTCTGAACGACATTCTCCAAGTTCCAGATTATTGAGTTATGTACCCGCCGGTACCGCTGAACTCACATCCACAAAGTTCCAGATTATTGAGTTATGTATCCGCCGGTACCATTGAATTCACTTTTGCAAGATCCCAGATTGTCGAGTTATGTACCCGCCGGTACCGCTGAACTCACATTCTTCAAAATTCTAGATTATTGAGTTATGTACCCGCCGGTACCGCTGAACTCACATCCACAAAGTCCCAGATTATTGAGTTATGTACCCGACGGTACCACTGAACTCATATTCTTCAAATTCCAGATTATTGAGTTATGTACCCACCGGTTCCGCTGAACTCACATTCACAAAATTCCAGATTGCTGAGTTATGTACCCTCCAGTACCGCTGAACTCGCATTCTTCCTCCAAATATCCTAGATTGCTGAGTTATGTACCCGCAGGTACCTCTGAACTTACATTCCGGCCTCTCCTAGGTAGTAAGTCATGTATGATCATACCTCTGAACTTTCCTCCTAAAAGAGCATCCTCCCTCATGATCCACTACCCGCACTCTCAGTGCACAAAAAGGGCAACGGATCCACAAATTTCCAAAACGACCACGTCGATGTTACCTCTGAGTCGTTTCTCTTCCGCCAAAAACAAATCACCCCTCTACATAGAACTTCCATGTCATCATTACCTCTGAGTCGTTCTGTGTACCCCTTTATGGAGCCCACTCCTGCGATGTCCTCATTATCTCTGAGTGGGAAGGCTTCATCGAAGAAACCTTCATGCTTGTCATGTCCTCATTACCTCTGTTATTTGGAAGGCGAAATTACAACATGTTCTAGGGACAACGTCCCACTAAAGAAAGGGAAAGAACGAAAACAAAAAGAAGGAAAAAAGTCGTCTATGGTTCGGCGCTACATAATTCCAGGAGACGGTTCTTCACCAAGATGGTCCCCCGCTCAAGCCGCTGCTTAGCTCGGCGTTCGGCCTCCTGGGACAACCGCTCTGCATCATCCAAATATATGTGTGCCCGCCAGCCATCCTCCAGCTTCTTCAGGGCAAGCTCTAGGCCAGCAGAAGCTCGATTAACTCTGTCAGACTCCTAGGATTTTGCCCCCTCTCATGAAGGAGATTCATCCAAAGAAAATCCAAAAATTTAATAAGCCGACTCTTGGGACTCCCCCCAAAAGATGGCTCAAATCAAAGGCAATCAATGCAAAGATTTGTACACGTGACATGAAGACGTAGCAAAGAGCCTATGCGACCAAGAAGTCCATGCGGCTGGAAAGCCCATACGGCTCAGATGGCCATGCGGCTGAGGAGGCCATGCGGCTGAGACATCCATGCGGCCAGAACATCCTATGCGGCCCGAAGAGTTTTTACATGGCCATTCTTTTTATTCAAAGTATTTCAATTTTGCAAATTAAAAACTTTGAAGGGGGTCTTACAAAAGCATGGAAAAGAATAAAGAAAGACCTATGTGGCTCCAACAGAAGGATCGCCATGCGGTTCAGGATCCCCATGCGGCTCAGAAGTCCATGCGGCTCAGGGGTCCATGCAGCTCGGATAGATCCATGCGGCTCAGAAAGAAGCCACGTACATTCGACTGCATTTAATGCCCTGACGACTGCTCTGACAAAAACAACAGCCATGATAGCTCTGACATAAAGACGCAATAATGACTGACATGATGGCATGTTCATGGGAAAGATGAGAAAATCTCCTTACGGCTGGTAAAATCCACCAAGTCCCGAGGCCACTCCATGCGGCTGTCCATCTGTATGCGACTGCCTGTCCGTATCCCCATGCGGCTGCCCATTTGCATGCGGCTGCCTATCCCTATGCGGCTGCCCATTTGCATGTGGCTGACTATCCCTATGCGGCTGCCCATTTGCATGCGGCTGACTATCCCTATGCGGCTGCCCATTTGCATGCGGCTGACTATCCCTATGCAGCTGCCCCTCTGCATGCGGCTGCCTATTTCCATACGGCTGCCCATCCCCATGCGGCTGCCCATCCACATGCGGCTGTATGTTTCATGCGGCTGAGAGGACCCCCCATATGCGGCTCGGCCAGGATGATCCAGTTGAGACACGTGGCGCTCTTCACTACAATTGAGACACGTGGCAGTCTTATCTTCCCCGGAATTATGGGTGCTAATAAATCCTAACAAAATCAGATTTGTTGCGATCGTCATAATGGCCCAGATCAAATCAAATCAAGCAAATTGGACACGTGGCAGGCTATCACAAATCACGAAGATTCATGGCAATTAACATTTATTGCCCACAGGGATTTGATGCAATCTATATTAATTACCTAGATTTTCTACAATCAGAATGAAGGGCCCAGATTAATTGATCCTTAACCGCCGACATATCAAGAAGGCAATCATTGCAAACCCTAATGATCGTATCCCACTCCTATAAATAGTAAGGTGCCATTCCCTTGTACAGAGAGGATTTTTCTAGAGCATTAGAGCACCGAAGGAGAGCAGAGAAAAAGAGAGAGAGCACTACAGAGACATCCAGAGATCCAGCAACTGAAGGCGCAAGGGAGTCTCCCCACACGTCCAAGAGCATTTCTTCACCGGAGCCAAGGCTGCATCCGATCGTCCAAGGAGTAAGGCAGAGCTGTCGTCGCTTTCCCGAGCCTCTACCGTCACCCCCCAGAATCTAAAATAAACAATTGTACTTAGATTTCTGAACCTAGGTTTTCGTCCCTAGGCTTTCTTTGTACAAGCGAGTTTGTATTGTGAAATAAAAGTCCAGTCCTCCGATATAATTGTTCTGTTCTTTTATAATTTATGGCAAACAAAACTCTTCATAGGGGATATCCCCCATTGGCAGGCTGGAGATGTACTTTATCTCGTGCAAAGCTAACCCGATCTCTCCGTGGGGTGTCATGAAAGTCCCGGTTCTATAGTTGTATCTCTCGGCCAATACGAGGAATAGATGAGGATTGGGGGGAAAGCCATAAACAGTGGCATACACTGCTTAGTAAAGATCAATCTCCTTAAGCCGCTCTTCAAATTGAACCAATATCCAATTGGCTATACAGATCCGTCTCTTATTATCCGGGTTCACGAGGCCTGTCAACCGTAACTCCTGATCCGGATACCTTCCTTCTACCTTTGCAAACTCATTTGCGAATATCAGAGTTCTCCCTGGTAGCAGCAAGGAAGAATCTTCTGGCGGGATACAGCCAGGCTTTAGTCATCTAAGCAAGGAGCTATGGTGCTCAGAGGAACTGTAGAATATATCCTTGTTGTCAGACCCCTTCTTGACACAGATGTTCCCTGTACGGGCTTGCTGAAGTGGAGTTATATCCCATTCCATTCTTCTGGGATAGCTTGCAAAAGCATATCAAGATAGAGGAAGGCATCTAGAGATCTCCGGCAGAAGGATTGTCTTCTCGCCCCTCTGGATAAGTCTCTATTTCATTTGAGGTCTTGGCTGAGAGTTCTTGTCAAAGGCCTCACCAAACAAGAACAACGGCTTCTTATGAGTAACTGTGTCAGCAGTCTGAAGAGGCTGCCCATTCATCAAACACAGCAAAGTCTCATTGTCCTGTGCAATCAAGACGGCTTGCCGAGATGACGGTAAGGCGTACTGAGGGAATGTCACATGAGATAGATCTTCCTTATATTCAGGTTCAACCAAGGATCCTGCAAAGACCTCATAGTTGGGGTCTTCCCTGAGGTTAACTGCATCAAATAAAGAAACAAGGATCAGTACATACAAAATCAAAATTCTACAAAAGATCATCAATTTGTGCAAGTTGTCAGATTGCGCCAACACAGTCAGCTTGCGCAAGTTATCAGATTGCGCCAGCACAACTGACTTGTGCAAGACATTAGTTTGCGCTAACATACTTGTGCAAGACATCAGTTGCGCTGACATAACTGACTTGTACAAAATGATGGATTGTGCCGAACATTTTGTCAGCGCTTTCCATCCGATTGCGCAAGAGTATAGTTTTCATAAAAATGAAAACTATTGTGAATGCAACCGAAACCCTAAACAGGGTGGCGCAAATGCCATCAATCTCTAAAAAGAGAGAGGTATGAAGGTCTGAAAATATCAAGAACCCTAAAAAGGGTTTCGATCATGGTTCGTCATTCACCTTGCAATGCTGGATGACCTGTCTCATGACGAGAAACTCGTGGCGCAACACGAGTCGAGGGTTCGGCGGGGGCCTTGCCCTTCTCAGTGGCTGTTTGCTTGGAAGCCATCGCTGTTGTCGGCGAGAAAGAGAAGAAGTAGTCGGAGTAGGAGTAGGAGCGGAGCTTTTGTCTCTTGAATAGTCGAAAACAAGTAAAGGATGAAAGAAAGAAAAAAAGAAACTATTTATAGTTTTCCAGAAGTGAAACGGCCACCTCTGATTGTGCCAAAAAAGTCGAAGCTAATTCCTCCAAACGTGCAGTCAAAGCGCAACTTGCGCAACTTGATTTTAAATTCGAAATTCAAAATATTTTGAAACTTTGAATATTTTCAAATTTCGAAAACTTTGAAGGGGGTCTTGTAGGTCCTAAAAATCAAGTTGCATTTATCAAATAAGCAGAGGAAATTAAATTGCGCACTCTTCAAATGGACTGCGCAGGAGGCAGATTGCGCTACAATTCAAATGCGCAAGCGGAACTGTGCTACCACCCAAGAGCGCTACGCTGACGTGGCAATGCCATCATTACCTGACAAAAATCTGATCTTCTGACAGCTGACAGCCCGATAAACGAGGAGTCCTTTCATTTCTTGTGTAGCACAGCGCTCGAGGACAGTTGTACAGCCAGCGCAGTATGACAGCTCAACTTCAGCGCAGTTTGACCAAGCTGGAGTCTCAGCGTAGTCTGATGCTAGCGCTTTTCAAGTGGCGCAATCCATCAAGATAACTGACATTTATTATGTGGCTTACATGCCATCAATTGCTCGCCACGTAGCAACCGCCTGTACACGACCATGCGCATTTTAATCAAATAATGCCACGCGTTTAATACAGTTGGCCCACGATCGAGTAACTGCCAGCGTAGTTCGCTATTTGCGCAGTCTGTTGCTAGCATAATTCATTATGCACAATCTAGAATAACTACAAAATAGTTATTTCTAGAACTCTATAAATAGAGTTTCAAGTCCTTCATTAAGGGCATCAGATCATTATTATCATCAGAGATCAGGAGTTCTTGTCCTAGTGCTGCTGCATTCTTCAGAGGCTATCGTCTTCAAAGTTCACATCGTCCAAGGGATAAAGCGATCGTCTTCAGATAGGATTCCTATAGTTGTACTTTCCCAGAATTCAATTGTAATCTTCTTACAAAGTTTGTGAAATAAAAGGACTTTTGTTTTTGCAAACAAGTACGAAAATGCTAAGTAAGAATCAACCTCGGCACCTATAGTTCCAGTTGTGATCCATCCTTAGTGTTATGCAACAAGCAAGCAAGCAATCCTGACCACGCTAAGACTATAGGCCAACTACCAGATACCCGTGCAGGTAATCATATAATATAGCTAGAATATCAAAATGGTATCGCAATGCCATATAATCATGGAAGTAGCACCTCAAAGTGCCAGTAGACAAGGAGCACCGCAGTGCAAAATTAGGGCCAATACTTCAAAGGGTAAGCTGGACTTATAGAACGGATACAAGTAGTCAGGTCGGGAGCAAGGACAAATCTGTCAGTCACAAGAAGTCATCTGCCCATATCGTGGCATACATATCAGGTCAAGTACAAGATCAGAATCTCTACTATAATATCCCATCAAGTATACAAGGGAGCCTACAGCTCTAATCATCAAGTCGATCTATCCACCGGATCAATCTATCAGGAGTCTCACATCCACGATGGAGTGAATATCACGTCAAGAAAGACAACCACCAAATACCAAGCTCATCACTATAAACAATGCTAAGCCCTCTGGCTCACACGAATCCTCTGAATCAATGATCACAAGCTATCAGCAAACAAACCAGGTTTTAGGCATTTGGGAAGTCGAGTAAAAATCATATAAGGATACCCTCGATATTCTCCTCATTCCGTGAAATATTTGCACAATCATCAAAATTTAAGAATCCACATAGTCATATATGATCAAATTAGAACATCATCAAAAGAAATAGCAACACCATCCAAGAATCCACGTGAGTCTATCAATCAATATCTCGAGATCATACTCTCCATAATACTTAATCTTCAGATATATCTAAACGTCACAAATCCCGATACATAGGACAACTATCAGTCCTAACTGGCTAAACTAGGATAACTCCTAGAAAGAATGTCGGGGGGACAAGAGTCTATTAATTATGTCGCCGAAAAATGGCAAGGGTTGCATGAACCGCTCTGAAGCAGATCCACAACCCTTAAACCAAACAAGGACCAGGGTTGCAGACCATCTCCCGAGTAGAACCGCGCTCCTTACTCTATCCGACGGACAAGACATGTCAAGTAACTAGGCGACTAATCTAGTCATGAGTTTACCTAGCAGGTACTGGAATCAGGTCAAACTAAATTTGCACAAATCTAGTTCAGCAAACCAAAGGAACGGTTCTGCCCAAATCTTCGAACCAAATTCCCGACCGGGAATTTTAAAAAAATTCGACAGAGACTTCTTTGTATTCTGGACGGGAGCACCCAGCAAATTGGAGCTAAATCAACTCGGCCCAACCTGCCACAGAATCGCAGGCTGAGAACACTAAGTCTCAGCTTCCAACAGCACTACAATACGTACTAGAAACCAAACCATAGTCGAGAACACTAAGTCTCGGCCTCCAGCAGCACTACGATGCGTACTGGATGCCAAGCCAACACATTCTACAAGAACCGCCACACAGGGCGCATCAAGACCCACAGTCATAATCCAAGCCACAAGCAGAGTCACAGACATAGTTAGCCAAAGCCGTTACCCAACCGCTAGTCGGACACGGGGCATATAGGGACAATCCATACATATGAGTCATGCTCGTATCCTCGGAGGTGTGGATGACCCGCTCGAGTTGTCCAATACGGTCGTAAACCGGTATCAAACCAAACTATCCTAGGTTATCATTATGGCAGTTCTACTGCTAAACTACTCTAAGCATGGTTATACATTTACAATTACAAATAAATTAAATACAATAAATTATAGGAGAGAGGGCAAGAGCCGTCGATGAGCAAGGGATACTTGCCTAGAGGGCTCGGCTAGGTAAGCAAGTCTTCAGCGATCGCGATCCAAGGTAGCACGCCCATCGAGGTCCTCGGAACACATAATAAAAAATCATCAGAATTAAATAATAAAATAATGACAAAAATCATGAAGAATGGCAGAGGGCTATACCGTGTGGGTCCCGCAAGTAGTACAGGGATCTGGCACAAAAACTGAGGTACGCGGATCGATATAGACACGCAAACCAAAATGTGTACGTATACCGAGACGCATACGAAAATCAAAATGAACAGGAGACAACGTATACGTAAATCGAGACGTGCACGTAGATCGATACTGGCACACAGACCAAGATGTGCACGAGAATCAAGATGGCACGAATATTGAGGTGAACAGGAACGGGACGTGCACATAAATCGAGACATACACGTAGACCGAGGGATCGTGAACATCAAGATAGCACATGAATCACGTGACCAATGTGGCACGTAAATTGGAGATGACAAAAGACCAACACGGTACATAAATCGAGGCATGCACGCGAATCGTGACGACACAAAGACCAATGCGGCACGCAAATCAGAGCGTGCACACAAATTAAGATGGCACAAAGTCCAAGGTGGCACGCAAATCGATACGTGTACGCAAATCGGAGCAACACAAAAATTGAGATAGGCACAAAGGCTGAGGCACAAAAACTAAGGTAATACACAACTCAAGGTGGTACGGTGCCCGAGGCAATGCACAACTCGAGGCATCCTGTTTCCTAAGGCAGTACGTAGATCGAGGTGGCATGGGAATCGAAACAGCACACAAATCAAGGTGCACGTCCCGAGAAGCACGGAGAACGGGGGAACACCCAAGTCAAGGGTGTACCGCTCGAGACAGGCACCCTGCATGAGACATCACACTGCTCGAGGTAGCACACTGCCCTAGGCACACAGAATAAGGGGGCTCGCTCCCTGAGGAGGAGAGAGGGAGCGAAAGAGCTCTCCAGGGATGCTCGGCCAGGCGATGTTTGCCACCGCCGGCGGAGAAGACAGGGAGAGGGGGAGCTCGTCGGGAGTCCGGCCAGGTCGCGGTGGCTCCCGATGGAGGAGTCGAACGGCAGTAGCAGCAGTGCTGCGCTCGGCGGGGAAAGCAGAAGAAGGAAGAGGCGGTGGAGGTCATCGGCGACCATGAAGGCGGTAGCGATGGTGGCTGGGAGTGGCGAGGGACGGCTACGACCATGGAGGTGGTGGAGATGATGGAGACGACGATGATGATGGTGGTGGTCATGGATGGTGCTGGTGGTGGGGTCGGTGGCTGCGGCGCCTGAAGGTGGTCGTAGGCGGCGACGATGATGGGGTTCATGGTGGTTGCGCTGTGGAGGAGGCCGGGAAGAAGAGGGGGAGCTCGGAGGAGGGTGTTAGTGAGAGAGAAGAGCTCGGGTAAGGGGGAGAGCTGAGCGGGAGAGGGAAGTGAGGGGAGTGAGAGAGAGCTCGGGAGAGGGGTGAGGAAGAAGAGTGGAGGGGTAGTCGGAAGAGAGAGAGAGGTATGAGAAGAGGGAGGCGGCTGAGTGAAAGTGAGGGGGAGAAAAAGAGTGTTAGGGTTTAGGGGAGGGGTAGATATAGGTAAAAATAATAATAATAATAATAATAATAATAATAATAATAATGAGGATAAACCCACATCCAATTAAACAATAATAAATTTTTAAGAATAGCCAAATATAAAATCTCCAAATTACCAAAATACAGTCAGATACCTATTTTCAAAAATAGGGATTTGACACTCTGAACATGACCAACCTTGCCACAGAAATGGCAAGTGGTTGTCTCCTGTGCCTGGTATGGCCCTGTCCTCTGGTGATGCTGGTGTGAAAGAGGACGTCTCACTGGCCCTCCTGTAGTGGTCTTAGCTGATCCCATGGTCGAAGTAGCTCGTCGATGTGCCTTCTTGCTTATGGCCTCCTGAGTTCTAGCCTCTGCCAGAACAGCTGCTTGGGAGACCCTCGACTCGGAGCTGGTGTATCTCTGCAATTCTATACTCAAGCCTCTATGAAATCTTTTGTCTTTCTCCAGCTCCGTCGTAACCAACCCCGGTGCAAAATGACTCAACCGACTAAACTCGACGTCGTACTCATCAACTGTCATACTCCCCTGCTCTAAGTATAGAAACTGGTCATACAGTGCATCCTTGGCAGTGTCGGAGAAAAACTTCTTATTAAACAGCCTTTTGAATTCCTCACATGTCTGATCAACTCCTAGCCGCCTCTCCTCTGCGGTCCACCAATCGTAAGCATTTCCTTCCAACTGTAACTTTGCTGTCGTCATCCATAGATCTGCGGATAACTCCGAAGCCTTCAAGAGATTTTCTGTCTTAACCAGCCAATTGGTAATTTCGATGACGTCTTTAGTGCCTTTGAAGTGTGGAGGATTCATGTTACGGAACCCTTCGATAGTACCCACAGAGGCTTGGGATGCTCGGGTCAGTGCTGTCTCCAAACTCCTTCTAATGGTTTTGTTCTGTTGCATCTGGGCCTGTACTAAGCCCTGAAGGATCTGGTCTGTAGTAGTCCCACCAGCCTGAGGCATGGGCTGCTGTGGGGGCATATATGGCATCTGGGACATAAACTGTAGGACACCCTGAGGCTCGTACTGTAGAGGATATTAAGGATATGGAAGGGGATACTGTGGTATAGAGGATACTAAGGTGGATACTGTGGGGGATACTGGGGTGGATATGGTGGTGGATATGGTGGTGGATATGGGGGTAGAATATGTGGTAGAAACTGCAGTGGATATGGTGGCGGAGGTGGTAGGTACTCTTCTTGAGCTACAGGGTTTTCGGGGCCTGTCTGTCCCACTTGGGGTGCCGGAGCTTGCTGCTGAGTAGTGGGTTGTGTCATCACAGGTTGCAAGCCTGGTCCGGATGGTGCTGGAGTGGTCTGGGACATGGGTGGCTGACCCACTGGTCCTTCTTGAACAGTAGTGTTCCCATCAGTAATGGCGAGAGGAGTAGCGCGTCCACTACGAAGATTCATCCTCTATTGGCACAAAAATTAGAGTTTTTGTTAGAACAAAATTAAACTGGATGTAATCAAGAAGTCAAGCGAGAAGTTAAGAAGAGATCAAGGAAGGTATAAGTGGATGAGATTCTATATCCTACTCCTATATGCAGGCTTGTTGGGCACAGTCATGTAACCCAACAATATTATTAGACCTGCATGGGCCACCACTAAAACATGTAACGATCCAGTCCCATAATATATAGGACTAAGTACGTCAGCATGCCAGCTGCACATATACGAAGAATACACCAATATGTGATATCCTCATACTTGTACATAAGCTCTAAATAATATAACATGATAAGCCACAATATAAATAACTATATCTCATCCACAGCTCAACACAGAATGTATAATAAGTCTCAATAATAAAAGAAGTCACAAAAATAGCTGGGTGGACATACCCACTCCAAACAACTATGAAAAATAGTCTCAACTAAATGGAGTCCAATCTCCTCAAAATAGAAAGATGAAGATAAAAATATGTCCACTACATAGTCTCAGATAATAAAGAACAAAACTAAGTATCAACGGAAGATGCGTCGTCATCGACGTAAGAAGGATCCAAAGCTGCTCCGTTGTAAAACCCCTAAATTTCTACTATATTTTTTTTATTAAATTTGGTACTGATTTAAAAATTTTTATTGTACGTAGCGTAGTCGTATGATACGTCACGCACCAATTTACGTTTTCCGTATTTTGCTCGTCGAGTGCGAATGTGTGCGAGGTACACTTTTTTTAGAAAAAACGATTTTTGATTATAAAATTTTATTTATGTAAGATAGTTTTCAAAATAATATGTGATAAATATTTTTAATTATTAAAAGTTATGAGAAGAGGCGCGTCGAGATTTCCAAAAATAGTAATTATTTACATTTTATTTTATTGTACAAATATTTGTAGTAGTTAGAAAAACCATTATTTTATTGATACTAATTGTGTGAAAGATGCATGAAATATATTTCATGTCCCCTATGAATTTTTGAAATACTAATTGTTTTGTCAAAAAGGTGTTTTAAATATTTAAATATACATACTTATTTTCGAAATTATTTTTAAATTAATTATAAAAAGATATTTTAGTTAATTATTATACTTTAAGTTGTGGTTAGAATTATTGGTTTGAATTAAATAGTTATTTTAAGGATAAATATTTATCTATTGGATTTATTTAGAATTTAATTAGATTCAAATTGGATTTTGATTTGGATTTGGATTTATTGAATTAATTTAAATTAATAGATGAATTATCTAATTGGGTTTTAAATCATCCTAATCATTATCCAACTGGAAATTTCTACATCCTATAAATAGGCATGTACTCCTCCATAAATTCCACAAGCTATAATTATTCCATAAATATTTCTACCACAAACGTGTGTGCATCGTGTCGGTGTCCATCTCTTCCGTGTCAGCCGTGACGGCCTCGGGTCCGACCCCGGTGTCTTTCTAATAGGTTTTTTTTTACATATACAAATTCTTTCCTCTCCTTCGTGTCCAATACCCTGGACACGAATCCCCACAACACCCGACACGGACTGTACAACCGTCCTACTCCTACTCCGACCCCGTCCCCACTCGTGTCCTCCTTCCTGTCTCCAGCCCATCGACACCACCCCGTCCACCCAACCATCACCGCCTTGGCCTCCATCCTCGGAACAAACGTCGCCACCACGGCGATGTCACCATCACCAACAGTCCAACCCAGCCCGGCCGACCATGTCCCGTCCACTCGAACTCCGACCTTCGCTTTACGACTCCCATCGCCATCATCACAACCAAAACCACCTCCACCATTCCCCGTCTGTCACGACCCGCACCCTGAGGAAGGGCACGAGAACGTGGGTACGTCCAGCCTACGCCGCAGTATCGACGGTAGAACGCTGTATAGTTCGTCTATAATCATCTAACATCTAACAACAATATGATATAAACATTTCATCTCCACACGGAGGTATATTATAACATCTCAACTCTATATCTCAATCATAAGTCTAGGAAAGATAGAGCACGATATGGAATCAGATAAAAGAAAAGAACTGAATATAAATAGAGTTATCACACCACACAAGTAGATGTCCAACACAAATAAATACAAGTCCTGAAATATAACTAAGTCTCAACTAACAATCGGAACAATCCGATACAAACCGAAAGCTGTAAATACTAGACTAGACTAGACTAAGCTAGGCACCCTCTCCTGAGCTAGATGCTCCTCGGACTCCTGAAGGTCACCCTCTTGTGCCCCATAGAAGGTAGGACAGTCATCATCATCATCTGTAATATTTTCAACAGGTCCAGTCAGGACAGGAGCGAGCACAATACATCTCACGCAGTTCATAACATGTTAGGAAATATAAGCGTGCAAAAGAGTAAGATACATGAACTGTAAGAAAATGTATATGAAAACGAGAGAGAATTTATAACTGAAATATATATAGGATAAGTAAAACTGCAATACTAGTAATTTAGAGCACAATATGGTTATGTAAACGGCTTAGGTTGCACAATAACAATAACAATAGGTCAAATCCATCATAACGTGAGTGTACAATGGAAGCGCACAATAGTTGTACAATGGGATTTGATCACATAACCATTCCTACTCACCCTCCCCAATCAATACACAAGGATCCAATCCAGTTACGCTACCTTGTACAATAGTCTCCAGGAATCTCATGTGATAATGAGAGTACAATATGCACAATGAGTATACATGAATGGGGGTGTACAATAAATATAATATGTAAGTGAAACGCACATAACAATATGTATCTGTTGAACATAATAGAGATAGCATCGCAAAAGAAGATCCATATAGTACTAATCCGTGATAACAATCGTGCCAGTGTCAAGTAAAGTAATCTAAAGCAAGAATATAAATCCAGACAAGTATGAAACGATCAGAGAATGTACTCGCCTGTCACCCTGAATGACTGATATGAATGGATGTCCGAACTGGTGTCACAGAGTCATATTTAGAGTAAAACAGGTTAAGATGTGTTCAATATGTATAAATGGAAATCTGCAGTGCAAGCTACATGATTCGAAGTCAAACTAGGTCAAAGTCAACTCTTGGTCAACTATCTAGGTCAATCTAGGTCACACTTGGTCCAATCAAGTCTAATCTAGGTTAAGTCATCTCTGGTCAACCTTTAGTCAATTCTAGGCTATAGGCTATGATATCAAGCCAAGGATATACATATATGTCATATATACAAAACCAACTATATATATGTATCATATATACCCTTACAATACATACCCATATATAGGCCTAACCTATATGTATCATATGCCTATCATATTTACACTATCTCTCATGATATCCTTACCTATAACCTTGTCTACAAGTAATATATATTGCACCCATGTGAATAACTTATATATATATAATACACATCTATATAACTAACACATATACAATACATTAAGACTCTCAAGTTCCCTCCCCTAAACTCTAATATACAATACACCAATATATATAGATAGCTATATATATAGAGAGGAGGAAAAGGAAATTTAGAAGTATGTGTGTGTAGGAAAAGGAGGCTGTGTCAAGTGTCAAGAGTGTAGTATAGTGTGAGGGTGTTAACAGTGAAGCAAAATGTGAAGGGTGATGTTGTGTATGGGCTGATCTCAGGTTTACTCATCTCAGTTTTCATACTCAAACCAACCCAATATTCAGTCCACCCAAGCAAAACAGGTATTATATAGTATCAATCCTAAGTTAATATCACATTAATTTCAGAAATCAAAACTCAATTCAACCTTATCACTCACCAACCAATCCCAGCCTTAACCTTATCAGTGAATCTTAGGATTCTCACTGAATCTCAGGTTTACTCTAAACTCAGTTTTCAAAACCAATCCAACCTCAGATATTTTATTTAAATCTCAGGTTTTAACTTGTGAACCCATAGTTTCTTTTACAGTGCAAAATCTCAGTTTTTAAACACAGGTAATTCTCAGATTTCTACATGTTTAACCCAGGTAGAGGTAGGAACTCATTTGAATTTAACAGTTAACATATACCCCTATAAATCTCAGGAATGTATGACAGGAAAATCTCAGTTTTTTTAGGTGAAAACAGTTCAATCAACTCAAACAAAAACATTCGAACTCCTTGAAACCCATTTGCTTGAAAACCAAATCATACACAACACTAATAACTGGAAATCAATATAAAAAAATCAACATTAACATTTTCAGGAATCAAATTAGAATTTGACAGTTCATATTGAATGAAACCTGGGAAAACACTGATACCCCAAAAAAACTGAAATCGAAAACCTAATTAACCCATGAATTTAACAATTCAGGCACATAGGTGTATTCTCCATATAATTACGTGTCTAGGGGTGTCATTCGTGTCCAGGAAACTGGACACGAATCGTGTCCAAATCACCACACAAACACAGACTCAAAACTGTGCAAAAAACAGTGTCGTGCACGCGTGCAAGTCGAGCTAGGACACGACACACGCAACCTTGGGTCTCGTGCACGTGTCAGTAGCTAGGGTAGGTCTAGGGCTTCGTGAACACGTGTCTGTATCGTGTCCACGTGGTTGCGTGTCCACGCGCGAAGCGCGTATCAGTGAGAAATTTCCAGCGTGTACGTGTGTGTGTGCGACCAGTACGAGAGGAAGAACTCCTCGAATACTGAACCATTTAATCCCAAAGTTTGGAAGGTCAATGTCAGACATTGCCCTAACATTCACCTCAAAAATCACGTGTCCATGTGTCCTGTGTAGGTAGAACTCGGTGTCGAGCAGCAGGGCATCGAGACACAGTCTCGTGCTGCGAGTTCGTGTCCATTTTGGACACGGACACGACACGAAAGTTGGCTCAGTCTTCACGAAATCTAAAGTACATTCATAGGGCTACAATTTTGTCTAATTAGTTTTGCAAATTAGTTACATTTATTCTATTCAAACATTTCATCGAACACCCTATTTAAAACACCGATACGTGTCCGATACGGGTATCGAACGGACACGAAATCCTACCAAACTTGGGCTACACCTAGGGGGACCCTAAATGAATGCATCCATGGGAAGAAAACTAGAATTTAATAGGTTTTGTAGGGTTTTACCTATTGCGGGTGAAACCTCAATTTCAAGCCTATTGAATGAGGGCTTCCCTCGATCTTGCGACGATCCCGAGCCTCCGAATCCTTGCTAGCTACCCACAAATAGTACCCTCTACTGTAGGGGAGTCCAATGCAAAAGACTAGGCTCATTTTGGACTTGATTTGGATATTTGGGGAGGAGTTGAGGAAGAACACTAAAAAAGGCAAATAAAAATGATTAAAAAATATGCAAATGATTAATGGGTTGTATTTATAGAGGGGGAGGAAATGTGATGGCTGTCATTAGGTTAGGGTTAGGGTTTAGGATGAGTGGTCAAGGCTTCTCCAACAATTCCTAGGCAATCTAATGGCTCACAATTAAAGTAACCATTCTTAACCTTTAGCCTAAAATATCCTATTAACAAATATCTAGATATTAACCTAAATGATTACTTAGTTGAAACCATCTAACTTAGTCTCTATGGTCATGACTATCATCTAGATTAGGCTCAATTTCTAGGTCAAGTCCTAATAAATAGTTTAGCACAATATTTAATTAATACAATTTACAATTTCACAAAATTGTCAAAATGACCAAAATACCCCTAGGCTAAAAAGTTATAATTAGTCATCCTAATCACATGACTAGGCTCCCTTGGTCATGGTTAGTCTCTAGGCTCAGCAAACTCTAGGGTTACACTAGTCAATCACCAAAATCACAAGTCGTGATTTTAAATAGTTTAAAATTAACTA
Source organism: Iris pallida (assembly GCA_029216955.1). Lineage (NCBI taxonomy): Eukaryota > Viridiplantae > Streptophyta > Magnoliopsida > Asparagales > Iridaceae > Iris > Iris pallida. The sequence goes on along the minus strand of JANAVB010035820.1, from coordinate 506,851 downwards.
AAAATCACCAAAAATCATAACATGGTTTAAATATCATTATTAAATGATTATAATTATAAAATTTCAAATTTACCCTTATTTTAGAAACTGGGTGCTACAAGTCTACCCTCCTTAGAAGAATTTCGTCCTCGAAATTTAGATGGACGTACTCCTTCTAGGTCAAACCCCCAATAATAATCACAGTCTCAACATACAGTCCGATAATCATATACGTCTGTCCAAAATCATGATACTCGGAATCTTCGTCATGCTAGTGAGCAAGGCAACGATATTCACAGAGTCCTTGACTATGGTACATACCTCTAGAATCATGGTATTTAAAATTTTCGCATTGCCGCATGCTTGGCCGCAAAAACCTTAAATTCCCACACCCGAGAAGTATGCCCAAAATCTGACTATGTGTCCTCACTATGCCAGCTATCATAACTATAGAATATTCTAGATCCCATAATCGAGACGACCTAGCCCATACGACTTATCTCAGAAGAAAATAAATCACAATAAACTATCCGAACAGAATTTATCAACTACCAGGTACGGATAGAATCGAATTTCAAGACAGTTATAAGGGGGCAAATGCAGAAACAGAATCGAAAAGATTGGAACCTGCAATCAGCTCTCCCTCTGCCTGTGCATCCTCGACTGCCATGGCGAAAGCTCGCCCCTGCTGGCCTCCCTTGGCCTGTTGCTGATGCTGGGCAAACCTCTGCTGCTGAGTCTGCAACGGTGGTCCCGTCTGCTGCCCTGTCGGAGCTCTAGCTCCTGCTATTGCCTGAGTCACTGGTGCCTTGTTCCTGGGACAATCCCTACACTGGTGCTCTGCTGAAGCACAAAGTAAACACAGGCCCTGCTTCTTCCTGCAGTCGGTCCATCGATGACCTTGCCTCTTACAGAAGTCACATGTAGAGGGCTGTTGCTGCCTGGGTGCCTGCTGATGAAGTATATGTCCCTGGCCCTGAAACGGCTTCTGAACTGGCCTCTGCTGGATGTGAGGGCGCTTGGCTGGCCCTGCACTGGAACTAACCCCTAAGGCATTACTGCCCCTCTTCGGCTTGAGGCCGAAGTCCTCCTCTGCAATCTGCGCGTCCATCAATATCTGATCGAACGTCGCGTCACGGCGACCTGAGGTGCGGGTGCGCACTGCATGAATAAGTCCCCTACGGAACTTACGAGCCTTCTGCCTGGGCCCTCTGGGTCTGCATCATCTGCAGTATAAGGGCCATCATCTGCTGCGCATCTATCGGTAGCGGAGGTGGCGGTAGAAAAGTCTCGGGAATAACTATGGACGGTCCCGCTGTTGGAGGTAGAAGACCTCCGGGAACTGTCGCTGCTACTCCTGCCTGAAGGGCAGGAACTGAGGCCACTGCTCTCTCGACTGCTACTCCCGTAGCCGGAGGTGGAAGACCTCCCGGATCTGACCTCTCTGGAACTGTACTAGGCCCTGCTGCCTGAGAACGAGTAAGCAGCATCTTGAGGACAGATTGAAACAAGGAGATCAATATGGCACATGATAAGGGAAATCAAGGAAGGACAATTAAATTCAGTTACAAAAAGAGTTGTCATGGCAATCAAAAGATCAGAATTTTTTCTAAAATGTGATTGAGTAACTCCTATATACTGCCTAATCCGATATACTAACAGCAGGCTCGTAGCTGCACTCTAAGTCGAGCACCACTACGAAATCGCACTAGTTGCGACTCAGACCTGCATGGGCCACCACAAAAACGTGTCACGACCCGCACCCTGAGGAAGGGCACGAGAACGTGGGTACGTCCAGCCTACGCCGCAGTGTCGGCAGTAGAACGCTGTATAGTTCGTCTATAATCATCTAACATCTAACAACAATATGATATAAACATTTCATCTCCACACGGAGGTATATTATAACATCTCAACTCTATATCTCAATCACAAGTCTAGGAAAGATAGAGCACGATATGGAATCAGATAAAAGAAAAGAACTGAATATAAATAGAGTTATCACACCACACAAGTAGATGTCCAACACAAATAAATACAAGTCCTGAAATATAACTAAGTCTCAACTAACAATCGGAACAATCCGATACAAACCGAAAGCTGTAAATACTAGACTAGACTAGACTAAGCTAGGCACCCTCTACTGAGCTAGATGCTCCTCGGACTCCTGAAGGTCACCCTCTTGTGCCCCATAGAAGGTAGGACAGTCATCATCATCATTTGTAATATTTTCAACAGGTCCAGTCAGGACAGGAGCGAGCACAATACATCTCACGCAGTTCATAACATGTTAGGAAATATAAGCGTACAAAAAAGTAAGATACATGAACTGTAAGAAAATGTATATGAAAACGAGAGAGAATTTATAACTGAAATATATATAGGATAAGTAAAACTGCAATACTAGTGATTTAGAGCACAATATGGTTATGTAAACGGCTTAGGTTGCACAATAACAATAACAATAGGTCAAATCCATCATAACGTGAGTGTACAATGGAAGCGCACAATAGTTGTACAATGGAATTTGATCACATAACCATTCCTACTCACCCTCCCCAATCAATACACAAGGATCCAATCCAGTTACGCTACCTTGTACAATAGTCTCCATGAATCTCATGTGATAATGAGAGTACAATATGCACAATGAGTATACATGAATGGGGGGGTACAATAAATACAATATGTAAGTGAAACGCACATAACAATATGTATCTGTTGAACACAATAGAGATAGCATCGCAAAAGAAGATCCATATAGTACTAATCCGTGATAACAATCGTGCCAGTGTCAAGTAAAGTAATCTAAAGCAAGAATATAAATCCAGACAAGTATGAAACGATCAGAGAATGTACTCACCTGTCACCCTGAATGACTGATATGAATGGATGTCCGAACTGGTGTCACAGAGTCATATTTAGAGTAAAACAGGTTAAGATGTGTTCAATATGTATAAATGGAAATCTGCAGTGCAAGCTACATGATTCGAAGTCAAACTAGGTCAAAGTCAACTCTTGGTCAACTGTCTAGGTCAATCTAGGTCACACTTGGTCCAATCAAGTCTAATCTAGGTTAAGTCATCTCTGGTCAACCTTTAGTCAATTCTAGGCTATAGGCTATGATATCAAGCCAAGGATATACATATATGTCATATATACAAAACCAACTATATATATGTATCATATATACCCTTACAATACATACCCATATATAGGCCTAACCTATATGTATCATATGCCTATCATATTTACACTATCTCTCATGATATCCTTACCTATAACCTTGTCTACAAGTAATATATATTGCACCCATGTGAATAACTTATATATATAGAATACACATCTATATAACTAACACATATACAATACATTAAGACTCTCAAGTTCCCTCCCCTAAACTCTAATATACAATACACCAATATATATAGATAGCTATATATATAGAGAGGAGGAAAAGGAAATTTAGAAGTGTGTGTGTGTAGAAAAAGGAGGCTGTGTCAAGTGTCAAGAGTGTAGTGTAGTGTGAGGGTGTTAACAGTGAAGCAAAATGTGAAGGGTGATGTTGTGTATGGGCTGATCTCAGGTTTACTCATCTCAGTTTTCATACTCAAACCAACCCAATATTCAGTCCACCCAAGCAAAACAGGTATTATATAGTATCAATCCTAAGTTAATATCACATTAATTTCAGAAATCAAAACTCAATTCAACCTTATCACTCACCAACCAATCCCAGCCTTAACCTTATCAGTGAATCTTAGGATTCTCACTGAATCTCAGGTTTACTCTAAACTCAGTTTTCAAAACCAATCCAACCTCAGATATTTCATTTAAATCTCAGGTTTTAACTTGTGAACCCATAGTTTCTTTTACAGTGCAAAATCTCAGTTTTTAAACACAGGTAATTCTCAGATTTCTACATGTTTAACCCAGGTATAGGTAGGAACTCATTTGAATTTAACAGTTAACATATACCCCTATAAATCTCAGGAATGTATGACAGGAAAATCTCAGTTTTTTTAGGTAAAAACAGTTCAATCAACTCAAACCAAAACATTCGAACTCCTTGAAACCCATTTGCTTGAAAACCAAATCATACACAACACTAATAACTGGAAATCAATATAAAAAATCAACATTAACATTTTCAGGAATCAAATTAGAATTTGACAGTTCATATTGAATGAAACCTGGGAAAATACTGATACCCCAAAAAAACTGAAATCGAAAACCTAATTAACCCATGAATTTAATAATTCAGGCACATAGGTGTATTCTCCATATAATTACGTGTCTAGGGGTGTCATTCGTGTCCAAAAAACTGGACACGAATCGTGTCCAAATCACCACACAAACACAGACTCAAAACTGTGCAAAAACAGTGTCGTGCACGCGTGCAAGTCGAGCTAGGACACGACACACGCAACCTTGGGTCTCGTGCACGTGTCAGTAGCTAGGGTAGGTCTAGGGCTTCGTGAACACATGTCTGTATCGTGTCCACGTGGTCGCGTGTCCACGCGCGAAGCGCGTATCAGTGAGAAATTTCCAGCGTGTACGTGTGTGTGTGCGACCAGTACGAGAGGAAGAACTCCTCGAATACTGAACCATTTAATCCTAAACTTTGGGAGGTCAATGTCAGACATTGCCCTAACATTCACCTCAAAAATCACATGTCCATGTGTCCTGTGTAGGTAGAACTCGGTGTCGAGCAGCAGGGCATCGAGACACAGTCTCGTGCTGCGAGTTCGTGTCCATTTTGGACACGGACACGACACGAAAGTTGGCTCAGTCTTCATGAAATCTAAAGTACATTCATAGGGCTACAATTTTGTCTAATTAGTTTTGCAAATTAGTTACATTTATTCTATTCAAACATTTCATCGAACACCCTATTTAAAACACCGATACGTGTCCGATACGGGTATCGAACGGACACGAAATCCTACCAAACTTGGGCTACACCTAGGGGGACCCTAAATGAATGCATCCATGGGAAGAAAACTAGAATTTAATAGGTTTTGTAGGGTTTTACCTATTGAGGGTGAAACCTCAATTTCAAGCCAATTGAATGAAGGCTTCCCTCGATCTTGCGACGATCCCGAGCCTCCGAATCCTTGCTAGCTACCCACAAATAGTACCCTCTACTGTAGGGGAGTCCAATGCAAAAGACTAGGCTCAATTTGGACTTGATTTGGATATTTGGGGAGGAGTTGAGGAAGAACACTAAAAGAGGCAAATAAAAATGATTAAAAAATATGCAAATGATTAATGGGTTGTATTTATAGAGGGGGAAAATGTGATGGCTGTCATTAGGTTAGGGTTAGGGTTTAGGATGAGTGGTCAAGGCTTCTCCAACAATTCCTAGGCAATCTAATGGCTCACAATTAAAGTAACCATTCTTAACCTTTAGCCTAAAATATCCTATTAACAAATATCTAGATATTAACCTAAATGATTACTTAGTTGAAACCATCTAACTTAGTCTCTATGGTCATGACTATCATCTAGATTAGGCTCAATTTCTAGGTCAAGTCCTAACAAATAGTTTAGCACAATATTTAATTAATACAATTTACAATTTCACAAAATTGTCAAAATGACCAAAATACCCCTAGGCTAAAAAGTTATAATTAGTCATCCTAATCACATGACTAGGCTCCCTTGGTCATGGTTAGTCTCTAGGCTCAGCAAACTCTAGGGTTACACTAGTCAATCACCAAAATCACAAGTCGTGATTATAAATAGTTTAAAATTAACTAAAAATCACCAAAAATCATAACATGGTTTAAATATCATTATTAAATGATTATAATTATAAAATTTCAAATTTATCCTTATTTTAGAAACTGGGTGCTACACCGTCACCATCACAACCCTCGACCACGGCCACTGGCGGGAAACCCAACCACCACCACCCTCACGGCCATCGTCGGAGACCCACACCAAAACCAACACAGAACATAAATAAAATCCCTAACCCTCATCTTATTCTCTGCCGCGTCCGCCGTAGCCTCGAGCCCAGTAGCGTCCGGCGAACGCCGGTGCCTCCGGACTGTGCGCTAAGCCCTGTCCTCCTCCTGGCCGCGCACAATCGAGCCCATCGTCGCCGTCGGTAGCCACGCCGCCCCGAGCGCCACCCGCTTACCGGCCTCCCGTACCCGCAGCCCTCTGCGCGTGCGACCCCTCTCTGCCGTAGCCTCCAGCCGCCGCCGGCAACTCCACACAGCCCCGAGCCCCGACTTCCTCCTTCCCTCTTCCTCCCTCTCGCCACAGTCTCTGATCCCCCCTTTTTCCTCCGCCCGCCGCGCCTAACACGCCGCCGCCCTAGCCTCCATCTCAGGCGCCTGACCGCCGCGAGCCCTTTCTCCTCCGTGCGCTCGCCGTCGCCGTCCGACCCATCTCCTTCCCTCTCTGACTTCTCCCAGCTCTCTCCGCCTCCTCCCCTGGCCGACGCGTCGCCCCGTCGGAGAATGCCCGGGCGAGCCTCCGCCTCCATCCTGCAAGCCCGACCAGCCTCCGCAGCCACCATAGACTGGCCAACCGCCACTGGATCTCCGCTCTCTTCCTCCCTCGCTCGTCTCGCTCTCTCCCTCCTTTGTTCCACTCTCCCACGAATTGATGAGAGTAGAAAGCAGCTGTAATAGCTGTTGTTTGATTAATATTATTAATTTATTTTTTTTAATATAAAAAGACAGCAGACTTTTGCTATTGATATTATTATTATTATTATTATTATTATTATTATTATTATTATTATTATATTTCTATTACATATAGTGATCTGTTAATTTTAGTTATAATTATCATTATGGTTATACTGTAAAGTATTAAGAAGGGTATGATGTTATTATTATTAGTATCATTATTCAGTTATTATCCCAAATATTTCTTAAATAAATATGTATATCAAATAAACTCCTAGAAATTATTTTTGTAGCAAAATATATATTATAATTTGGGTCTTAGCCTAAAAATATTTCCTTTAGTTTTTATTCTATCAAATATAATTTTGACTAGTAATACATAATTTTCCAAATTATTATACGTAAAATATTTTCAAGTATTTTCGTAAAATTTTGTTACTAATAAAAAGATATTTTCAAGTAATAAAAATATATAGGGTAAATAATTTTACAATTATATAGGTTACAAAAAGTTGGCTTCCATATGTTCATTTTTGGTCTAGAAGTCCTAAAATAATTTTTGTAAATTTCTAGTATTATTCTGAAATATTTTAACCAATAAAACGTTTCTATCAAACCATATTTTTTACAAAGTTAGAATTTTTAGTCTAAAAACGATATATGATTTTTTAAAGTATTTCCCTAGAAATTATTTTAACTAATAAAATATATTTTCCAAAGTATTATAAATAGTTCCTAAAATAATATATATATCTATTTCCTACAAATTTCCTTCGATTATCGTCTCTCATCTCGACTAGCCATAATCCTCGTCCTTTACAAATTTGGTACGTTCTCATATCAACCCTAACTAAATTGACCCTTCTGGACCCAATGGATCTGTTAGTGCCACCATCAGAGGTCACCTTGCATATTTGTTGTACCGAAGTCGCAGTTTGTGCCACATTGATCATTGCAGTACACCAGGCGTCCTACCAGGCAAGACACCTTGCCATTTGCTTTTTATTTATTTTAGCTCATATTTTATGCATTATTTATTATTTTCTTTATGTAAAATAAACTGTGATACATGGCATAACCTGTTAGAACTTACTGTTCATTTATATTTTCTGTTATGTATTATTTTTCTTACACACTAAATCTAAATTTAAGGGACCACCTTTGTGTGTTGCATTTATTGGCCTTGACACATTGTAACACGAAGTTGTGTGTCGCATGTAGAACACGGACATGCGTGACTGGCTGGCCACCGGTGCGTATAAGCCGTGCGATAGGAATAACCGCTAATAGAGATTGTATGCTAGTTTGACTTAGCGGTTATAGAGGTTTACTGTTGTAGATACAACATATTAGGCATTGGATGGGGAGGACAATTCCTTAGCGTATGGGCTTCGATGCACTTGTCCTTTTGTAACCCGTGAGCTCCGCCGGAGACGCGGGTCAGATTACCCATGATTACTGACGGCCACTGACGTTTTGTGGAACGTTATGCTCTTACTGATGGGGCCTCTGGTGGCCCAAGGGGGGACCATGCCGATCCTATTTAGCCAGGGCCCATGCGTAGGAAGGATTGTTCTTAACTATATTTTACTTAGAACGGTTAGGCACATTTATCCGTTAGGTACGAGTACTTTTGGTTTGGGTACTTGTATCTGACCGTGGCTTGGAACAATAACTTATCGCGGATTAGTTCGTCACATCTTGTCCTTGTTTGGTTGTAGGTGTGACTTACTACTTCGATGAGAAGGTATTGAACCTTGTTGGGGTCCGGATACCATATTGGATTCATAGCATGGAAAGATACGTCACCGTGAATTAGTTTACCATCTCCTGTCCTTGTTTGGTTGGGGGGATGATAAGCTACTTCAATAGGTGTGTATTGGACCATGTTATAATTCAATTGACTTATTTATTTGAGCAATATTTATTCAGTTTATATGGCATGATATTATGTGTCTTGTTACGTCCCACTGAGGACCTGGTTATCTCCCCAGGTGTGTGCTCTTATCTTTCGCAGGTGTTCTATCCGTGGCCATGATCGTCACTACTTCTTCGAGGATGATTGCTCTTGGATCGTCTTCGCTTCGCTCGCCAAAATTATTTTTTTCTTATATATTTCCTTTACTTGTTGGTAGTGGATTTGTCTCCGCCCAACATATTGTATCAAGACAATTCTTTATCATTATATGATATCTTTTATTCATTTATTTTGTGTGGATGAGATTAGTTATGGTTCTACTGCATTTAACAGCTTACGTATATTTATTATACGGCTGGCATGTCTACGTTCCTAGTCCTACGTGTTTTGGGACTGGGGTATTACATATTTTTGTGGTGGCCCATACAGGTCAAGATAAATTGTTTGGTTACTTTACCGTACCAAGCAAGCCTGTGAATAGGATTAGAAGTCTTGGATCTCTTCCACATACTTGACCCTTTTTCCTCGATTCTATATTCGACCGACTCATCGATTGCATCTTGCTTGATTCCTTCTATCATTATTCTTATCTTCCCTTCGTGCTCACTAGAGATTGACCCTACTAGTTAGATGTCCCAAACACCCTTAGCTTAATACTTTAAGTTGGGTAGAATACCCCACGACCTGACACACCCTTGACCATCAAGGGAATACCAATAGGATTATCTAGACTATAGGGACTAGAGGGATTTAACCCATTTGGTCAACCAAGTCTTGGGCAATAAACCGTAGACTGATCGTATAGGAATAAACAAGACTTAGATTTTTATGACACTTAGACTATTCATATTGGTTCTTTATTTCAATCTTAATCTCTCGTGCCTATGTATTTACCATTTTGACTAATGATGCTAATGTAGCCTAATTTTTGCAAGCTTATTCTTTTATCAAGCTTGTTTCAAGACATATATTATTTGGGCATGTCCACTAACATATTGTCTAATCAGAACCGGTGCATGATGGTCTGATCAACCGAGTGCACTTTGGTTCGCTTTTATTTATCGTTCTACATGGATTGGGACATAGCTAAACTTGTCCTTTAGAGTCCCATCCACGACTGTCTTGGCAACTCCTTTTGAATTATTCGATCGTCCTTGAACCACGTATTCGTACTCGATAATATCGCCTTTTTGAACTCCTTATTGCTTTCGCCTTCACTTATTTTAGAAGGACGAAGACATTATACTAGAACTTCCTCTAGCCTTCCAATCAAGTATGACCATAACGTATTATTTTTCTATGATTTAGATCACGATTCCTTACGACATGATTTTGTTGAAACATTGTCATTATTTGTTCCCCATCGATACCCCCTTGTGTCTCTCACCCCCTACTAATTTTTAATTTCGAGGACAAAATTCTTTTAAGTTGGATAGGATGTAAAACCCCTAAATTTTTACTATTTTTTTATTAAATTTGGTACTGATTTAAAATTTTGTATTGTACGTAGCGTAGTCGTATGATACGTCACGCACCAATTTACGTTTTCCGTATTTTGCTCGTCGAGTGCGAATGTGTGCGAGGTACATTTTTTTAGAAAAAATGATTTTTAATTATAAAATTGTATTTATGTAAGATAGTTTTCAAAATAATATGTGATAAATATTTTTAATTATTAAAAGTTATGAGAAGAGGCGCGTCGAGATTTCCAAAAATAATAATTATTTATATTTTATTTTATTGTACAAATATTTGTAGTAGTTAGGAAAACCATTATTTTATTGATACTAATTGTGTGAAAGATGCATGAAATATATTTCATGTCCCCTATGAAATTTCGAAATACTAATTGTTTTGTCAAAAATGTGTTTCAAATATTTAAATATACATACTTATTTTCAAAATTATTTTTAAATTAATTATAAAAAGATATTTTAGTTAATTATTATACTAAGTTGTGGTTAGAATTATTGGTTTGAATTAAATAGTTATTTTAAGGATAAATATTTATCTATTGGATTTATTTAGAATTTAATTAGATTCAAATTGGATTTTGATTTGGATTTGGATTTATTGAATTAATTTAAATTAATAGATGAATTATCTAATTGGGTTTTAAATCTTCCTAATCATTATCCAACTGGGAATTCCCATATCCTATAAATAGGCAGGTACTCCTCCATAAATTCCACAAGCCATAATTATTCCACAAATATTTCTACCACAAACGTGCGTGCATCGTGTCGGTGTCCATCTCTTCCATGTCAGCCGTGACGGCCTCGGGTCCGACCCCGGTGTCTTTCCAATAGGTTTTTTTACATATACAAATTCTTTCCTCTCCTTCGTGTCCAATACCCTGGACACGAATCCCCACAACACCCGACACGGACTGTACAACCGTCCTACTCCTACTCCGACCCCGTCCCCGCTCGTGTCCTCCTCCCTGTCTCCAACCCATCGACACCACCCTGTCATCCAACCATCACCACCTTGGCCTCTACCCTCGGAACAACCGTCGCCACCACGGCGATGTCACCATCACCAACAGTCCAACCCAGCCCGGCCGACCACGTCCCGTCCACCCGAACTCCGACCTTCGCTTCACGACTCCCATCGCCGTCATCACAACCAAAACAACCTCCACCATTCCCCGTCACCATCACAACCCCCGACCACGGCCACTGGCCGGAAGCCCAACCACCACCACCCTCACGGCCATCGCCGGAGACCCACACCAAAACCAACACAGAACATAAATAAAATCCCTAACCCTCACCTTATTCTCTGCCGCGTCCCCCGTATCCTCGAGCCCAGTCGCGTCCGGCGAACGCCGGTGCCTCCGGACTGTGCGCTAAGCCCTGTCCTCCTCCTGGCCGCGCACAGTCGAGCCCGCCGTCGCCGTCGGTAGCCACGCCGCCCCGAGCGCCACCCGCTCTCCGGCCTCCCGTACCCGCAGCCCTCTGCGCGCATGACCCCTCTCCGCCGTAGCCTCCAGCCGCCGCCGACAACTCCACACAGCCCCGAGCCCCGACTTCCTCCCTCCCTCTTCCTTCCTCTCGCCACAGTCTCCGATCCCCCCTTTTTCCTCCTCCCACCGCGCCTAACATGCCACCGCGTCTAACACGCCGCCGCCCTAGCCTCTATCTCAGGCGCCTGACCGCCGCGAGCCCTTCCTCCTCCGTGTGCTCGCCGTCGCCGTCCGACCCATCTCCTTCCCTCTCTGACTTCTCCCAGCTCTCTCCGCCTCCTCCCCTGGCCGACGCGCCGCCCCGCCGGAGAACGTCCGGGCGAGCCTCCGCCTCCATCCCGCAAGCATGACCAGCCTCCGCAGCCGCCATAGACTGGCCGACCGCCGCTGGATCTCCGCTCTCTTCCTCCCTCGCTCGTCTCGCTCTCTCCCTCATTTGTTCCACTCTCCCACGAATTGATGAGAGTAGAAAGCAGCTGTAATAGCTGTTGTTTGATTAATATTATTAATTTGTTTTTTTAATATAAAAAGACAGCAGACTTTTGCTATTGATATTATTATTATTATTATTATTATTATTATTATTATTATTATTATTATTATTATTACTTATAGTGATCTGTTAATTTTAGTTATAATTATCATTATGGTTATACTGTAAAGTATTAAGAAAGGTATGATGTTATTATTATTAGTATCATTATTCAGTTATTATCCCAAATATTTCTTAAATAAATATGTATATCAAATAAACTCCTAGAAATTATTTTTGTATCAAAATATATATTATAATTTGGGTCTTAGCCTAAAAATATTTCCTTTAGTTTTTATTCTATCAAATATAATTTTGACTAGTAATACATAATTTTCCAAATTATTATACCTAAAATATTTTCAAGTATTTTCGTAAAATTTTGTTACTAATAAAAAGATATTTTCAAGTAATAAAAATATATAGGGTAAATAATTTTCCAATTATATAGGTTATAAAAAGTTGGCTTCAATTTTTGGTCTAGAAGTCCTAAAATATTTTTTGTAAATTTCTAGTATTATTCTGAAATATTTTAACCAATAAAACGTTTCTATCAAACCATATTTTTTACAAAGTTAGAATTTTTAGTCTAAAAACGATATATGATTTTTTAAAGTATTTCCCTAGAAATTATTTTAACTAATAAAATATATTTTCCAAAGTATTATAAATAGTTCCTAAAATAATATATATATCTATTTCCTACAAATTTCCTTCGATTATCGTCTCTCATCTCGGATAGCCATAATCCTCGTCCTTTACAAATTTGGTACGTCCTCATATCAACCCTAACTAAATTGACCCTTCTGGACCCAATGGAACTGTCAGTGCCACCATCAGATGTCACCTTGCATATTTGTTGCACCGAAGTCGCAGTTTGTGCCACATTGATCATTGCAGTACACCAGGCGTCCTACCAGGCAAGTCACCTTGCCACTTGCTGTTTATTTATTTTAGCTCATATTTCATGCATTATTTATTATTTTCTTTATGTAAAATAAACTGTGATACATGGCATAACCTGTTAGAACTTACTGTTCATTTATATTTTCTACTATGTATTATTTTTCTTACACACTAAACCTAGATTTAAGGGACCACCTTTGTGTGTTGCATTCATTGGCCTTGACACGTTGTAACACGAAGTTGTGTGTCGCATGTAGAACACGGACATGCGTGACTGGCTGGCCACCGGTGCGTATAAGCCGTGCGATAGGAATAACCGCTAATAGAGATTGCATACTAGTTTGACTTAGCGGTTATAGAGGTTTACTGTTGTGGATACAACTTATTAGTGGGCGGGGAGGACAATTCCTTAGCGTATGGGCTTCGATGCACTTTCCCTTTTGTAACCCGTGAGCTCTACCGGAGATGCGGGTCAGATTACCCATGATTACTGACGGCCACTGACGTTCTGCGGAACGTTATGCTCTTACTGATGGGGCCTCTGGTGCCCCAAGGGGGGACCATGCCGATCCTATTTAGCCAGGGCCCATGCGTAGGAAGGATTGTTCTTAACTACATTTCACTTAGAACGGTTAGGCACCTTTATCTGTTAGGTACGAGTACTTTTGGTTTGGATACTTGTATCTGACCGTGGCTTGGAACAATAACTTGTCGTGGATTAGTTCGTCATATCTTGTCCTTCACTACAAGAAAAATAATTATTTACGGCGCACAAAATGTGCCGTAAATGATCTTTCACGGCGTACATTTTGGTGCCGTAAAAGGTCATACCGTAAATTACCCTATTATTTACGGCGTGCATTTGAACGCTGTAAATAACCCTCTCCATATTTTTTACAACACGTATTAGAACGCTGTAAATAACCCCCTCCATCTTTTTACAACACGCATTTTGGAGCTGTAAATGACTCAATCCATCTTTTTACAACGCGCAATAGAACGCTGTAAATGATCCTCTCTATTTATTTACAACACGCTGTCGAACGCTGTAAATGATCATCTTTATTTTTTTACAATGCGCTTTCGAACGCTGTAAATGACCATATCTATCTTTTTACCGCACACATTAGTATGTTGTAAATGACCATTTTTATTATTTTACAACGCTCATTTGAACGCTGTAAATGACCCGCTCAATCTTTTTTACAACACACTTCGAACGTTGTAAATGATCATCTCCATCTTTATACAACTTGCATTCGAACGCTATAAATATCCTAACAACACAAAGATATTTGTTAGGACAACAGCAATCGTGCATGCATGGATCAAGCAAGCTGAGAGAACAAATACAATAATAGCAGCCAAATATATAGTGAAGCTTTGCCAATTTCAAATGACACAATTACAAGTGCTAGTACAGTTCAAATTCAAATGCCACAAATGCAAATGTCAAACAAATATTTGGTAAAGCTTCTACGTACCAAGTGTAACCAAAATGATTTTCATATTCAAATGACACAAATTCAAGTGTAAAAACAAATATTCAATGATAATTCAAATTCAAATGACACATTAAATAAATATTCAGTGAAATTCTGCCAAGTGCAACAAAAATAACAGTTTAAATTCAAATGAAAAAAATACAAGTTTTAGTTGATAAGATCTTCTTGTCGTTGCTTTGTATATTGAAATAAAAGCCATGTCAGCCATCACTTCTTCAGTTGATAAGATTGTCCTTAGTTGCTTTGGGAACAAAGCATTGAGTTCCTGGCAGATAAATTACAGCATTGTATTAGCACCAATGGATAAAGTCAAGTCTCATATGGATTGCTCAGATGTAAAGTTCCTGACAGTGTTGATAGAAACCTTCCCAAGTTCATATGTATATATTGATTGTTTATAGGAAAGCTCTGGGGAAACATGGAGAAAATAGCAAAAAAAGCAGAAAAAAGATGGCAAAGACAATATGAATAAGCTTTATTTTGCATACCCCAAAAAAAATTCAGAAGTCAACAAAAGAGATGATGTTTCTGTATCATTGAGTCATATTTACATGTAAAAAAAATCTATGGACACTGGACAGACACACACATACACAAACAAGGGCCTGTAAAGACAAAAAAATCATTATATAACAAACACCATGTAATAGCATAATAGCTTATCCAGTAGGGATGCATGTCTAGTGAAAATGTCCTATTACTCTTCCAGATCAACAATTGAGCTTCTAAACAAACTTACAGAGAGTACCAAATGCATTGTAAGATCCAATCATCATCAAATTCATCCTCGGAAGTTGATAGTGGAATGCATCCTTAGAGTTGATGACAAGTGAACAAGGGTTCCCATAAAATTTTCAGAACTAGAGAAAACAATCTCAAGAATGTTTAGAAGGATGAGTGCAATACATTAAAAGATTGATGAAATAAACGTGTGTGTTTGTAGAAAGATGGGTGTGACATCTATTGACGATAAGATGAGAGAGCATCATTTGTATGGTTTGCACATGTGCAATAAAGACCAATAGATGCACCTCTTAGGAGTGATATCAAAGGCGCTGCTAATTCTAGGGGAATACCTAAGAGAACATGAATTCATGAGGTGAAAAAGACATGATATCTTGCTAATGTGAGAGAGAAGACGACCCTTGATAAAGCTAAATGTATGAAACAGACTCATGTGCTGACCTCAAACTGGGATAGATACTTTGTTGCACTTGTTAATAGTCAATTTCAAGAGCCGAATATTCAAGTTTTAATTTGTGGCTGTGATAAACCCTTAACACTAAATAACAAGCAAGGTTGAAGGTGGCAAAGACAATATGAATAAGCTTTATTCTGCATACCCAAAAAAAATTCAGAAGTCAACAAAAGAGATGTTTCTGTATCATCGAGTCCTATTTACATGAGAGAGAAAAATCTATGGACACTGGAGGGACACATACACACACAAACAAGGGCCTGTAAAGAAAAAAAATCATTATATAACAGACACCATGAACTATACAATGAACTTTGCAAGTCTGTACACAAAGAGTGACAATAACAGATGCCATGAACTAAATAATATTTGTGACTTTGCGACCTAGTTGATGCATCTATAGATCAACCAACATAACCTTGTGAAGAATGGTTCGGCTCTTTCCCCATCGGAGAACTGCTTAATTTCCTGGATGGAACAATTGAAAGTAGCCAAGAAGAAGTAAGGATTCTAGCAGAAGTAAACCAACCTGTAAAGAAGCAAAAGAATGCCTCGAGGCCTTTCTATGATGTACACTTTTTTGCATTATCTTTAAAAAAAATATTTTTACTCTCTTCCCCAAAATAAGGATCTTGTGGTTAAGCTATGTAGTACTTAACAATCAGTCCCCAGCAAGGGTGCATCTTTAGAATCATCTATGTATAATGCAATTAGAGAACTGGTGAAGACCAAGTCAACTACTACACAATAGAATTGTGGTACTGAGTATTGTGGAGAATATACTTCTAAAAATGCAATTAAATAGATCATTTAACAATTTCATTAGTTGATTTTGACCTTGCAAATAAACCATTCAAGGCCACCATAAAAACTTCTATTAAGATTGCATTTGTTTCTGAAAGAGCAAAATTGAAGGAGAATGGTTCTCCAAAGTGCCTTTGATATCACGAGTAATGTTACATTAGGCAAGCTATTAATTAGTTGTATTCTCGATAAGAATGATTTTCTGAAGTGCCTTTGAACTAATCTCAACCGTGTGTATTGACAAGTATTCGTATAAGAAAACTATATAGATATAAAATGATAAATAATACCAACAAGACAAGAGAGTATGAGATTTCCGCACATTACCTGATCATTTGTTGTTCTCCACTTATTTGTACAATATGACAGGAGAAAACTCATCAGATGGAAGAATTCCATTTTTATGTCTGTCCTAGCCTGTAAAAAAATGCAGATAGCAGAAGAATTATGTGGACATAAGATCAAAAAGGCCTATCATCAGCTACAACAATTAGCATTAACTTATTCTGACAAGTTTGAATCGCGGAGACCAATAACCAAGAAATACACAACCTATATTATGAAGAGAAAACATTTACCAGCATTTTCTGAAGAATGACAATATCTAAGAGAGACAAATTGTTTAAAACTTTCAACACAGCAGTAGCCACTTCTTCAAAATTTGATGGAAGAATATAGGAGGCCTGAAATTAAATTTGATTAAAGCATCCAAGTCTTCCATTGCAAATATCAGAAGTAGCAAAACTTATAACTGTAATATAGCTACGACTATGATGACAAACACAAAAAGATGATGCTAAAAAGTAGTTAGAATTGAAGTAAACGTCACAATTATATTTGCTTCTGTACTTTTGTCTTGCAAGTAATGTACCACAAAATGCTTGCCAGGGGAAGACAAATGCAATTCATAAGTGCAGAACAGCTATACTTATGGTGGATGCCAAACAAGGATGATTGTCCAAAAAGAGAGTGAATCACAAAATCAAGGTGACAAGCTTACATATAAAGCCCAATGTATATAGGTCAGGTTAAGAATATAACAAATTTTAATCTACTCAAGTAATTGGACAAATACCTTATGTGTAAAGCCTATTGTGCCTATCATGTCCTGAACCCGCACCACCCCGATAAAATGTTCCTGTGCCTGTCCCCGCCATTGAATACCCACCACCACCACCATGTTCTGTGCCACCACTGCGCTAATAAAAACACAAATGTTGATACACAAAAAAAGTGAGAATAAAGATCCAAATTTTCTTTCAAATGAAAAAATATATATCTTAAACAAGAGAAAATATGAGTGCTTAACCAAGCAACACCAGAAAATAGCTAGCTACAATAGTTTAACCAAGCAACACCAAAAAAAGGTGCTTAACCAAGCAACAACTTGAGCTATACCTTGTTAGCTGCCTGCTAGTCCAAGATACGTTGATGCTATTAGCATATCTATATATTTATAAAACGGGAAAGAAGATAAACATACTTGTGACAAAAATATTCTTCAGAAAGACGAGAACTACTCTTTAAAGTTCTTAATTTGGCTCATCTGAAATAACAAGAAGTGATCTTTAAAAACTCTATCGATGCATCAAAGCTGTAAAAAAAAGTAACAGTCAGTCTGGTGAATTAGAATCCTACTCCATGGAAAGCAAACACAGTTGAGCCATGTAATCCACAAGGAGATTGACACTGACATGCATTTTTTACTAGCTCTTAGCAATAAGATGTAAATAAAGAAAAAATAACTCATCTACTCTACCTAGTCAAATACAACAAAGAACTTGAACATGTCCCTACACCTAATAGAGCACTTAATTATACCACGAACAACAATCTTTAGAGCAGGTATTTTCACAAACAGATAGGACCCAGAGTGAACATTAATAATCTAGGAAGCACAAACATGCCAAAAATTGATTCTGAGTCTAAATTAGCAGTGTCAAATTAGATGCCCTGTCTTGCAAATGTCTTTGTGCAATATACCGTGGAATGGAAATAATATATATGTACAGAAATATATAAAAGCTTCTACATGACATATTGTGGTATTTACATAAATGGTTCAAAACATCCTGAAACAGACAGCCATCAATTGATGTGTATTTACATTCCGAGTCTGAAATATATTGTGGTGAAGGATTGATTTCGGCCTCTTCCTGTATCAAAACATTCCTGAGTCTGAAACATATTGTGGTATTTACATAATAATCTAGGAAGCACAAACATAGGCTTGATGATACCACTGATATCGTGAAGGATCGATATCGGCCTCTTCCTGTTCGGTATGAGGTGAAGGTAACTCAAACCATTCTGAAACAGACATCAACTTTAGTTCATTCTCCTACTCTCAGGTAAGGATTCAAACATAAGGGCACAAACATGACAAAATTTTAAGAATAACCAATCAAAATGTATTCTACACAATAACCAAAATTCGCCAAAAGCGTCCCCCCAAACCCTAACCTATTCTACACAATAACTAAAATTTCCATAAATCCCCCCAAACCCTAACCTAACTGAAATCGACCTAAAGGAAGGATCGATGTCACTCCCCATTCCCAGAATACGTATTTCTAGAATGCATGTACTGTTTAAACGTATTTATTTAATATTTATCATGCATTTATTCTGTATTTAAATTCTTCAATTTTGCGCTTATTAATTTTTTTGTATTTTATTTTCTGCTTTTTCTTGGCTCTTTGTTCATTTCGGTTCATGGGAAACCAACTTGGTTCGGTTTGGTTCAACATGGAAAGGAATGGATGGCTTGGATTTGGTGGAGAGAATGAATGGTGGAGATCCACTTGACCTTGATATAAAAGTTCTTCTTCCACTCTCTCTCTTCATTCATTCACATTTACTCCTCCACCAAACCCTAACCCACTTGTGAGAGGCAAGTACATCTTGCACACCATGAGGGATTTCATGCATCCCCATTTATTTTTAGTTTATGTTGTTCATCTTCTCTTCCTCTACAAGTTTAGGTCTTGAAGTTTTTGTTTTCCATGGATGGTTGGGTGTAGATCTAAGTTTTAAGTTTTGGGTTTTTCTTATGAATTTTTGGGGTTTTGATCTATCAAACATTGTTGTTTTCAAAAATAAGTGGTTCCATGTTGTAGAGAATTTAATTCTACTAAAGTTTGGCTTTTGAAAAGTTAGATTTCGATTTATTTTGTGGAAGTTATGGCAAAAAGTATTTTTGGGTTCGTTCCTATATTCATCTGCAGCACGAACATCATGTCGCAGTAGGCGCATATGGTGTCGCAGTAGGCGCATGCCGCATGAGGCGCATGTCGCTGTAGGCGCATATCATGTCGCAGTTGAGCCGCATGAGGCGCATGTCGCAGTAGACGCATATGGTGTCACAGTTGAGCCGCAGTAGGCGCATATCATGTCGCAGTTGAGCCGCATGAGGCGTATGTCGCAGTAGGCGCATATCATGTCGCAGTTGAGCCGCATGAGGCGCATGTCGCAGTAGGTGCATATGGTGTCACAGTAGGCGCATGTTGCATGAGGCGCATGTCGCAGTAGGCGCATATCATGTCGCAGTTGAGCCGCATGAGGCACATGTCACAGTAGGCGCATATGGTGTCGCAGTAGGCGCATGTTGCATGAGGCACATGTCGCAGTAGGCGCATATCATGTCGCAGTTGAGCCGCATGAGGCGCATGTCGTAGTAGGCGCATATCATGTCGCAGTTGAGCCGCATGAGGCGCATGTCGCAGTAGGCGCATATCATGTCGCAGTTGAGCCGCATGAGACGCATGTCACAGTAGGCGCATATCATGTCGCAGTTGAGCCGTATGAGGTGCATGTCGCAGTAGGCGTATATCATGTCGCTGTAGGCGCATATGGTGTCGCGATTGCATGCATGTCGCAGAATAGGCCGCATATGCATAATTTGGTTGTTTCTGACTGTTATATGTCCTAATTGACTGAATTGTGGCTAGAATTTATTTCAACTCCCAACATAAAATTTGTTGATCTTTTCCTTGGCTTCAAGAATATGTTACCAACTATTTTATACTAGTTATGGACTCGACGATGCTTAATACTAATTTGACTTTTATGCCTTGTCACAAATTGACCCCGACTGTTACTTGACTAATGATTGATCATGCGTTCCTAGTTGGAACTAAGAGACTGGCTAGTCGTCTTATTAAAATGAATGAATGAGACACGTTTATATTAACTATGAACTATTATAATCGATTGGCCGATTCCGAATATTGACATACCGGTACACATGCAGGCTTCAATTTATTTATTTATTTTTCTACAAAAGCAGCATGTGTACTTGATGGTCAAGGCATGATTATTTCGTGGTTAGTTTTGATTGTTGTATTACGCTATGTAAAACCTACAACCTAACCGCACGGGTATCGTTGTAGAGTTGGGCATATCGTACTTGTATGGAAGTACTCATTCTGAATGACCATGATCTACGGCATGGGATTTCACTCAACGTAGAGACTATTAAGTTAAATAAAATAATGATTGCATGGAGAAAATGGATTCCCGAGTTCTTATATGGCAGCCCTCTTGGGACTAGTAGTGCCCGACAGGCCGGTTGGTCCCCACCGATACTGCAAATCTGCCACACGGGCAGGGAGCAGTATCTGGTTATATTATCTATTATATATTGTATATTGATGACGGGCGTCCCGCTGAGACTCGTCTAATTCATGATTGGCGTAATTGATTGACTGGGTAAACTAGCCTTGCTTGCACATAGTAAGAGCTGAGGAATCCTTTATTGCATAATTCCAGGATAACTTGGAACTCACAGTAGCAAGCCGTAATAGTTGCATGGCCGTTTAAATTGATTTGTTTGTGTGCTGTACCTACTCTGTTACCTAACTGAGATGATCAGAATGTCAGGACATGACGGGCCAACTTCTGTCCTTGTTTGGTTGGGAGGTTGGTTCGAAGTGTCGTGATGTTATGTGAATCCCAGTGGCAAGCAGAGACCTACTTATCATATTCTCTTATTACTGGTTTTAATTTCTCATATCGTGCTTCCTTGTGGTACTTGCTATTAGAGGTCTAACCTCTCTGGTTTTGTATGGCCAGATTTAGAGCCGGTTCCCGAGGACTCTGCTTACTTCCACCTCCAAGATGGTCAATACTAGAGGAATGATCGCAGGAGGACTCGAGTGGGTTCCTTACTTCCCCACTCGTTTTTGTTATTTACTTAATACCTTGCCGTTTGGCACCGACATGTTAGTCAGATTGTCTTGTACTTACTTTTACATAATTGTAATTAAGTCAGACTGCAGCTGATAACAATTGTGTACACTTTGCTACATCATCTGGCTATGTTTTATAAAGCCAGATATCAAGAACATTTTGACTGAGCGTTTGGGACGCCTTACTGCTTTATCTTATATGTTCTCTATTTTTGTTTCTTATTTGAATGATTGAGACAATAGATGTGAAATGACCATAGTAAGACTTTCATGTAGTATATACCCCCTCGTCTTTTAGACAGCATTGATCGTATTATACGGTATTCATCTACCCGTAATACGTAGCTGGCTGAGTCATTCTCCCGCTCTCCAGTATTCTGGTTCTGGGGCGTGACAAGGTTTTAGTGGTGGCCCATGCAGGTCTAATTTCAGACTTATGGGGTGTTTTAATAGGATGTCTCAATCACACATGTTTCCCCTTGATCTCATAATTTATTACTCTCGACTCTAGCTTGACATTCCAGTATCCCTTGACTTCATTGATCTTTCCTGTCCGATCGTTTGATTGTTCGTTTATCCCTTTTTTTAGGGGCACTTCGTCCGCATCTGCCAGGACTGGACAACAACAACAAGAGCAACACGGACAACCTGACCATGTTGGTCAACAACAAGGGCCGGTACTAACTCAAGAGGCTATCCAAGAAGAAGTAATAGTGGAAGCAACAGCTGGATCACAGTATCCGGATGTTCCACCACCACCAACAGTTCCACCTACCCCTCTAGAAGTAGACACACCAGCCCTTCTGAAGATCATAAGAGGGATGATGGCCACTCAGCAACACCAGATGTTAGCCCAGCAGCGCATGCACGCTCAGTTACAAGAGCAGAATGTACTACTCAACCAAGGATTGCAGACGGCTTTAGAAAGAGGGGCGAGGACAGATTCAGGAGCATCAGCCAGGTTTTGCAAGTTCAACCCCCGCCGTTTCGAAGGAACGGAGGATGCCATCTCAGCAGATGCATGGCTTAAGGATATTGAGGCTATTCTGACAGCAGCTAAGGTGCCGGCCAAAAAACGTGTTGATCAAGTGAAGTTGTTACTTCAGGATCTCGCACGTGATTGGTGGGAATCAGAGGAAGTGGGCATCAGACGTCCTGTTGCTTGGGACGATTTTACAACAAGGTTCAAGACGAAGTACTATGGAGTTGTGGCGCAGTTTGAGCTACAACAGAAGTTTATCAACCTCAAGCAGGCCGGCAAGACAGTAGATGCTTATGCAGCAGAGTTCTGCAGATTGAGCAGGTTCGCCCCAGAGATGGTAGCAACAGAGAGCCAGAGGGCTATGAGGTTCCAGCAAGGGTTTCACCTTTAGCTATTACAATTGATAGACGGGCACAATTATCAGACTTTTGATGAAGTATTGACGGCAACCCGAAGGCATGAGATCACCATTCAGAGGATCACAGCAAGGACTGGAGGTCAAAAGAGATCTCACAGTCAGATTGAAGGGGGAGGGGGAGCAGTGCCCCGAACAACAGCACCATCCCTTGGCATTCGCATTCACGATGTAGCAATACGAGGGCCAGTACCGCCACCAAGGCAACAACAACAGCAACAGAAGAAAAACCAGCAACCCCCAGCGGGCTGCACTTATTGTGGAAAGATGGGGCACACTAGAGTTGTGTGTCGGACATTGAACGGGCTGTGTTTGATATGTGGAAATCTAGATCATCGGGTTACCACATGTCCCATGAATTCGAGGTCAGGAGGACCAGTGCAGCAGTTTCTTGCTCTGCCAGCACCAGGGGCAGGACAGTATCGAGGACCCGCAGTGGCAGTGAGACCATTAGCCCAGCGTCCGTTAATGCCATAGGCTCAGATGTTTCGGCAGCAGGGACCGTCGATGCAGCAACACCAGCATAGACCACCCCAGCATCATCAAGGTAGGGGCCAGCAGCAGCACCAGGCTAGGCCACAACATGGGAACCAACAAGGAGATCGAGGGCAGGCATTCACTCTGTCCTTGGAGGAGGCATTAGCATCGGAAGATGTTGTGGCAGGTAACATTCTCGTCGCCTCACATCCCGCAGTAGCATTGTTTGATTCAGGAGCATCACACTCATTTATATCTGCACAATTTGTGACACGGCTAGGAATGGAGTTCGAGGCATTGCCAGGGAGGTTGAATATACTTACTGGCAATAGGCTCGTAGGAGTTAGTAGAGTTATTCTAGCGTGTAGCGTTGTAGTTTGCGGGCGTTCCTTACCCGCCCGGTTGATAGAATTTTCTGTTGGAAATTTTGACGTTATCTTAGGCATGGACTGGCTGAAAGACAGTCATGCGACGATAGATTGTCGTAGAGGGAGTGTATCTTTTGATATTCCAGGCATGAAGAGATTCACCTTAGTCAGATCAGAGGCAACTCAACAAGAGCAGGGAGTAATAACGGCAATGGAAGGAGTTCAAGTCCCGAAGGTAGTTGAAGAGTTTCTAGACGTATTTCCTGAAGAACTTCCAGGTCTACCACCGGTTAGAGATATTGAGTTCAGTATAGAATTGGCACCTGGAACTAAACCGATATCAGATCGAGTTTACAGAATGGCGGATTCAGAGCAGGCCAAGGTATATCAGCACATAGAGGAATTGAAGGAGAAGAAGTTCATCCAAGCTAGCATATCACCATGGGCAGCACCAGTAGTACTTGTGGGGAAGAAGGATGGGTCATCCAGATTATGCATCGATTACAGGAAGCTTAACACGACGACAGTAAAGAACAAGTACCCACTACCCAGGATCGACGACTTGTTTGATCAGTTGAGCAGAGCTAGAGTTTTCTCCAAGATAGATTTTCGTTCAGGATACCATCAAGTGAGGGTTCGGAAGGAGGACATTCCTAAGACAGCATTCAGGTCGAAGTATGGGCATTATAAATTCTTAGTAATGCCGTTTGGTTTGACCAATGCTCCAGCAATATTTATGGATTTGATGAACCGCATCTTTATGCCATACTTAGATCAGTTTGTCGTTGTATTTCTTGACGACATTCTCGTATATTCTGCCAGTAAAGAGGAGCATAAAGACCACCTCAGGAAAGTGTTACAGGTTCTGAGAGAGAACCAGTTGTATGCCAAGCTCAGCAAGTGTGAGTTTTGGTCGGATCACATTTCATTTTTGGGTCATATCATATCAGGAGCTGGAGTAGCAGTGGATCCCAAGAAGGTAGAAGCAGTAGAGAGTTGGCCAGTACCCAAGACCGTAGCTGATGTGCGGAGTTTCTTGGGATTGGTAGGATATTACAGAAGGTTCGTATCAGACTTTGCAAGGCTTTCAGCACCTATGACCCGCTTGACACGGAAAGATGTACCATTCGTCTGGTCGACAGAATGCTAGGCATCATTTGAGAATCTGGAGCAGAAGTTGATATCAGCGCCTATTCTTACATTGCCAGTTGGACCCGGAGGTTTTACCGTTTATTGTGATGTGTCAGGAAAAGGACTTGGATGTGTCCTCATGCAGTATGGGAAGGTGATAGCATATGCATCTAGGCAGCTTCGGGACCACGAGAAGAATTACCCAACTCATGACTTGGAGTTGGCGGCAGTAGTATTTGCTTTGAAGCTATGGAGGCATTACTTATATGGTGATCGAGTAGACGTGTACACAGACCATAAAAGTCTGAAGTACATCTTTACTCAGAAGGAGCTGAACATGAGACAGAGAAGATGGTTGGAGTTGATCAAGGATTATGACGTGGAGCTTCAGTATCATCCAGGCAAGGCTAATGTGGTAGCAGACGCTCTTAACAGGAGAGGCGGCGCATTTATGTTGACAACGCAGAAGCACATCTTAGAAGACCTTCAGGAGATGGGCATCGAAGTTATACTTCCTAGTGATGTAGGAGTTCTAACAAGTTTACAAGTTCAATCCGACTTGGTAGACAGGATCAAGACAGCTCAGGCACAGGACCCAAGGATTCAGAAGCTTAGAGCAGAATGTGAGTCAGGACTCAGAAAGGAGATGCAAATTCATGAAGATGGTACGCTTAGGTTTGGATCACGCCTATGTGTGCCTAGTGGAGATATCAGACAGGAGGTTATGACAGAAGCTCACAGTTCTTAATATTCTATACACCCTGGAGGGACCAAGCTGTACCAAGATATCAAGCATCACTTCTGGTAGAACGGGATGAAGAGGGAGATAGCTAGATTTGTTTCCCGTTGCTTGGTATGTCAGCAAGTGAAGGTAGAGCAGCAGAGGCCAGCTGGGTTATTGCAACCACTTCCTATCCCGAAATGGAAGTGGGAACACATCACAATGGACTTTGTGATCGGTTTACCGAGATCACCAAGTGGTAAAGATGCTATTTGGGTGATAGTAGATCGGCTTACAAAGGTGGCACACTTTCTTCCTTTCAGAGTAGGGTAATCTATAGAAAAGTTGGCAGAGTTGTACATGCAACAGATAGTCAGGCAGCATGGAGTCCCTGTCAGCATTGTGTCAGACCGAGATACCCGTTTCACATCACATTTCTGGAAGAGCTTACATCATAGTCTGGGCACCAAGTTAAGATTTAGTATGGCTTACCATCCACAGACGGACGGGCAATCAGAAAGGACAATTCAGACTTTGGAAGATATGTTGCGAGCTTGCACCCTAGATTTTGGGGGATCTTGGGAGAGCCACCTGCACTTAGTTGAGTTTTCTTATAACAACAGTTATCAAGCCAGTATCCAGATGGCGCCATTTGAAGCACTATATGGTAAGAAGTGTAGATCGCCACTAGCATAGGATGATATCGGGGAGAGGAAGATGTTAGGTCCAGAAATGATTGTTCAGAAAGTGGAAGTGATTAAAGGAATTAGAGAGCGACTTCGAGTTGCGCAGGATCGGCATCGTCATTGGACGGACCAGCATCGTAGGCCGCTAGAGTTTGCTGTTGGGGACCACGTGTTCTTAAGGATCTCACCTACTCGTGGGGTCATTAGATTTGGCATTCGCGGGAAGTTGAGTCCGCGATACGTAGGACCATTTGTTATTCTTGATAGGATAGGCGATGTTGCTTATCGTTTATCCCTCCCACCTTCGTTACGAGAGGTGCATGACGTATTTCATGTATCTCAGTTGCGAAGGTATGTATCGGACTCAAGCCATATCCTTGATCATTCTGAGCTGGTTGTTGGTACCAACCTGTCTTACGAGGAACAGCATGTGTCTATTTTGGACCGAAGAGAGAAGATACTCAAGAATCGAACAATTAGCCTTGTCCGGGTTGCTTGGGGTCATCACTCTTTAGGGGAGTCAACGTGGGAACGTGAGGATGATATCCGATCACGGTATCCGCACCTGTTTGACTCACAAGGTATATCTCTTTCTGTATACCTTGATTGTCTTAACTCCTCATGCTTGCCACCTTATAAGTAGAATTGCTTGCTATCGTAGAATGTTCAACATAGATATGTTACTTACTATTGACATTGTAGAATGATTGTTTACTTAAATTGCTTATACCTGGAGTAGTCCAGCTCCGATGTTTCTATCATGCTTGGATTTGAAATTCCGAGGACGAAATTTTTCTAAGGAGGGTAGAGATGTCACTCCCCATTCCCAGAATACGTATTTCTAGAATGCATGTACTATTTAAACGTATTTATTTAATATTTATCATGCATTTATTCTGTATTTAAATTCTTCAATTTTGCGCTTATTAATTTTTCTGTATTTTATTTTCTGCTTTTTCTTGGCTCTTTGTTTATTTCGGTTCATGGGAAACTAACTTGGTTCGGTTTGGTTCAACATGGAAAGAAATGGATGGCTTGGATTTGGTGGAGAGAATGAATGGTGAAGATCCACTTGACCTTGATATAAAAGTTCTTCTTCCACTCTCTCTCTTCATTCATTCACATTTACTCCTCTACCAAACCCTAACCCACTTGTGAGAGGCAAGTACATCTTGTACACCATGAGGGATTTCATGCAGCCCCATTTATTTTTAGTTTATGTTGTTCATCTTCTCTTCCTCTACAAGTTTAGGTCTTGAAGTTCTTGTTTTCCATGGATGGTTGGGTGTAGATCTAAGTTTTAAGTTTTGGGTTTTTCTTATGAATTTTTGGGGTTTTGATCTATCAAACATTGTTGTTTTCGAAAATAAGTGGTTTCATGTTGTAGAGAATTTAATTCTACTAAAGTTTGGCTTTTAAAAAGTTAGATTTCGATTTATTTTGTGGAAGTTATGGCAAAAAATATTTTTGGGTTCGTTCCTATATTCATCTGCAGCACGAACATCATGTCGCAGTAGGCGCATATGGTGTCGCAGTAGGCGCATGCCGCATGAGGCGCATGTCGCTGTAGGCGCATATCATGTCACAGTTGAGCCGCATGAGGCGCATGTCGCAGTAGGCGCATATGGTGTCGCAGTTGAGCCGCATGAGGCGCATGTCGCAGTAGGCGCATATCCTGTCGCAGTTGAGCCGCATGAGGCGCATATCGCAGTAGGCGCATATCATGTCGCAGTTGAGCCGCATGAGCGCATGTCGCAGTAGGCGCATATGGTATCGCAGTAGGCGCATGTTGCATGAGGCGCATGTCGCAGTAGGCGCATATCATGTCGCAGTTGAGCCGCATGAGGTGCATGTCGCAGTAGGCGCATATCATGTCGCAGTTGAGCCGCATGAGGCGCATGTCGCAGTAGGCGCATATGGTGTCGCAGTAGGCGCATGTTGCATGAGGCGTATGTCGCAGTAGGCGCATATCATGTCGCAGTTGAGCCGCATGAGGTGCATGTCGCAGTAGGCGCATATCATGTCGCAGTTGAGCCGCATGAGGCGCATGTCGCAGTAGGCGCATATCATGTCGCAGTTGAGCCGCATGAGGCGCATGTCGAAGTAGGCGCATATCATGTCGCAGTTGAGCCGCATGAGGTGCATGTCGCAGTAGGCGCATATCATGTCGGTGTAGGCGCATATCATGTCGGTGTAGGCACATATGGTGTC
Organism: Iris pallida; assembly: GCA_029216955.1. NCBI lineage: Eukaryota > Viridiplantae > Streptophyta > Magnoliopsida > Asparagales > Iridaceae > Iris > Iris pallida. Next base: position 478,214 of record JANAVB010035820.1, on the reverse strand, counting down.
GCGGTTGCATGCATGTCGCAGAATAGGCCGCATAGGCATAATTTGGTTGTTTCTGACTGTTATATGTCCTAATTGACTTAATTGTGGCTAGAATTTATTTCAACTCCTAACATGAAATTTGTTGATCTTTTCCTTGGCTTCAAGAATATGTTACCAACTATTTTATACTAGTTATGGACTCGACCATGCTTAATACTAATTTGACTTTTATGCCTTGTCACGAATTGACCCCGACTGTTACTTGACTAATGATTGATCATGCGTTCCTAGTTGGAACTAAGAGACTGGCTAGTCGTCTTATTAAAATGAATGAATTAGACATGTTCATATTAACTATGAACTATTATAATCGATTGGCCGATCCCGAATATTGACATACCGGCACACATGCAGGCTTCAATTTATTTATTTATTTTTCTACAAAAGCAGCATGTGTACTTGATGGTCAAGGCATGATTATTTTGTGGTTAGTTTTGATTGTTGCATTACGCTATGTAAAACCTACAACCTAACCGCACGGGTATCGTTGTAGAGTTGGGCATATCGTACTTGTACGAAAGTACTCATTCTGAATGACCATGATCCACGGCATAGGATTTCACTCAACGTAGAGACTATTAAGTTAAATAAAATAATGATTGCATGGAGAGAATGGATTCCCGAGTTCTTACATGGCAGCCCTCTTGGGACTAGTAGTGCCCGACAGGCCGGTTGGTCCCCACCGATACTGCAAATCTGCCACACGGGCAGGAAGCAGTATCTGGTTATATTATCTATTGTATATTGATGACGGGCGTCCCGCTGGGACTCGTCTAATTCATGATTGGCGTAATTGATTGACTGGATAAACTAGCCTTGCTTGCACATAGTAAGAGCTGAGGAATCCTTTATTGCATAATTCCAGGATAACTTGGAACTCACAGTAGCAAGCCGTAGTAGTTGCATGGCCGTTTAAATTGATTTATTTGTGTGCTGTACCTACTCTGTTACCTAACTGAGATGATCAGAATGTCAGGACATGACGGGCCAACTTCTGTCCTTGTTTGGTTGGGAGGTTGGTTCGAAGTGTCGTGATGTTATGTGAATCCCAGTGGCAAGCAGAGACCTACTTATCATATTCTCTTATTACTGGTTTTAATTTCTCATATCGTACTTCCTTGTGGTACTTGCTATTAGAGGTCTAACCTCTCTGGTTTTGCATGGCCAGATTTAGAGCCGGTTCCCGAGGACTCCGCTTACTTCCACCTCCAAGATGGTCAATACTAGAGGAATGATCGCAGGAGGACTCGAGTGGGTTCCTTACTTCCCTACTCGTTTTTGTTATTTACTTAATACCTTACCGTTTGGTACCGACATGTTAGTCGGATTGTCTTGTACTTACTTTTACATAATTATAATTAAGTCAGACTGCAGCTGATAACAATTGTGTACACTTTGCTACATCATCTAGCTATGCTTTGTAAAGCCAGATATCAAGAACATTTTGACTGAGCGTTTGGGACGCCTTACTGCTTTATCTTACATGTTCTCTATTTCTGTTTCTTATTTGAATGATTGAGACAATAGATGTTAAATGACCATAGTGAGACTTTCATGTAGTATGCACCCCCTCATCTTTTAGACAGCATTGATCGTATTATACGGTATTCATCTACCCGTAATACGTAGCTGGCTGAGTCATTCCCCCGCTCTCCAGTATTCTGGTTCTGGGGCGTGACAATCGACCTCGAGACGGATTCAAAGAGATAAAAGAGTGAATACCCGCTGTCTTCTTGATGCTTCCTTCGCGAAGCACAGGCGGAAGCACAAGGGAAAGCACAGTACGCGACTGCAGCTGCTACAATCTTGAGGCAGAAACACGAGGACTCCCCTAAGTGTTGTCGGGCCGCCGTCAGGTCGTCGGGGGAGGACAGGACGAACCAGCGTTCGTGTGGGAGGACTTCGAAGAAGAGACGAAGATGATGAGGTGGAGGGGGGAGGGGGGTTATGTTGGTGAGGGGGGAAGTTCTGGATCAGGAAAAATGAAAAGGGGGAATAAAAAAATTGGAAATGAAAACCTTCGGGGGAAATATGAAAATTTAAAGGGTAGAAAGTTTATGAGGGAGAAAAACTAAAAAAATATCTTTCACAACATGCTAAAGCGCGCCGTAAAAGAGTCTTCTTTCACAACGTGCAAACTTGTATGCCGTAAATGAGACTTCAACCACAACGTGCAAAAATGCATACCGTAAATGAGTCTTCAACCACAACACGCAAATTTGTATGCCGTAAATAAGACTTCAACCACAACGCGCAAAAATGCATGTCGTAAATACGTTTACAATTACGACGTGCATGTCAAACACGCTGTAAAAAAGACAAAAATAACTCTTTTACGGCGCACAAATTTGCACACTGTAAAAGAGTGTCATTTACAACGCGCATCAACTGTGCGCCGTAAATTGTACGCCGTAAATGCTACATTTTCTTGTAGTGCTTGTTTGGTTGTAGGTGTGACTTACTACTTCGATGAGAAGGTATTGAACCTTGTTGGGGTCCGGATACCATATTGGATTAATAGAATGGAAAGATACGTCACCGTGAATTAGTTTACCATCTCCTGTCCTTGTTTGGTTGGGGGGATGGTAAGCTAGTTCAATAGGTGTGTATTAGACCATGTTATAATTCAATTGACTTATTTATTTTAGCAATATTTATTCAGTTTATAGGGCATGATATTATGTGTCTTGTTACGTCCCTCTGAGGACCTGGTTATCTCCTCAGGTGTGTGCTCTTGTCTTTCACAGGTGTTCTATCCGTGGCCATGATCGTCACTACTTCTTCGAGGATGATTGCTCTTGGATCGTCTTCGCTTCGCTCGCCAAAATCATTTCTTTTCTTATGTATTTCCTTTACTTGTTGGTAGTGGATTTGTCTCCGCCCAACATATTGTATCAAGACAATTCTTTATCATTATATGATATCTTTTATTCATTTATTTTGTGTGGATGAGATTAGTTATGGTTCTACTGCATTTAACAGCTTACGTATATTTATTATACGGCTGGCATGTCTACGTTCCTAGTCCTATGTATTTTGGGACTGGGGCATTACATTCGTACTCCTAGGGATAATCCTGCTCGTCTAATCCTGGAGAGATCACCAGGTCCTCAGAGGGATGTAACAAGATACAGAAAAAATACGCCGAAATAACTGAATGTGTAAATATGCAACTATGACACTACAGGTTCTTCTAACCTTCTATGTGAGATGCACTTTGAGGACAACGTTCTACGCAAGGGATGTAGGATCAGCAGAGTAAATAAAAAATGGCAGTAAGTAGCGCTCATCCGAGTCGCTATCGGCCAGGGACAGAAAGTAGCGCTCATAGGAGTCACTATCGGCCCACAAATGTGTGTAAAAAGTAAATGTAGTCCCTACGCTAGTAGCTGTCCCCTCCCCCCGATGCTCCTGTCCAAGATATATCCACAGCCTGTCCAATTGGCAACTGCTATGGCGTCTAACTCGACACACTAGTAGCAGTTACCTCCTATCCGTCGTACGACCCATACGTATCGATGGCCAGTCGAATACGCAGGTCTGTGTCCTATATGAACTCACTCATCTCGTGATACACATATGTCAAGGCTATAGGAGATACGAAAATATCTCACACTCATAAGGTGGCCGTCTAACACTGGGTCGATATGCATAGTAAAATATAAAATAACGAAAATGACTAAATCTAGTCGCTTGCACCCAAGTGTGACTTGGACACACAATATAAACAAAATGACAAATAAAAGAAAGGAACATGCAATAATAAAATATACTGAAGATAAATGAGCACAATCAGAAACTATGGCAAGGTATACTTGCCTGGTGGTGCGAAGGTGGCAAGTCCAAGAATCACAATATCAGCAAAAGAACGTCACAATTCCAAACAACTCTGGATGCTGAAACAAACATCAAGAACATGCTCGAAATAAGTGATATACCTAAAAAATGCCTATCCAAAAGTCTAATTCTGGAATAGGGGCAAAATCATAATTTTGGGTCAAAATGATGTCCGCCATTGGACCCATTTTGTACCGAAATACGTGCCAATATCTATGCTCTCTAAATTTATTAAACTACATGTTTATGAGTCCAGTATGAGGAGATGAACCCAACCGTATATCCAAAGTTGGATTTCGGCGGACCGTGTACAATTTTGACCGTTGGATCGGGTCACGGGCCCGCCAAATAGGCGTTCCAGTCGACCTTCTCAGAATCTGACCAAACTTGGTACGCAGAACCAGAATTTCGATACGGTCCTGTTGGGACAAGTTTCGTCTCGATATGACGAACATACACGAAGTTAGGGCCAAGTTTGCAAAAGGTCGATACGGGGGTATCTCGACGGATACACACTGATTTCGTCGTGCACATGCAGCGAAATCGAGTTCCGTCAGTTTTCACATATCGAAAACATCCATATGCATCTTTCGATGCATGTAGTGTGCGACCACGTCGCCAAGTTTGTCAGGGCGCACGTCGTATCGGTCAAGTTTCTAAAAATTTCACAGTTTTTGAAAGCAATTTTTATTGGTTTTTCAACGACGATATCTTTCTATATGGTGCATGAAAAATGAATCTACAACAGAGGTTTCGATCTCCTATATGTTGCCTTTAACTGTTTTAAATTGGAGTTTCGAAAATTCTAAGTGTGTGGGTCGGGGTTACCCTTCCAAGTCAGGGTTCTGGACAGCCCTAAACTTTGTTCTCGAACAGAATTTTCTCTTGACTTTGGGTCGCCTTCGCGGGCAACAGAGTAACTACCACTGATTCTAATTACTAGGGTTCAGAGAGGGTTATGTCGTCTATACGTAGAAAGTCGCAAATCAAAATTTGATCGAGTATAATGGAAAAAACAACAAAGAAAATGCGTACCTGGATGGGGTTCGAAAATAGGGTATCCTATTTCTTGTCAGTTTTTGATGGGGTTCCTGGTGATACGATCGTCGACGACGACCTCTAGGCGAAGGGGCGGACGCGAAGTAGGTCAGAGAGGAGTTGGGAAAGGTTCTCGAATGGGTAGAGCCTTGGGGTTTTCTCTCGATACTCGGTTCTGGGTATACATATACTCGATATTACGAATCCGATTCAAAAAGAGGATTCGGCCTGATCCTTTTTTGTTTAGGAATTATAGGCTTAGATTTGGATCAATCATGGGGATTTAAAGATCAGATCCCACCAATCTTGGAAAGATTTGGCCAAAAATTGAAGAAGATTTGATTTAAATCCCCCTCCTTTGGAGTTCTGTTTGTGCAATGCTAGGGGTCGGGCCGTGCTTAGTACTGTAGCTGCGGCTACAATACCGTCTACTTCTTCTTCTTTTTTACTCTCATATATATATATATATATATATATATATATATATATATATATATATACACACACACACACACACACACACAAGCTTTCAGAGCAATTCAAGTAGCTTCAAAAATTCTAAAAAATACTAAATATCTAACATTCCAAATTATACTGTAGGCTACCTTTAATAGCATAGCACAAGCATACATACCTATACATGATATATATATACATATATGAACTACAACTAATGCATCAATAAAAATAAAAATATATAACAAAATAAATAAAATATTAAATTAATTAGGAATAAAATATAGGGGTTTACAGTTGTAAAATCGAGCCGCATCAGCTCGGCAAACAATAAGGCGTATCGGCTTAAGGTGGGAGGACTGACTCTTCTTTTTACTCCTTCATGCCTAAGTAAGAATGTACATTGTATGCTAAGTTAACCTATCGACGCCACGGACGTGGTCCGATCGAAAGATAAATGATAGTGTGTGTCGAACACTAGTTAGAACAATTGAAATGAAACGTACATCAATTGCACGAGTCGCTATGGAACATTGGATATCGTAAAGGCGAGCGCCTCGGTGCGCAAGCCACAAGAACATGGGATAACTGTAATCGGCGAGTGCCTTCGTGCACGAGCCATTCCGTGCCTTTGCGCATGAGTTAGAAAGGCTAGCACATTGAAAGACAATATAGGCGAGTGCCCTAGTGTACGAGCCATGTACATTGAACACTAAGACATAGAACATGGAATTACAGCTTCGATGCGTGTATCAAGTGTACAATGCAAAGAAAAAGATGATAAATGTGTTAAAACGTGCGTACATGCACGAGATCATAAAAGATGGCTTCATTGCAAAAGGGTACAGTTATGGCTTGAATGTGACGGAACTGTCAGATATGACATGATGTCTCGAAAATGTTCAGGACCTTTGGGTCGTTCGGTTGACGAACATTAAGTTGAGGCATGATGCCATTGAACATTAAAACAAAGTATGAAATGTGAGAACATAGAAAGTTAATAGAAGAAATACGAGATGATAAAGTCTGAGTCTCGGAAAAAAAGACTATGTTTGGTTGTTTGAATAATAGTGCGTTGCATGGTCGAATGGACTTGAGGAAATTGAGATAATCTTTCATGCACAGGAATGTTCCCTTCGACAGGTGCGCCGGGGCACCGGGACCGTTCGGCCTGGGAGGGTTATAATCTTTGAGGGGCGCACATTCGTAAGACAATTAGCGACCGTTTAGCAAGATGTAAAAATTTACAAATAATAGTATGCAAGGAAAGCTCTCCGTAATTGGGATAGCAACCCACTACGAGAGGCGCCGGGCTACCCAATTTGAGGAAAGAAGAGAGAGAAAAAAAAGAAAGAAAAAAAGAAAGAAAAAAAGAGGAAAGAAAAAGAGAAAAAAGAAAGAAAAGAAAGAGGAAAGAAAAAGGGAAACACTTTTAGTCCATTTTGGCGCGGATACGCTAATGACCTTCATATAGTTAAGGAATGATGGGTCGAAAGTGCCAGATACACATATATCCTGTACACATAGATCCTGTATCGAGAGCACTTATAACATTACAGGAAAGGATGTTAGGCGTATTCATCTTACGTTGGTGCAAGGGCGAGTGCGTCTATGTTGGTAAGAAGTTGCGCCATGAAACAAACACAAGATTGCTTACCTGCTTGCCTACTCAATTCGAATAACATGCTTGCCATGATAACATGTTTTACCGCTTTCGAATATGCCATAAAATTGACCCTAAGGAGAATATAGCAAGATCATAAGCTAAGTTGCATGATTTAACCTAAATATTAAAATATCGGTTTAGAAAGAAGGTCTTTTTATCAGTACATACGAGGACGAACGTATTGATCCCCCACCAGCTTTCATGTAGGGTGCTGGGAATGGATTGCTCGCGGCGAAGCTTTGCTTGATCGCGCAGAGGCATGGAATGTCGTAGCGTTTGAAGCGTGCGATCGCATTGACGCTCGGACTTGCAATAGAATTGATGCGGTCGAGATATAGAAGGCATGATATATGGAACGGTGAATTCCTTTGTGGGTAAGAGAGAACTTGAGTGTTGTAGCCAATCTAGCAAATTCAGTTGGGCTATCGAAAGCCTTTGTAATCTCAGTTCATTATCAATAAAGAGAATTGTTTCGTATACTCTGTTTTCTTCCGTTTGCTAATATCAAATCAAAGATAACCATTTTGAGAACTTATCATCTTGCCTTGCACGAGCGCAACTCCAGTCTTGTGCGACATCATGCCCCCTGCGAGGACGATGATTCGGGTGATTCCGGGTCGGAGCGTGACACCAACAACTAAACAAGGACATGGGTTGGACCACGCACCACGATAGTCCATGTTTCTCAGTTGCTAACAGAAGAAAACATATCACAAACAAGTCGACTTACAAGCGGCCAATCAATCCTACGGCTTTCTATAATTTGTCTGGATTATCGCAGTAATGCAATATATAGGAATCCTCAGATTGTATCGTATCCAAGCAGGCAGGGCTAGCCAATCCATTATATATATATATATATATACACATAGCACTTTGATTATGCAACGGTCCCCCGTAAGGCTACCGTGCTAAAACATATAACACATAGCACGTAGGAGTCGGATATAGTCATCCACAATAGACGGATGAAACCGTATCCATGGCGGCCAACCCGACACGTCAGGACAGGACCTGGGGTGGCTGGTGACGTACGATCTCGAAATTATGTTCCCTCCCAATGCTTCTACCAATTTAAGTTGTTTAGATTAACCCTATCTTGATCTTGGAATCACGTATCGTGGTCATATGGTCATCCTCATATATATCGTACCATAGTACGTGTACCCTAAGTATGAATCCACATCGGCTCAAGGAGTCCCAAATCTAGATCCATGCTTATTGTAATACTTCAAACAATAATCAATATACCATGATATTATTACTGACCAATTACCATGACTGTGCTGGATGGTACACATGTATTGACATATAACACGAATGATCACTTATGTCACTTCCCGTTCCCAAAATACGTATTTTTAATACATGTACTGCTTTAATATATTTATTTAATATTAATCATGTATTGTTCTGTAGTTAAACCCCTTTAAATTTATGTTAATTAATTTTCTGCAATTTTATTTCTGTATTTTATTTTCTGCTCTTATACTCTGCTTTAGCTATACTTTGGGTTCGACTTGGACTGGTTTAGTTAAGTTGGTTCATCATGAACCGAAACAAACCCCCACCTACCACCACCCCTTCCATTTAAAGCTATCCCCTTTCTCTCTCTTTATTACTTCACCATTACTCTTCTTACACTTCTTCTTCCTCCATAACTCTTCTCCACCTACTCAGCCGCCAAGGTAAGTGCCAAACTTGCTTCTTGATGGATCCCCATTATTATTGTTCCATCATCTTCCTTACTTGATTTTGAGCCTCTTTAGTACTTAGCGTTTTCAATTCCCATGGTTCATTTCTTGTAGATCTAAGTTTAATGCATTTTTGGATTTCTTAGGTTTTGATCTAGTAAACTTTGTTATCTTTAAGTTTTGATGGTTCCATGTCGTAGAGAATTTCGTTCTGCCCCATTTTGACCTATGGAAGTTCAGATTTGGACTTGGAATGAAGGATTTAGAGAGCTTGGAAGCAATAGTTTCCATGGTTCTGTCCTTAGAAATTCGGAGAAGAAGAACAGATCCTGGCCGCATGACAGTGCTTGACCGTATGAGTTTTCATACGGCAAGTCTTAGATAGCGGCATGAGCTTAGATAGCCGCATGGGCTTAGTTAGCCGCATGAGTTTTTAGTTAGCCGCATGAGCTTATCTGCCGCATGAGTTTTTAGCTAGCCGCATATGCATTCAGTCCCTCAGCCGCATGGTGCTGCATGACCTCTCAGCCGTATGTAGGCATGCACCCATTTCAGCCGCATGGCGCTGATTATTTTCAGCCGCATAGCACTGATCACTCTCAGCCGCATGGCACATGAGACTTCTTAGCCGCATATAGGCTTGCACCTATTTCTGCCGCATAAAATTTCCCCTGGCCGCATGTGCGTATGTTGCTTGTAGCCGCATAAGACCCTTTTTAATTTCTACCTGCATAGGACTTTGCTAATTTGGCCGCATGAGACTATTTTGGTTTCGGCCGCATGGAATTACCCTTGCCTAGCCGCATGTAACCCATTCATTCACGGCCGCATAAATCAATAATTTCCCAACCGCATGAATGCTAGCCATAATGCTTTTTGGCTGATTCTTGTTTCAAATTAACATTTATTGAGATTGAGTGACATTTATGGATTGATTTGGCATTTATTAGCATTAATTATTATCTTGGCATTAATAAACAGGGATTGTTATCCTAATTTAATAATTGATCATGCGTTCCTAGTTGGAACTAAGAGACTGGCTAGTCATCTTATTAAATTGAATGAATGAGACACGTTCATATTATGAACTATTGAGATCGACTGGCTGATCCGAATATTGACATACAGACACATGCAGGCTTCAATTTATTTATTTATTTATTATTTATTTATTTTCCACAAAAGCAGCATGTGTACTTTATGGTCAAGGCATGATTAATCAGTGGTTAGTTTGGATCGTTGTATTACGCTATGTGAGACCTACAACCTAACCGCACGGGTATCGTTGTAGAGTTGTGCATATCGTACCCCGTACGAAAGTACTTATTTGAATGACCATGATCCACGGCATGGGATTTCACTCAACGTAGAGACTATTAAGTTAAATAAAATATGATTGCATGGAGAGAATGGATTCCCGAGTTCTTACATGGCAGCCCTCTTGGGGACTATTAAGTGCCCGACAGGCCGGCTGGTTCCCACAGATACTGCAAATCCGCCACACGGGCAGGGAGCGGTATCTGGTTATATTATTTATTGTATATTGTATATTGATGACGGGCGTCCCGCTGGAACTCGTCTAATTCATGATTGGTGCAATTGATTGACTGGATAGACTAGCCTTGCTTGCACATAGTAAGAACTGAGGAATCCTCTATTGCATAAATCCAGAATAACTTGGAACTCATAGTAGCAAGCCGTAGTAGTTGCATGGCCGTTTAAATTTGATTTGTTTGTGTACTGTACCTACTCTGTTACCTAACTGAGATGATCAGAACGTCAGGACATGACGGGCCAATTTCTGTCCTTGTTTGGTTGGGAGGTTGGTTCGAAGTGTCATGATGTTATGTGAATCCTAGTAGATATCAGAGATCTATTACCATATTTTCTTTTTACTGTCTTCATTCCTCAAATCGTGCTCCCTTGCGGTACTTGCTGTTAGAGGTCTAACCTCTCTGGTTTTGTATGGCCAGATTTAGAGCCGGCCCCCGAGGATCCAGCTTACTTCTACCTCCAAGATGGTCAACACTAGAGGGATGATCGCAGGAGGACTCGAGTGGGTTCCTTACTTCCCCGCTCGTTTTGTTAAATACTTTATACTTTGCCGTTTGGCACCGACATGTTAGTCGGATTATCTTGTACCTACTTTTACATAATTGTAACTAAGTCAGGCTGCAGCTGATAATAATTGTGTATACTTATCACATCATCTGGCTGTATTTTATAAAGCCAGATATCAGAACATTTTGACTGAGCGTTTGGGACGCCTTACTGCTTTATCTCACATGTTCTCTATTTCTGTTTCTTGTTCGAATGATTGAGATAATAGATGTGAAGTGACCATAGGGAGACTTTCATGTAGTATGCACCCCCTCGTCTTGTAGACAGCATTGATCGTATTATACGGTATTCATCTATCCATAATACGTAGCTGGCTGAGTCATTCCCCCGCTCTCCAGTATTCTGGTTCTGGGGCGTGACAAGGTTTTAGTGGTGGCCCATGCAGGTCTAATTTCAGACTTGTGAGGTATTTTAATAGGATGTCTCAATCACACATGTTCCCCCTTGATCTCATAATTCGTTGATTCTCAATTCTAGCTTGACATTCTAGTATCCTTTGACTTTATTGATCTTTTCTGTCCGGTCGTTTGATTGTTCTCTTGTCCCTTTTCTTAGGGGCACCTCGTCCGCACCTGTCAGAGCTGGACAGCAACAACATGGACAGCACGGACAACATGACCAGGTTGGTCAGCAACAAGGGCCAGTACTACCTCAAGAGACTATCCAGGAAGAAGTGATAGTAGAAGCAGCAGCTGGATCGCAGTATCCAGAGGTTCCACTACCACCAACAGTTCCACCTACCCCTGCGAAAATGGACACACCGGCCCTTCTGGAGATCATGAGAGGGATGATGGCCACTCAGCAACATCAGATGTTAGCCCAGCAGCACATGCACGCTCAGTTGCAAGAGCAGAATGTACTACTCAACCAAGGGTTGCAAACAGCTTTGGAAAGAGGGGCGAGGCCAGATTCAGGAGCATCAACCAGGTTTTACAAGTACAACCCCGCCATTTCGAGGGCACGGAAGATGCCATTTCAGCAGATGCGTGGCTTAAGGATATTGAGGCTATTCTGACAGCCGCTAAGGTGTCGGCAGAAGAACGTGTGGATCAGGTGAAGTTGTTACTTCATGATCTCGTATGAGATTGGTGGGAATCAGAGGAAGTAGGTATCAGACGTCCCGTTGCTTGGGACGATTTCACAGCAAGATTCAAGACGAAGTACTATGGAATTGTGGTGCAGTTCGAGCTACAACAGAAGTTTATCAACCTCAAGCAGGCCGGCAAGACGGTAGATGCTTATGCAGCGGAGTTCTGCAGATTGAGTAGGTTTGCCCCAGAGATGGTAGCAACGGAGCGCCAGAGGGCGATGAGGTTCCAGCAAGGGTTTCATCTTGAGCTCTTGCAATTGATAGAGGGGCACAATTATCAGACTTTTGACGAAGTGTTGACGGCAACTCGAAGACATGAGATCACCATTCAGAGGATCACGGCAAGGACTGGGGGTCAGAAAAGATCCCACAGTCAGATGGAAGGAGGAGGGGGAGTAGCGCCCCGAACAACAGCACCATCCCGTGGCATTCGTATCCACGATGTGGCGATACGAGGGCCAGCACCACCACCCAGGCAGCAGCAGCAACAACCAAGGAAGAACCAGCAACCCCCAGCGGGCTGCACTTAAAAGATAGGGCACACTAGAGATGTGTGTCGGGCATTGAACGGACTGTGTTTGATATGTGGAAATCCAGATCATCGGGTTACCACATGTCCCATGAATTCGAGGTCAGGAGGACCAGTGCAGCAGTTTCCTGCTCTGCCAGCACCAGGGGCAGGACAGTATCGAGGACCCGCAGTGGTAGTGAGACCATTGGCCCAGCGTCCGTTAATGCCACAGGTTCAGATGTTTCGGCAGCAGGGACCGCCGATGCAGCATAGACCACCCCAGCATCATCAAGAAAGGGGCCAGCAGCAGCACCAGGCTAGGCCACAGCATGGGAACCAGCAAGGAGGTCGAGGGCATGCATTCACTCTGTCCTTGGAGGAGGCATTAGCATCGGGAGATGTTGTGGCAGGTAACATTCTCGTCGTCTCATATCCCGCAGTAGCATTGTTTGATTCGGAAGCATCACACTCATTTATATCTGTATAATTTACGACACGACTAGAAATGGAGTTCGAAGCATTGCCAGGGAAGTTGAATATACTCACTGGTAATGGGCTCGTAGGAGTTAGTAGAGTTATTCTAGCATGTAGCGTTGTAGTTTGCGGGCATTCCTTACCCGTCCAGTTGATAGAATTTCCTGTTGAAAATTTCGACGTTATCTTAGGCATGGACTGGCTGAAAGACAGTCATGCGATAATAGATTGTCATAGTAGGAGTGTATCTTTTGACATTTCAGGCATAAAAAGATTCACTTTTGACAGATCAGAGGCAACTCAGCAAGAGCAGGGAGTAATAACGGCAATGGAAGAAGTTCAAGTTCCGAAGGTAGTTGAAGAGTTTCTTGATGTATTTCCCGAAGAACTTCCAGGTCTACCACCGGTTAGAGATATTGAGTTCAGTATAGAATTGGCACCTGGAACTAAACCGATATCAGATCGGGTTTACAGAATGGCGGATTCGGAACAGGCCAAGGTATATCAGCACATAGAGGAACTGAAGGAGAAGAAGTTCATCCAAGCTAGCATATCACCATGGGCAGCACTAGTGGTACTTGTGGGAAAGAAGGATGGATCATCCAGATTGTGTATTGACTACAGGAAGCTTAACGCGGCAACAGTAAAGAACAAGTACCCACTACCAAGGATCGACGACTTGTTTGATCAGTTAAGCAGAGCTAGAGTTTTCTCCAAGATAGATCTTCGTTCAGGGTACCATCAGGTGAGGGTTCGGAAGGAAGACATTCCCAAGACGGCGTTCAGGTCGAAGTATGGGCATTATGAATTCTTAGTAATGCCGTTTGGTTTGACCAATGCTCCAGCAATATTTATGGACTTGATGAACCGCATCTTTATGCCGTACTTAGATCAGTTTGTCGTTGTGTTTCTTGACGACATTCTCGTATACTCTGCCAGTGAAAAGGAGCATGAAGACCACCTCAGGAAAGTGTTACAGGTTTTGAGGGAGAACCAGTTGTATGCCAAGCTCAGTAAGTGTGAGTTCTGGACGGATCACATTTTATTTTTGGGTCATATCATATCAGGAGCTGGAGTAGCAGTGGATCCCAAGAAGGTAGAAGCAGTAGAGAGTTGGCCAGTACCCAAGACCGTAGCTGATGCACGGAGTTTCTTTGGATTGGCAGGATATTACAGAAGGTTTGTATCAGATTTTGCAAGACTTTCAGCACCCATGACCCGCTTGACACGGAAGGATGTGCCATTCATCTGGTCGGCAGAATGCCAGTCATCATTTGAGAATTTAAAGCAGAAGTTGATATCAGCGCCCATTCTTACATTGCCAGTTGGACCCGAAGGTTTTACTGTATATTGTGATGCGTCAGGTAAAGGACTTGGATGTGTCCTCATGCAGCATAGAAAGGTGATAGCATATGCATCTAGGCAGCTTCGGGACCACGAGAAGAATTATCCAACTCATGACTTGGAGTTGGCGGCAGTAGTATTGCTTTGAAGCTATGGAGGCATTACTTATATGGTGATCGGGTGGACATGTACACAGACCATAAAAGTCTGAAGTACATCTTTACTCAGAAGGAGCTAAACATGAGACAAAGAAGATGGTTAGAACTGATCAAGGATTATGACGTGGAGCTTCAGTATCATCCAGGCAAGGCTAATGTGGTAGCAGACGCTCTCAGCAGAAGAGGCGGCGTATTTATGTTGACAACGCAAAAGCATATTTTAGAAGATCTTCAGGAGATGGGCATAGAAGTTATACTTTCTAATGATGTAGGAGTTCTAACAAGTCTACAAGTTCAATCGGACTTGGTAGACAGGATCAAGGCAGCTCAGGCACAGGACCCAAGGATTCAGAAGCTTAGACCAGAATGTGAGTCAGGACTCAGAAAGGAGATGCAAATTCATGAAGACGGTACACTTAGGTTTGGATCACGTCTATGTATACCTAGTGGAGATATTAGACAGGAAGTTATGACAGAAGCTCACAGTTCCCAGTATTCTGTACATCCTGGAGGGACCAAGATGCACCAAGATATCAAGCAACACTTCTGGTGGAATGGAATGAAGAGGGAGATAGCTAGATTCGTTTCCCGTTGCTTGATATGTCAGCAAGTAAAGGCAGAGCAGCAGAGACCAGCTGGATTACTGCAACGGCTTCCTATCCCGGAATAGAAGTGGGAGCACATCACAATGGACTTTGTGACCGGTTTACCGAGATCACCAAGTGGTAAAGATGCTATTTGGGTGATAGTGGACCGGCTTACAAAGGTAGCACACTTTCTTTCTTTCAGAGTAGGGCAATCTACAGAAAAGTTGGCAGAGTTGAATATGCAACAGATAGTCAGGCAGCATGGAGTCCCTGTCAGAATTGTGTCAGACAGAGATACCCATTTCACATCATATTTCTGGAAAAGCTTGCATCATAGTCTGGGCACCAAGTTAAAATTTAGCACGGCTTACCATCCACAGACGGACGGGCAATCAGAAAGGACAATTTAGACTTTGGAAGATATCTTGCAAGCTTGCACCCTAGATTTTGAAGGGTCTTGGAAGAGCCACCTGCACTTAGTCGAATTCTCATACAATAACAGTTATCAAGCCAGTATCCAGATGGCGCCATTTGAGGCACTATATGGTAAGAAGTGTAGATCGCCACTAGCATGGGATAATATCGGGAAAAGGAAGATGCTCGGCCCGGAATTGATTGTTCAGACGGTTGAAGTGGTTAAAGGAATTAGAGAGCGACTTCGAGTTGTGCAGGATCGGTAAATTCATTGGGCGGACCAGCATCGTAGGCCGCTAGAGTTTTTTGTTGGGGACCACGTGTTTTTGCGGATCTCACCTACCCGTGGGGTCATTAGATTTGGCGTTCGAGGGAAGTTGAGTCCGCGATACGTAGGACCATTCGTTATCCTGGATAGGATAGGCGATGTTGCTTATCGTTTATCCCTTCCACCTTCGTTACGAGAGGTGCATGACGTGTTTTATGTATCTCAATTGCGAAGGTATGTATCGGTCCCCAGCCATATCCTTGATCATTCTGAGTTGGTTGTTGGTACCAACTTGTCTTACGAGGAGCAGCCTCTGTCTATTTTGGACTGAAGAGAGGAGATACTTAAAAACCGAATAATTAGCCTTGTCCGGGTTGCTTGGGGTCATCACTCATTAGGAGAGTCAACGTGGGAACGTGAGGATGATATCCGAGCACGATGCGAAGGTATATATCGATCCCCAGCCTGTATACCTTGATCATATTAGCTCCTCATGCTTGTCACCCTATGGATAGAACTACGTGATATCGTAGATTGTTAATCTGGATATGTTATCTGCTAGTTAACATTGAAGAATGATTGCTTGCTCAAGTTTCTTGTACCTAGATTAGTTTAGTTTTGATATTTCTATCCTGCTTGGATTTGAAATTCCGAGGACAAAATTTTTCTAAGGAAGGTAGAGATGTCACTTTCCGTTCCCAGAATACGTATTTTTAATACATGTACTGCTTTAATATATTTATTTAATATTAATCATGTATTGTTCTGTAGTTAAACCCCTTTAAATTCATGTTAATTAATTTTTTGCAATTTTATTTCTGTATTTTATTTCCTGCTCTTATACTCTGCTTTAGCTATACTTTGGGTTCGGCTTGGACTGGTTTAGTTAAGTTGGTTCATCATGAACCGAAATAAACCCCCACCTACCACCACCCCTTCCATTTAAAGCCATCCCCTTTCTCTCTCTTCATTACTTCACCATTACTCTTCTTACACTTCTTCTTCCTCCATAACTCTTCTCCACCTACTCAGCCGCCAAGGCAAGTGCCAAATTTGCTTCTTGATGGATCCCCATTAATATTGATCCATCATCTTCCTTACTTGATTTTGAACCTCTTTAGTACTTAGCGTTTTCAATTTCCATGGTTCATTTCTTGTAGATCTAAGTTTAATGCATTTTCGGATTTTTTTAGATTTTGATCTAGTAAACTTTGTTATCTTTAAGTTTTGATGCTTCCATGTCGTAGAGAATTTCGTTCTACCCTATTTTGACCTATGGAAGTTCAGATTTGTACTTGGAATGAAGGATTTAGAGAGCTTGGAAGCAATGGTTTCCATGGTTCTGTCCTTAGAAATTCGGAGAAGAAGAACAGATCCTGGCCGCATGACAGTGCTTGACCCCATGAGTTTTCATGCGGCAAGTCTTAGATAGCCGCATGAGCCTAGATAGCCGCATGGGCTTAGTTAGCCGCATGAGCTTATCTGTCGCATGAGTTTTTAGTTGGCCGCATGAGCTTATCTGCCGCATGAGTTTTTAGCTAGCCGCATATGCATTCAGTCCCTCAGCCGCATGGCGCTGCATGACCTCTCAGCCGCATATAGGCATGCACCTATTTCAGCCGCATGGCGCTGATCATTTTCAGTCGCATGGCACTGATCACTCTCAGCCGCATGACGCATGAGACTTCTTAGTCGCATATAGGCTTGCACCTATTTCTGCCGCATAGAATTTCCCCTGGCCGCATGTGTGTATGTTGCCTGTAGCCGCATAAGACCCTTTTTAATTTCTAGCTGCATAGGACTTTGCTAATTTGGCCGCATGAGACTATTTTGGTTTCGGCCGCATGGAATCACCCTTGCCTAGCCGTATGTAACCCATTCATTCCCGGCCGCATGAATCAATAATTTCACAGCCGCATGAATGCTAGCCATAATACTTTTTGGCTGATTCTTGTTTCAAATTGACATTTATTGAGATTGAGTAACATTTATGGATTGATTTGGCATTTATTAGCATTAATTATTGTCTTGGCATTAATAAACAGGGATTGTTATCCTACTTTAATAATTGATCATGCGTTCCTAGTTGGAACTAAGAGATTGGCTAGTCGTCTTATTAAATTGAATGAATGAGACACGTTCATATTATGAACTATTGAGATCGACTGGCTGATCCGAATATTGACATACAGACACATGCAGGCTTCAATTTATTTATTTATTTATTATTTATTTATTTTTCATAAAAGCAGCATGTGTACTTTATGGTCAAGGCATGATTAATCCGTGGTTAGTTTGGATCGTTGCATTACGCTATGTGAGACCTATAACCTAACCGCACGGGTATCGTTGTAGAGTTGTGCATATCGTACCCCGTACGAAAGTACTCATTTGAATGACCATGATCTACGGCATGGGATTTCACTCAACGTAGAGACTACTAAGTTAAATAAAATAATGATTGCATGGAGAGAATGAATTCCCGAATTCTTACATGGCAGCTCTCTTGGGGACTATTAAGTGCCCGACAGGCCGGCTGGTTCCCACAGATAGTACAAATCCGCCACACGGGAAGGGAGCGGTATCTGGTTATATTATTTATTGTATATTGTATATTGATGACGGACGTCCCGTTGGGACTCGTCTAATTCATGATTGGTGCAATTGATTGACTGGATAGACTAGCCTTGCTTGCACATAGTAAGAACTGAGGAATCCTCTATTACATAAATCCAGGATAACTTGAAACTCACAGTAGCAAGCCGTAATAGTTGCATGGCCGTTCAAATTGATTTGTTTGTGTACTGTACCTACTCTGTTACCTAACTGAGATGATCAGAACGTCAGGACATGCGGGCCAATTTCTGTCCTTGTTTGGTTGGGAGGTTGGTTCGAAGTATCGTGATGTTATGTGAATCCTAGTAGATAGCAGAGATCTATTATCATATTTTCTTTTTACTGGCTTCATTCCTCAAATCGTGCTCCCTTGCGGTACTTGCTGTTAGAGGTCTAACCTCTCTGATTTTGCATGGCCAGATTTAGAGCCGGCCCCCGAGGATCCAGCTTACTTCTACCTCCAAGATGGTCAACACTAGAGGGATGATCGCAGGAGGACTCGAGTGGGTTCCTTACTTCCCCGCTCGTTTTGTTAAATACTTTATACTTTGTCGTTTGGCACCGACATGTTAGTCGGATTGTCTTGTACCTACTTTTACATAATTGTAACTAAGTCAGGCTGCAGCTGATAACAATTGTGTATACTTATCATATCATCTGGCTGTATTTTGTAAAGCCAAATATCAGAACATTTTGACTGAGCATTTGGGACGCCTTACTGCTTTATCTCACATGTTCTCTATTTTTGTTTCTTGTTCGAATGATTGAGACAATAGATGTGAAGTGACCATAGGAAGACTTTCATGTAGTATGCACCCCCTCGTCTTGTAGACAGCATTGATCGTATTATACGGTATTCATCTACCCGTAATACGTAGCTGGCTGAGTCATTCCCCCGCTCTCCAGTATTCTGGTTTTGGGGCGTGACAACTTAGCACGTAGAGTCACACCTCAGTGCACTCACTAAATAGCACCGCAGTGCATACTAATATTGTATCTCAATACACACTTAGAAAAGGTACCAACACGTATACAGGTAATCAAGTCAAGAACACGGTCAAGTTAGGAAGTCACATGGACCCCTCGGGACATAAAAGCAACATAGGACACGCAAGTCTCAAATATTCATGGAACACTAAGGTCAGGACAAGAAGTCAAGATCAAAGGTGCACAAGGTGTACAAGGTGCAAGGTGCACAAGGTGCAAGGTCAAAGGTGCACAAGGTGCAAGATGCGCGAATGAAAAGGTACGTAAACCAAAAAGATGCGCGAGGTACAAGATGCGCAGAACAAAAGGTACGCGAGGTGTAAGGTGCACGAACCAAAAGGTGCGCGAGATGCAAGGTGCGCAGAACAAAAGGTGCTCGATGTGCAAGGTACGCAAACCAAAAGGTGCACGAAGTGCAAGATGCGTGGACCAAAATGTGCGCGAGGTGCAAGGTGCGCAGCCAAAAGGTACACGAACCAAAAGGTGCGCGAGGTGTAAGGTACGCGAACCAAAAGGTGCGCGAGGTGTCATCCCTACCAGCAAGCTTTTGGCCATGTAATTTTAGAAACTTCCAATGTCCATAACTTGGGCTATAGGACTCAAAATTGGGCAAAATAAAGGTCTAAACTAAATGAAATTGAATTTTCTACAACATGGAACAAATAGTTTTCGAAAATAAGTAAGTTTGATAGATCAAAACCACAAAAATCCATAAAACCCTAGTTTTTAGACACTTAGATCTGCACAAAACTAGCCATTAAAATCAAAAACTCCAAGAACTAAACTTGTAGAGAATGAAGAGATCAACAATCTAGACTAATAATATTAAAGAAATAAAAAGAAATAAAAATGCAAGTGATCTCTCATTTGTGCAAGATGTACTTGCCTAAATGTTGCTTTGAGGAAAAAAAATGAAAAGTGAATGAGGAGAGAGAGTGAGAAAGAGAATATAGTGTGTGAGGGTTGGCTCTACTAAACACTAATCCCTAACATGACCTAACCATATGACTAGTGACATGTTAAATGGTGCATGATACAACTAATTAAATTAATTAAATAAAATCCTAACCACAACACGGTTTAGAAATCTTATCATCGAAGCAGTGAGCCACGCCTACAACCAGATAAGGATAAGGGTTGGCACACTAATCTGCGACGAGATACTATTCCATGTCATGGTCAGTTATAAATACATGATACATGCAATCAAGATACATGTGCCAGATATCATATACAAAAAAAATCAAAATTTACGTATTCCGGAAACGAAGAGTGACAGATTGCAAAACATCACTTTATTCCAAAAAAAATCCACTTTCATTATTGTAACCAAACGTCTGAACTCAAGAGAGTTCAGGCCACTTACACAAAATACTCCAAATCCTTCCCACCTTCACCGAACCAAACATGCCCTAACTGGGAAATACAATCAGGGGGATTGGAGAAAGAAGTGCTCATCTTATTAAGAAGGGCAAACCCAGCAAAGGCGTCATCCACTCTGTTCCCCATTCTCCTCCCGAACAGGAGCTCAATACTTTGAGTATGTTGTAATTCTCTGCGAATAGAGTGAACCAGGCTCGATGATCTCCAAGGGATCAAGGAAGAGTCCCCCGTAAAGATCCTTATGACAATTAAGGAGTCTCCCTCGATGATGGTCTTCCTCGCATTGATCTGATGTGCTAGTCGGATTCCAGATTGAAGAGCGAGTAGCTCCTCCTGCAGACTAAGTTCCGGAGAGTAAAGGGAAGGAATTGCCTCGTATCTTGCTGCCATGAACGTCCCCACAAAGTTCCTTGCGACTGCTGCTACCGCGATGAGAGATGACGCAGTGGCTCCGTCCACATTAATCTTGATAGAACCTTCCTCAGGGGGTGACCAGCTAGTGGCCAGAATAGAGGATTCACGATATTCCTGGACCTCATCCAATCTGGCTTTGCATGCACCCGAGTAAGCCTGGAGTGTGTTCATCGCCTAGTTTACAATACGATGAAAGCATGGAGCACTATGATGGAAGATACAGTCACCTCTAGCTTTCCATATGGATCATAGGATGGCAGCACCCCAACGTAGAACGTATGTCGCCGTCGGATCATTCAACCATATGCGGAGGAGAGATGTTATACTGCTTTGGTCATCGACGCGGAGCCCAATTGGATTAGCAAACCAAGCTTCACTTGCCACTTTGCAACGTAGGAAGAGATGATCCGTATCTTCTAGATGAAGGAGGCAGAAAGGACAAAAAGGATTAGCAGAAGGGATTCTTTTGTTGATAGAGGAACACAGTGGGAGCGCATTATGCCAGAGTCGCCTAATAAAAGTTTTGATTCTAGGTGATAACCAGTCAATTTCAATTTCCAGAGAACTCCCCACTTGAAGCCGGCTGTATCAGACATAGAGCTATCAGGTGCCTGTGCTCGGATATTAGAACACCCCCGTTCTCGATCTAGTCCAGAGGAGGGTGTCTGTTCCTTCTCCTTCACAAAGATTAATGTCGAGTATGGCCTTGGCTTTCATAGGAGCAAAAAGCGAGTATATCAAAGGAGTGTTCCACGTCCCAGTTAGCGGGAGCATAAGGTCTCTAACCAACTTGGGGCCGTTCAGTTGGGGAGAAAAGGAAGTCGCCCGATGGCCTGGTATAGGGGTGTGCATCGGTCGGTGGTCGATCTATTTGGTCCCAACTGAAGTCGAACCAAAGTTAATCGGTTTAAAAATAAACAAAACCGAACCAAACCAACCAAATGGTCGGTTCGGTTTTAAAACCGATCGACTTGGTTCGATTTGGATCGGTTCGACTTGGTCGGTTTTGATCACATAAAAAAATGAACTGTATGTTTTTTCTTTTGTAAAACCTCAGTCAACTTTCACTTTGCAACAGTAAATACAATTCAGCAGCTTCAATTCAACTTGCGCTTTACAGGTGGAGAAAAATGCCAATTATACATAAAAAAATCATATACATTCAACCAAAAGTCCCTTTCATGTGCACATGAGCAATTAGAAAAGAATAGGAGCCGCCAGCACTCCTATTTGAGACTAGAGAGAGAGAGAGAGAGAAAGAGAGGGAGAGCTCTTTCAACTTTAACTTGATAATGGCTGTGATGTGAATAAATGAACCAAACATGTATAATACAACCCAATGAACCATACCCAACCGGCCAACCCTAATTATACAAGGATTTGGTTCGGTTCGGTTTAGACGATTTTTGGCATAACCAAATCGTGAACCAAACCGAATCGGTCGGTTTTGAAAAAATTGAAGCCGAACCAAACCAACCGAACCATCGGTTCGGTTTAAAATCAATCGGTTCGGTTTGGCTTGATTAGATTTGGTCGGTTTGACTTAATTGTGCACAGCCCTAGCCTGGTATGTCCGGAACCCAGGGTTCGTTAGCGATGTCAAGCCAACCTCCTCTAACAAATGCTCCCTTCCAACTTGCTGCGAACAGCTAGGATACTTGACCACGTCGGGGACGAATTTCTTCGCTTTGAGATCTGCCAAATAGACAATTTTGCAAATAAACGCCTCGGAGGAGTCTGGCCCATAGTTGGTGCGGATTAGTCATGAAGTCTCTCTCTTGAACTCCTCAAAATGTCAACCATACAATCATAAATTGCCTATTTCAGCTTAACTCGGCATAAAAGTACTCTTTGAACCGGCTCAAAACTCACTGCAAAAGTCTTAATTTCCAGTATTTTGAGCAATATTTCTCTTTACAAACCTCAGGTTAATTTGATTCATGGTTGAACGGACAACAAGCTTTCCTTCGCGCTCTTATGGATCAGATGAAGTGGCCATATAACACTTATTTGTTTATTGTTGCATGCATATGCCCTCTTTGTTGTTGCCTCCCTCTAAAGATGTCGGCAAAGGATGTGGTGGCTGCGTCTTCCTTCTCTTCCTTGCTCCAGCTTGCTGTTTCTTTTCTGTTTTTTATGCAGGTCCTTTAAAAATCTTATTATTTGCTTAGAGAACATCTAATATATAAGACTGCTACTTATGAGCAGCTAGTCAAGTTACATTTAACTCTCTGAAGGAAAAAAAAAAAAAAGAAAAAAAAAGAAATATTTTTCAGTCACTAAAAAAAATCGGAAAAAGCTAAGTTGTCCACAGGCGGGCTGGTCCGTCCGCCGCGTGGCCGCACCCCATTGGCCTCCCCTGTATTCACGGGTCCCACATTGGTTGATCTGCTAGTAGGATGGCGACACGTGGCGGACAAACATGCCTGCAGACGGACAACGTAGCAGTTATCATAAAAAATATAGCTACTACTCAGCTTTAAGTTAATGTAATTTTCCCATAAATTATGATAGTAGAGAATTCTTTTCGGCGACGAGAAAAATGTAGCATTTTCGATATAGGATATATGAGAATCATTCGCAATCGTCTATATAAATAACATAAAGGACTTGCCATACAAAATATAAGTTCCTATTTCTTCTTCAACTTAGTTTTTTAATTTGAAGTTTTTAATTAGGTTGGAAGTTTGACCCGTCAATATTAGGAATTTTCTGCAACCCAATCGAATAAGATTTGGGAGCCCATCTTAATAGTATTTTTGAATCTTCCCCATTTCCTGATTCCTTAGTTAACCCAGGCCACGTTTGGTTCCCGGAATCTCCGGAGTGGGAAAGAAAAGTGATTACTTTCCTATGTCTGGGTGCCAAAGGAATTGGGGAGGAAAGGAAAGTGATTCCCAATGGAAAGGAAATTAGGGAAAAAAATGATTTCATCCATCCAAGCAAGGAATCACTTTTCCACATTGAAGTATTCACTTTCCTTTCCAAATTCCTTGGCATTGCCAAACATCGGAAAGAAAAATCAATAGGAATTAAAGTTTTCCAAAGAAAAGAAAATAACAAGAAATTGATTTTTTTTTCCTTCCATTCCGCGAACCAAACGAGGCCTTAGCAGGTCCCCGGCCGGTCAATCTCTCTATTATATTAAAAATGCTAAAGCCTATATGTACGGAATGTCATGATAGGTATGGTTTGTCTGGTCCCGCTCATGAAACATGACAGTTGAGAGAGAGAGAGAGAGAGGGGGGAATGGTATGCGTACGGAGCAGGCGTGGCGTGGAATGGCATCCATCCATGCAATCCTATATACATCATACATACATACATACATATTGGGAGAAAACGACGCCACATTCTATGCTCGTGCATGCATGTTCTATAGCTGTCCCTGTCCCTAGCTAGCTAGCTCACTAGTATGCCTTTCCTTTGTAACATCCCACTCACAGTTCCAAAACCCTACCTACATGCAGTCTACATACATGCCTCCTTCCTTCTCGCTCCACTACTACACGGCCGCTCAACTCACTCACTAGGGTTAGCAATGCTGAACCAGGAACTTGAGCTGGAATGGACTTGAGTGGATTAAGGTGGACTAGATATAGCTTGACTTACAAAAATTTATAATAAAAAAAATTATATATGAAAAAAAATTCAAATTTTCTTTTGAGGGTGGGCTCCCCTAACATGGATCCGCCCATGAGTGTTAGGGAGTGTTTGGTTGACCGAAAGTGGACCAGATATGCAGAAAAAATTGCAAGAAAAAGTCTATACGAATAGAAGAGGAAGACAGTTGAAACCGATGTCACGTGTTTGTTGTTGGACTGTAGGACCCACATAAATCAGTCTCTGCTAACACAAGTAAACTGGTCCGACCAATAGGGGCGTCAGTTCACGCGTCGGTCGCTTTCACAGTCTGTAATGAAGCACTCAATTTGCAATTCTGAGTTTAGCTCAAGGTGTTTGCTTTCAGTCAATCCTTCAAACACACGATGACTTGCACTATCTCTGGCCCCAATTAACTCATTCTCTTGCTCATGACAATGCTACATGCTCTAAAAGCATATTATGCTGTACCATGGACACCGACGGAGTTAAAAGATCATATGTCATAATAGATAGTATCAGAAACTCCCCTACATGTGATTTCTACGGAACATCTAATTTTATATCTCAATATGATCATTTAATAAATTAATATATATATTAAGTTCAGTACTTACACTACTACTTCCAATTATACTGCTGCTATTATGTCTATTTCTGCTTACTAGTGTCATAATTTTTTTCGGGACTAGAGGTAGATCGAGGAAGTAGTAGCAATTATAGGAGTTGGTGTACTACTATCATGTTCTGATTGATATATATATATCAAACATTGATCTAACTAAACATTTAATCTCTTCGATTTTGTTACCTATAAGTAATTGCATATTTCATAAATTGTTTCTAAAACTCCAATTACACCAATTAAGTTAATTCTAGGATCAAGAATAGCAGATAAACAATAAAAAGGGTGAGCATCTCCCCAATATTGTTTTTATACATTATTTTCTTCCTATAAATATATCGTTCAAAACCTTGTTCATTTCAATATTTTGCAAATATTTCAGAATAATAGAAAGTTGTTATTGCATTAGATGAGAAGTTGGATAGTATACACCAGATAATAAAATTGTAGCCCCATAAAATACTTTTAATTTTTTTTATTAATTTGGAAACATACTAATCCAACTCTGTTAATTTAACAGTGCCCCTAGATGATTTTTTTGTTATAAAACAATGTAGTTTCTTGGTCATATGGAATACAAGATCTTAACATTATAAATGTAGAATTCCATTTATATGTACTTGGAATATATATCTAAAGAATTTTTTAGCTCTATAAGTAGCACAAAATTAAAAAAAAAAATTGTTGCCCAGCCGGTGATGAAAGAATATATACAAGGCTTGGCTCTAGTTATTTCTAAATGAGTATTAATAATTAAGACCATATTGTACTATTGAGCTAATAATATGAAAAACACGTCTAACATAAAATAGTCTACCATCTGATATACACCGTAGTTGATTATTTTAAAACAAATATTTGAGCTGTTTTGCTGCTAGCATTATCAAAAAATATAGGAAAAACTTTGTTATTTACATTATAAGCACGAACAATTTCTAAACTATAGCTACCAATTACATTTCTAGTATGTGGAGAATATAGCATGCCAAAATCAATTATTCTTTTTTGTAACATCTAACCATAATCAATATAAAGAGCAATAAGACATATATAACCTAAATTTTAAATACTTGTCCATATACCATAAGTTAATAAATTCTATTACTTCGGTGCATAAAATAATATCCTGGAAAAAAAAAGTTGAGGGCTTCTTCTCCAGTAACAGTTCTTGATCTTTTATGAAAAGCAGGTTTCATTCATAATTGCTTCAAATCTAGGATGTTGAGCATAAAGAAATGGCAACTCACACTTAACAATTATGCTTTGTGATTTGTCATTTACTGGACTCCTGAGAGTAAGTAGATAATTCTAACGATAAAGAAGGTGTATCAAATTGTAATTGTGCATTCCCCCTATCTTGAAGGCCCTTCAAGAAGGATGTGTAGGAGGGACTAAATCACAAAGCATATTCAGGAGAAAGAAGGTGTAATTGTTTTTTTCTGTGGTGATTCGTGTTGGCCGGTGAGGAGCTTGTAGATTGTGTAATCTTCTATTCCATTAGCGTAGGCTCTTTAGGGTTGGACTCCGATCGTTCCATAATTTTTTTATCCGAATTTATCACGTAAAAAATTATGTGTCTGCGATTTACTTCTTTTGTGATTGTAGCTTTTGATTTTGTGCGTTGTTGTTGTTCGGTTCTCTCGCAGACTTATTGGTTTTGAGAAACTGTCTTCGGATTTTGTTCCCAACATTCTTGTAAGCCAATTTGGTCATTTTTTTTTTTTTCTAAGCTTGAGAATTTCTTGGAAACCACTTATAACATTTTGGATTTCCTCTACTACTACCAAATTCTTACAACCTTCTTACAACCTCACTCACCCACCCCTTACATATGGGTCCCACCGGGTCCCACCACCTCTCACACCCCCCTGCTACATGGGCTCCACCCGGTCCCACCACTTACTCCCCTCCTCCAATCGAAGTCCGACACGTGGCAGATTGTAGGAGGGTTGTAAGCATTGGTTGTAGGCATAGCAAAGCTCTAAAAAAAAAATCTGGAGCTATTGGGCACATTATATCAGTTCGACAAGTAAAATTGTACTGCAACATGAACAAGTTAATTATTTAATTTGTTACAGGCGGAGGAGAGGGGTCACTGTGAGGGTTATGACTTATGGCCTATGTTCTTCTGTTCAACTTTATGTCACCCACCATTTTGATCAACACACACAGTGTAGCTACTCCATTTTTTTCCATCCTTCCCACCATCATCCCCAACTGCAGACTCGAGACTCGACTGACCCATTCTTTCTCTACAGACTCTACTACCTACAGCTCTGTCTATCCTCATCTCCATCTAGCCCTAATTAATATCCCCACCACCACTTTCATTACCACCTCTTTCTTCTTGTTGACCACATATAAGTTTAAAACCCACGTACCTTTTGATTTCAAGAGGATGATCAACTATTAGCATCAAGATATATAGCTAGATCCAAAGAACTCCATGCATCAATCATTCATTTCAAAGTTTTAGGTAAGCTTCAGATTTCAATCTCCAAATGCAGCAGTTTTCAAGTAAATGCCACTTCATTGCTTTAAAAAAAAAAAAAAAATTGCTGATCAGTCAAAGATTTTGGCAGGATCCATGTTTGGTATTAATTAATTAATTAATTTGTTTGTTTTATTTATTTTTAGCATAGGAAAAGTTAAAAGGGTTCTTCCTTATTGCTTACAGTATGAAAATTATATATATATATGTTGTCCCCTGCTCTTTCTCTTTTCTGCGCTTCTTCTCCCCCTTCACACTGAACATTGTGACAGCCTTGTCGACATCAAGTATATCATGGGAGCTCTTCGCCATCAACTTATTAAGAATTTTTCTCTGTTTGCTGTCTCTCTTGTGAACCCATCCCTTTACCTTCAACAACGGGTAGGAACTTTCTATATTTCCCCGCATGCTTTGCAGGTTTCTCTCTGGCAGTTTCTTGCCAAATTTGCCACCACTTGCAGTTGCCGAGGCTGCCATCCCAGCTACACTCTCAAGTTCTTCTCTGCTTGCTTTCTTCGGTACCTCTCTTTTAGTTCCTGTGATGGGCAATGCCGTTGCAGCAAGCTGGACATGACTTGGCAAAGCATCAGCTTTCATGGCCTGCTTTAAATTCTGTAACCGATTCTTCTCTTGCTTTTCAACACGCTGCTTCTTTTCAGACTGTCTTTTGCTGAAGGGATCCTCTCCTTTCATTTTTGCAAACTTTTCCCACTTTGTAGGAGCGGGAGGGGGCAGTTTGACGAGGGGACCTTCCGGGTCGGCGGAGGCCGGCAAGCTGAAGAGAGCATTAGCAATGCTCTGGACAAGCTCCGTTCCTCCCAGGAGGAAGGAACGGATTGGAAATGGTGGGATGGGTCGAACGCCATCAGGTTTCCTAGATCTATATCGTATTTCTCCGCCCCCATCTTCGGTACGTGAGAGAGGAGGAATATATATATATATATATATATATATATATATATATATATATATATATGTGTGCTTGTGCGTGCGTGCGTGCGTGCGTGCCACTAGGCTATGGGTCATTGGCATATATGTGTGTGTTTTGTGTGTGTTATTGACATTTCTAAAATGTCATCTAAATTTGTTCATGTATTAACACTATTGGTACTAATAAAATGTCATCATGCACTCCTCCCTTCTGTATGCACAAATTAATGTGATATTAATGCATGAGTAGATTAAAATTAGAGTTAATGATAGAAAATTAGAGAGGAACGCAGGATTAGTGAGGGAGTTTTTAGGCGGTTTTCTAAGGAGACTTTTGATCCGCTTCCATATAATATATATATATATAGATATATATATATATATATATATATATCTATAAAATATAATATATATATATATATATATAATATATATATATATATATATTAATTTTATATATATATATTAATTTTATATATATATATATATATATTATACATATATATATATATTATATATATATATTAATGTTATGTGTGTGTGTATTATATATATATATATATATATATATATATATATATATATATCTATATATATATATATATATAATATATATTGTATGTATATATAAAAATAAAAATAAAATAAATATAATATTTATATATATATATATCTATATATATATATATATATATATATTATATATATAATATATATTTATATATATATAATATTAATATATATATATATAATATATATATATATATATATATATATATATATATATATATATGTATATATTAATATATTATAATATATATATATATATATATTAATATTAATATATATTAATATTAATATATATATATATAAATATATATATATATATATATATCTATATATATATCTATATATATATATATATATATAAATATAAATATATATATATATAATATAATATATATATTATATATATATATCTATATATAATATATATATATATATATAATATATATATATATATATATATGTTAATATTAATGTTAATTTAAAATTAATTTATATATATATATATATATATATATATATATATATATATATATATATATATATATATATATAATATTAAACTTAACATTAAAATTAAAATTAAAATTAATATTTAACTTAACATTAACATAACATTAACATTAACATTAACATATATATATATATATATATATATATATATATATATATATATATATTATATAATTATATATATATGGGAGCGGATCAAAAGCCCCCCTTAGAAAATCCCCTAAAAACTCCCTCACTCTACTTTCGTAATATTAATGTTAATATTAATGTTAATGGTAACGTTAAATACTAAAATTAACATTAAACTTAACATTAAAATTAATATTAACATTAACATTAACATTAATATTACATTAACATTAACATAATATAAATAAAAAAATAACATTAACATTAATATTAACATTAACATTATATTACGAATTAGAGTGAGGGAGGGTTTTTAGGGGATTTTCTAAGGGGGGCTTTTGGTCCTACAACATTAAATTGATCATTTTATTTTGTGACGTCTAAGATAGAAATGGAAAACCTTTGGAGAGGTTTTTTTTTTTTTTTTTTACAATTTTTATGTAGAAACTCTTATAAAAATTTTACAATGTCAAGTAGGATAGAAACTCAATTTTAGAAATCACCATTGGAGATGGCCTTATGACTAGATGGGGGAATAAATGCATTAACCCTCAAATAACTGGACATAGACGTGGAGCCCTGGAGAAGGAGAGATCAGGCCCCAAGGGAGGGGGGCAACAAGCTATTGGATCTAAAAAAGGGAGCAAAAAAGAGGCAATTCAAAACTTTTCATGTACTGCTTTTTTGGGGTAATAATCATCATAATACCTTAGGACGTCCCTAACTCCAAAACTATTTTGTTTCTGCAATACGGTAAAACTGTAATAATCACGACAATTTATATCCGGCTAATGCACCAAAAGAGAGTATAATCTAATTGGATAATTTACACCTGAAAATTTATTCGGAAGAACAAGATACTACTAAATAAAATTTTACAAGAATTTC
Source organism: Iris pallida (assembly GCA_029216955.1). Classification (NCBI taxonomy): domain Eukaryota; kingdom Viridiplantae; phylum Streptophyta; class Magnoliopsida; order Asparagales; family Iridaceae; genus Iris; species Iris pallida. The sequence goes on along the minus strand of JANAVB010035820.1, from coordinate 447,371 downwards.
AAGACGTGCTACAACTTTACACAACTCCCCTCCTAGACAATACAGAAGTCCCAGACAAGAATATCCGTGAAATACATTTCATTTCGTAGCTCTTACTCTCTCTTTTTTCCTCTTCTTTTCTCTATCGGTGGATATCCGCATCTTTTATAGAATAAGCGGTGGGTATCCACGTGTTCTATAGAATAAGCGAATGGGTTTTTATTTATATTTATTTATAGTCTAATAAAAATTCAAACCCTAGACAAACAATAATTCCTAAAGATAAGTAATGTCATAAATATTTTCTTTTTTCACTTAAAAAACCTGTAAATAAAATAAACAAAATTAAATTTATCGACCTCCGGGAAGTCGCGCACGAAGTACTGTTCTAAGAGTTGATCCGGATATATGTGGAGACTTTTTCCGAATGCTCCTAGTGGTAAAACCCCTTGCTACCGGCTCCTAGGGGTATAAGAAATACGAATCCACTAGTACTCTTTCGATCATCAAAATCTACAGCCCAATTACTATCACTATATCCAACAAGCTTGAAATCAACGAAAGATGAGTAAAGTATGTCCTACTTAAGTGGTCACTGGATGTGGCGAAGAATCCTCTTGGCGGTCTTCAAAAGGTTGGTTGTTGGTGATTCCAAGTAGTGGCTAATAAGTTCAACTTCATATAGAATATCTTATCTTGTACATGTCAAGTAGCTCAAGCTCCCAACAATATTTTTGAAAAGTATATGATCAACTCTTTTGTCTTCTTCATGCTTTGACAACTCGATTCCATATTCCATGGGCGTACTTATGGGATTGTAGCCACTCATGTTGAACTTACTAAAAATATATTTTGTATAGCTTTCCTGGTTAATTTCGGTTTGCTTCACTTGAAAACCAAGGTAGAAAGACATAAGACTGATGTCAATCATCTTGAACTCCTTTGTCATAGCTAGTGTCACACCCCAGAACCAGAATACTGGAGAGTGGGGGCAGACATAGCCAGCTACGTATATGAAATGGAATCCATCTCGCTATACGGTCATGACTGTCTAGATACATGAGGGTTTATCTACAAGCCAACAGTCTCTTAAGGTCATGAACAAGCCTAGTGTCTCAATCACAAGCAAGTAAGTAAAAGGTTACAAGAAGTATGATCATTAAATATACAATAGTAAGGCGTCCCAAACATTACATATTCAGCTGATCATGAAGCTAGTCGTTACAAAATGTTAGGACTAGCAAGAGTTTAGTCATACATGATCAACCCTAGGATCTGTCAATCATGTTACAGCCCGTAGACAGACAGTAAGTAAAGTGCAATCGAGCTAAACAGGTGCTCGTCGGCTAAACGCCTCAAAAAAATATTTTTACAATAAAGTAGGAGATCAAAAATAAATCCACTCGTTGTCAGGGTTCCGTCTAGTGGCCACCATCTAGCTGGAAGGTCGGTAGATTCTCCGGAGCTGCTCCAAAATCTGGCCACACAAAATCAGCTGGGTCAGACCCCAGAAAGAGCAAGTGCCACAAAGGAAGCTTCACTTAGGAACTAAAACCAGCAATCAGTACAAGAGTATAATTAAGTAAGAACAGGAAATAAGAAAATACATCAGGATGATATACGACGAGATAACCAGGGAACTATTCAGATATCCAGGTTACAACCCGTAAACCAAACAAGGACCGGGGTTGTAACCCTTCGTCTGAACAAAACTTGGAATTCTGACCATTTATCGGTAAAATAATACAAGCACTCTGGTCATGCAGTAATCTGGAACAAGATCAGGACAAGACTAGACAGGTTAGACTCCATTCAATCATTTCACGGCCAAGCAAGAATTACGGCTTGATACTTTAACTAACTAGGGTTATCACAGGCCTAATTACTAGCAAGATGCAGTGAGAATCTTCCACAGCCACAAGCCCTGCAGTCCATCCAGGTTACCCGGGTTAAAAGAATTAGAGTTGAATTCAGGTGGGTACATCGTCCAGGAAACGAATGTACCCTTAGGTAGCTTGAAGGGTGCAACACATGACAGTGTGCTGGAAATGTGCCCTACTCGACGGCAGGCTACAGATCCCAAGGCGTGCCCAGGTAACGGGATTGCCTGTAGCTGGGAAATCTCGTCATGACTAATGTATTAATCTAGTTATTAGCCTTAGTCCATTTCAATAGGTACTCTTGACCGTGGTACTCAGGAGTCCCCTCCTAGACATGATGTAAGACAGGACTGGTTTATTTGTACAAGCACAATCGCCCACGGTGTCCAGGTCATTATACAGGTCATGTCATGTCAGGTAGCCGTCGTAACAGCCGTTCAAGATATATCATGTCAGGTTATCATGTCAAGTGTACTAGTCAGGAGTGCGCCACGACGGGCCGCTATCATGCCAGGTTATCATATCAAGTGTACTAGTCAGGAGTGCGCCACGACGGGCCACTATCAGGTCATGTCAGGTTATTATATCAGGAGTGCACCACTACGGGTCACTATCACGTCATGCTCAATTATCAATTCTAAACATATTAAATAAATTCATGATTATCAAATTCAGGACAAAAGGCATAAGGATATAAAATGGACGTTAAATATCTAATAAAATATCAATATACAGGGCTATAGAAGAGCCATGCGGCTAAGGCACATGCGGTCAGGAAAAGGTAAGACACATGCGGCCCAATTAGGAGAGCGCATGCGGCCAGGATCACTGGATCCCATGCGGCCAAGACAAGGGGGGCGCATGCGGCTGGAAGTGCAAGGGCGCATATGCGGCCAGGAAGCCAATCCCCATACGGCCAGTGGAAAGGGAAGGGCATACGGCCAAGGGGACGAGGGCGCATGCGGCTCCAAGATGTTGGGCCTCATGCGGCCAGCGGAAGAGTGGGCTTCATGCGGCTGGGAGGAAGCAAGTTCATGCGGCTAGGGAATGATGGGCGCATATGCGGCTCAATTAGGAAAGAAGTCTATGCGGCCAGGAAAGGGATTCAGCCTATGCGGCTGAGAGTCCCATGCGGCTGAGTCACTTGTCGCATGGATTGTCATGCGGCCAAGAGTGCTGATGCATATGCGGCTCGGGAGCAAGGCCTTATGCGGCCAGATCAGTTCAAGGGCTCATGAGGCCAGAACTGTCGTATGAAGGCTCATGCGGCTCGGAATCACTTGCCGCATGAAGTATTCATGCGGTCAAGTCTAGCACTGTTCTTCTTCTCCAAGCTTCCGAGAAGAAGAACGCCAAGAATCCATGCTTCCAAGTTCCATGAAACCTCCATCCGGAGTCCAAATCCGAACTTTCATAGGTCAAAATGGGGTAGAACGAGATTCTCTACAACATAGAACCCTCAAAACTCAGAAATAACAGGATTAAGTAGATCAAAACCCAAGAAATCCGAAAATAAAGTAAACTTAGATCTAGAAGAATCTAGCCATGGAAAGTGAAAATGCCAAGTTCTAAAGTAAGTTAAAATGCTGTAAGGAAGAGAATGAAGCAATAAAATTAGAGTTCCTCCATGAAGCAAGTTGCACTTGCCTAGACCTCTCTCTCCCTCTCTCTGGTAGGTAAGGAAGTAATGGTGGAGAAGATGATAAATGAAGAGAGAGAAAGGAGAAGGGTTAATAAATGGTAGTGGTGGTGGTAGGTAGGGGGTTCACCCCTTGGTTCATGATAAACCAAGAGCAATCCCAAACCGAACCAAGCCAACCCAAACCAAGAATAAACCAAGCCCAGGGAGAAAATTAAGCAAGGAAATCATGCAATACAAGAATAAATACGTACACGTATTTCAGAAATACGTACTACGAACCACAGGCATTACAGCTAGATCTCTTGAACTCTTTAAATAACTTTGGCTCATTTTCTGTGAATATCAAATCATCCACATATAAGTAAATCCATGCACATCTTAACATAGGAAATGTTTGTGTGGACATTAAACAAAATTATTATCATGCAAATATTTATCAATTCTACTATACAATTTCCTTGGTGCTTGGTTCAAGCCATATAAGGCATTCTCTAATTTTAGGATTTTCTTCTTGTCTTTTACCCCATGGCCATGGATTGTTCAACGTAGATTTTTTCCTTAAAGAGTAGTGTGTAAAAGCGGATTTTATATTCATTTGATTAAGATTTTATTTATTTGAGTCGTTTAAAAAAAATCAAACTTATAGTCTTCAATCCATCAACAAGAGCAATTACCTCTTTATAGTCGATGCCTACTCTTTGCTTGTAGCCTTTTACAACTAATCTTGTCGTGTATCTCTCAACTTCTCATTAATTAGCATTTTTCTTGGCCTTGAATACCTACTTGACTCAAATCGTCATTTTCCCTTTTTGAAGTGTCGCAAGCTCTGATGTTCTCTATGATAGCTTTGATTCTTCATCTATGACATCTCTCTATTTCTTGTTTCATGTTGCTTTTTCAAAACCTATTACTTCACAATCGACAACAAAGAAAATAGAAGTATTAAGTTATTTTGATTTTCAGTTACCTCGTACACTTATTTCAAGCTCCTCATGCATGAGACTCTTCTCTCGTCCGAGGATGACGGTGGAAAGTCTTCTTGAGGTTGTGGTGGCGACACATGCAAAATGTGCTATTTTGCGTCTTCGTGTACTTGTCCTACATTCTCTTCTTTCCTGAGAGGAACCATATCATAACTTACTTCTTGGACATCTCATTGCCAAGAGCTTTCTTATCAAACTCCACATCTCTATTAATGATGATCTTCTTGTTCATTTGATTGTAGAGCTTGTAACATTTGGAACTTGAGTTATTGTCGATGAAGACAAACTTCTCACTCTTGTCATCAAACATGGATCTTCTTTCATCCAGTATATATGCATAAACAATGATTTCAAACAACTTGAGATAAGAGACGTCCGACATTCTTCCACTCCATTCTTCTTGTTGCATCCCCACACGCTTCTTGTAGAAGAGCCATTTGACAAGTATACTTCATCATCGACGTCTTCCGCCTAAATTTTATTTGGATTTTTTTTTTTGCTCTTTAAGATGCTTCGAGCCATTTCAATGATAGTTCTACTCTTTCTTTTGGTCACTCCATTTTGTTGGAGGAATATCTACGAACCGTTAGAGGATAATAAATTATTTTTGTTTATAATATTGATTGAATTCATGAGATATAAATTTGACTCCTATATCGGACCTTAGGGCCTCAATTTTATGCTCCTTTTATTTCAACAAATGCTTTAAAAGTTTTAAATGCACTAAAATTCTCCTATTTTTGTTTTAAGACATACATTAAGTTTTTCTAGAATAATCATCAATAAAGAGAAAAAAAACATATCTACTCTTGCTATACAAGCAAGGTATGGTTGGCGCACACACGTTTGTGTGCACAAGTTGCAATGGCGCTTGTGGTGGCTTTCTTTGGAAAAGCTTTTTTTTCTTTTCTAAATTGCTTTCCAAGCAAACATCTATCACATAATTGATCCAGATGGTTGATTGAAGTTAAACTTCTCATCATTGATTTGTAAACAATAATTTTGGTTCCTCAAAATTTAGATGTCCAAATATTAACTGCCAAAGCCAAACAAAAAAAAAAATCTCCATATCATGCTTTTAGGCATATGGCCACATCATTATGAATATTGAGCAAGAACATTCTACTTTTTTTTCATTGACACTTATGCTGTCAAATTATTTCTTTGATCTCTTATTGAAAGACTATAATCTCTATTGGATATCATATATGTAATGCCATGCTCCATGTTGTGCATTGGTTTTTTTGTTGGCTCGAAGGCCTAGTTAGACTTCGATTCATGCAGATGAATCAATCAGTGTTTTATGTGATTGATGTAATGTCTCGCTCCAAACGGAGGCATTATGTTAGCTTCTTGGTTTGAATAGGCATGGATGGATTTCTGTTGTGTGAGATGTCACAGAATTTGAGTAGTAATGCGAACTTGCTTAATTTGGTCGAATAAGATGCTTTATGTTGCAAGAGTTGCTTGTATAGTTCTATCGACTAAAAAGTTCGTGCATCACATCAAATCATTTATTTAAGGAATCGTTCGGTATCTTCTCGATCGAGACAGATAGGTTATTCATCATGGTGAATGATTTTGATTCTTCTCGCATTTATCTTCACATTTAATAAAATTGATCTTTGCATGTCTTTTTGTTGTATTCCATGAGTTTGTTAATGCTAATAAAGGAAGCAAGATTAAAAAAATTTAATAATATTGTTGTTAACTTATTGCATAAATACATATCATAGACTATTTTACTATTGTTATCATATGGAACGTAGTATTATGGTGTTTCTGGTTGTATATTGTACTTTTATTGCAGAGGAGCAAAATAGTAAGGATGTGGCTTGGTGCCACAGAAAAGTATGGATGTGACTTGGTACCATTAAATGGTATAGATGTGTGGCGTGAAGCCATGTTGTGGCATGGATGTGGTTGTTGGTTCCACAGAATAGTTTCGAACTTGTCACACCTGTTTCTGGATAATCGAGTACGGATACTTTGCCAAGTCCAGCCTACGTCGCAACATTGACGGTAGTACATTGTCTAGACCTCAATGTAAATCTCAAACCAAAAACAATATTTGATCACTAAATCATCTATTTGCTCATTCACATAACTGTTCCATTAATCTTCAAATCTAATAATACATCAAAAAAATCGAAAACAAACTCGCTTAATATTTATATTCAAAAATAATCTAATCTATCTAGAATCTAAGATTGGTCTTAATATGTCTCTATCTCCACCAGAAGGGTCACAAGTGCAAAATAGCAAGTCACCTACAAAGTATCCATCAGAAAAGAAGGAAAGTACAACCCTATTACAAATTATATAACTCAGCACAAAATAAAGCTAGATAAATAGAGATGCAATATAATAATAAAGAAACATGTACATGAACTAAAAATAATAACACGTACAAGAGGACCGCTGGCAAGAACATGTATAACAAGATAACTGGACAATTAACATGAAGTAAGACTAACAGACAGTGTGTGTGAAATATATTTCGACATGTGAAAGGCTGGACTAATACGGCACATCATACCGATAACTATCCACATATATAAGTTATGGCTAACCCATACGTGAGTTGATGACTTAGCTATCCACATTAACATTCATTAGAATTTGTTCACATACCTACTTAGCATTTTTCCTCCCGACGCACTAAACCATAACATAATAACATCATGGTACAACAAGTACTATCTTGTCAAAATCGTGTCTCAACTGGATACTAAATGAAACACAATGAAGAGTATCATTATAATGTACTAACAACAAAACAATAGTGTACTTGTCTCGATTATTTTGGAGTTGACGTGTGCAAACAATCTCGATTTGGTTGAAAGTTGTAATTATGGCTAACCGCTACTAATTCGGTGAATCACCGACAATCCGTGGGTTGTACAAATTAACAAATTAATAAATTATTTTATCAATTCCTGAAAAAATAGTATGCTATAGATTTATGTGTCAGCTTTCCAAAACATTAAATGGTTCATAAAACGGAGTTCAAAATCTTCCGAAATCTCAAAAACTGTGTGACATGTTATTTTTTTTGGACAACTGGCACTCAATAATTTTCAAGAAATTCATGTTCATAATCATAAATTAAATTATTGATTGGACAACTGGCACTCAAATAATTTTTTTAGACTATCTTGGACGAAAATGAGAGAATTTTGAGAAAGGAAAATATGATAGATGTTCATAATGGTATATATAATGGGTATCAATTACTTAATTAGGATTAGAGGATTAGGTTGAAAGAATTTTTTGTGTTGGGAGAAAACAAGAAAAAGTCATGGAGATTGACACACAATTTTCTAATTTGGAAGTGTCAAGAATCTAATAATAAATCTTTCTAAATGCAAATCAGATCAATATCAAACCTATATTGATCAAATCTCAATCCATAATTGATCATAATAATAATTTAGAATAATATCCAATATTATTAAATAAAATTTAAAGTATATTTGCATAATTACAAATCTTATAAAAATAAATTTTAGCAATTTTTTTTTTATTTGGTCAAAGATAATAATTGTTAGTTTCAAATTAAATTAAATTAAATTAATCAAATCTAAATCTAATATTTAATTACAATAATAATTCAAATTAATATTATTTAAACAATATTTTCATAAATCCAAAATCTAATTTTAAAAATATAATTTGGCCTATTAATTTTGTCATTTGAAAAATTTACGATTTCCTTTATAGAAAGTCAAATAAAAAATTTAACATAAAATATTTCAATAAAATAAGTAAAATTTTGAAAAATTTGGAACTGGGGTTACATGACAGATGGGTCGCCAATCAAAATAATATTGAGTATAGATTATATTGCCTTATTTTAGTTTTTTATACAATGCATATATTTTATTTAATTGTTCGTGCATATTGCATGGTCATGGACAACTTGTGCCAAGGTTTGTTTTTCACGAAGATTGTTGGGACCCCAAAATCGATTCAACTTAGGAGGAAATTATGTAGAACGTGCTTCAGGCACAGTGTATTCTGGGACCTTCACTGAAATTAGCTAGCCGGACTGGAAGGACACATCGCAATATGAATATTTTGGGGCCTTCAGTATGGCTCGCTACCTGTTCATGAAGGATCCGTCTTACCAGAAAATAGTTCCAATGGTTTTGGTGCAAGTGAACTTCATGTAGGTTTGTTGCATGCTAACGTCATATGCTTACATGCCTAGTAACTCGATGTAAAGACGATCACTTGACAGATTTATATTTTATGTAGGCTAATTGTTTGCAAAAACAAAGTATGAACCTTTATTGATACAAACTTTGTAAAAGATTACAATTTGAATTCTAGGAATGGTATAACTTTAGGAATCCAATCTAGATGACGATTGCTTTATCCCTTGGACGATGTGAATTTTGAAGACGAAGCCTCTGAAGTTGAAAACAACTCTGGAAACTGAAGGCAAAAGCCTCGGATGTTGAAGGCAAAAGCCTCGGAAGAATGCAGCAGCACTTGGACAAGAACTCTTGAACTCTCTGATCTCTGATTATTGATTCGTGATCCCCTTGAATGAAGACTTGGAACTCTATTTAGAGTTCTGAGAAATAACTAACTTTAGTTATTCTAGACTGCGCGTGATGGATTGCGCAGCAATTGGTTTGCGCAGCCATGGACTGCGCAGGCAGTTGTTGGATCATGGGTTAACTGTCTTGGACACATGGCATCATTTGATTGAAATGTGCATGATCGTGCATAGGCAGTTGCCACGAAATGAGCATTGATGGCATGAATGCCACGTGTACTTTATCATTTGTACTGGTAGAACGCGCACATTGAACTGCACAGACTTTGGTTTGCGCCGACTTCATTTGCGCAGGAAATGGATTGCGCTGACTTGATTTGCGCAGACATGGATCGCGCTGCCAGCTGTCCTCGAGCGCCGTGCTGCACGATTAAACGAACAGTCGCCTCGATATCCGTACTGTCAGTTGTCAGAGATCTGATTTGGTTGTCAGGTAATGATGACTCTTGCCACGTCAGCCTTGCGCAATCGGATGTCTGCACAATCTGGCATGCGCAATCTGAGAGCTGTGCAATCCATTGTCTGCGCAGTTCATTTGGATGGTATATCTTGATTCTTTGACTTTGTTGATTGATGCAACTTGATTTTTTAGGACCTACACGACCCCCTTCAAAGTTTTCGAAAGTTGAATTTATTCAAATTTGAAATACTTTAAATTTTGAAATTTGAACCAATTTGCGCATGATATGAGCTGGCTGCGCAATCTGAGGAATTGTCCACAATTTTAGGCGCAAACTGAGGCAGCCGTTTCAATTTTCGAAAACTATAAATAGTCCTCTTCTTCGTTTCATTTCTTTACTTTGCCTTCTTTGAGTTTAAGAGAAAATTTTTGAGCGACCTCTGACTTCTTTCTCCGACGAGCTTCATGGCACCCCGACGATCCTCCGCAGCCGATAAGGGCAAGGCCCCGGCCGAGTCATCAGACAGAGTTGCACGACGAGCTTCTCGTCATGAATCTCACACCCCGTAATGTCAGGTAGAGAGCTATCAAAACCCTTTATAGGGTTTTGATATCACTGTTCTTCAAAATCCATCTCTTTTTAGAGATGCGATCAAAATGCGCTACCCTCTTTAGGGTTCTGGTTGCACAAATCAGTTAACTCTTCATTTTTATGAAGAGTAACTTTCTGCGCAATCAGTTGAATTGCGCTGGCAGATGTCAGCACAATCTGCTGATTTGCGCAAGATAGTCAGCGCAAACTGATGGCTGTTTGTTCGCGCAGTCTGATGTTTGCGTAAACTGATGCTGCGTAATCTGATGTTGCGCATTCTGATTTTGCACAAACTGATGACAGAATCTTTTGACTTTGACTTGTACTAAATTCTGCTTTCTTCTGTTTAATACAGTTAATGTGAGAGAGATCTAGAGTATAAACTTTTGAGGGAACTCTTTCAGAGTCTGAGTATAAAGAGGATCTCTCCCATGTACATTATCTCCAGTATGATCTACCAACCTCCCGCCAGGCGATTCTGATATCTCAAGACAATGAGACTCTACTATGTTTAATGAATGGACAACCCTTGGAATCAGCAGACGCTGTTATTCAAACCTTTATTCTTATTTGGTGAGGCTTTTGAGAAAAGCTCGCAACCAAGGCCGAGGATGGAGGAAAGAATAGTCCATCAGGAAGATAGATCTTTCTTCATACCAATATTGCCCGTTGTCTCCCTTTATCCCGGTACGCTCATGCGAGCTACCCAGAAAGATGGAGTGGAACATCACTCTTTTCCAAGATGCCCGTACAGGGAAAATTTTTATGAAGAAGGAGGCAAATAAGAAGATTGTTTTACAGCTCCTCCGATCGATACAGTGTCTTGTTGAGGGGCTTGAGACCATGGCATTTCCTCAGAGAACTCCTCTATGTTGATGCCTGTCAGAACACCGATATTTGCAAATGAATTTGTGAAAGCTGAAGGGAAGTACCCCGAACAGGATATCAGATTACTGGGTTGGTGAATCCAGATTACAGAGATGGAACTGTATCGCCAACTGGATCCTGACAACATTTGAAGAAAAACTTCAACAGATCAATCTGTACCAAGCAGTGCACGCCACTGTTTATGGTTTTGCACCCAATCCACACATGTTCTTGGCCTTGGCTGAAAGATACAATTATAGGACGGGAACTTTCATGACCCCTGGTGGAGAAATTGGATTTGCACTCCACGAGATAAATATATCTCGTACTGCCAATGGCAGACGCTCCATATGAAGAGTATGTACCAACTAATGACGAGTTGACAAACTTAGAAGGGAAAATGCAGCGATGGTAGCAGTGTTCGAAGAACTGCTATGCCATTACAAGATCTGCTCCCTCTTTTATAAGAGTGCTACAGTCAACACCTGTTATTCTTCGAAATGGTTACCATATCTGTTCCTCAACCACATAGAAGAGAAGAAGACCAAGGAAACGACAAATGCTATCCTAACTTCTTCACACCTTTGAGCAATACAGAAGTTAGAAGCTGATGGAACAGAGTGGTAATTTTGATAAACAAGTGAAAGATGATCATGAGTATCCTCCTTTAAAGACAGGGGACACTCTGGAGAGTTACTTGAGAATGGGTTATAGACCCATGTCAAAAGAAGCCCAACTGGCAGGGTTTCTGACATACTGGCTTCGGCGGTTTGTAGTCCCGGATCCAGTGCTGTGGATCGTTTTCACCGCGGCGTTCTTTTTGCCGCTGTCAAGTTGGTCTTTGGCTACAAGGTGGACCTGTTATCAGCAATGACTTGCAAATTAAATGCCAGCCTTCGTTTGTATGTTGACTGATGCTGAAAGCAAAAGGAGAAAGATTCCCTCGCCTAGAACTGCCATACACATATCTATTCGGATGGTTGCTTCTCCACTATCCCACTTTAATGGACCCCGGCATGGGACCGGTTGATGGCAGCTTTCTGCAAGGTACTCTCATGGAAAATGGAAGTACACTTCTTTGAGCGAGTGTAGATATGTTCTGAATCTGAATAGAGGATGGAACTTTTGTTGTGCTCCCCTCCCTGCTGGATATGATATGCCAACAAACATGGTGGACTCAAAGATGCAGCCTCTAAACCGTGCAGCCTTTGAATGGTTGAAGACAATTCGACCGTCCATCTGGTTTACCGGTTCGAAGAGGAATGTTACTTAGAACCATACCTCTCCAGCCATTTGCTCGACAGTTTGGATATGATCAATTCCATGTGGGGAATGCAATCACCTGCCTCCAAGGCAAGGGTTTTTTGATAGACGGGGCCCGAGCTTGGGCTTACTATAATGCCCGAGACACGAAGGCCATATTCTCGATGCCAGCAAAGAGCACTCCCCAGGGTCCTCGGATGCTATTCACATATTCAGTGTTCTATACATCCGCGAACACTTTTGCTAAAATTTTAATCTCGCAGATAGTTTTGCTTCTTCAACGAGATTGAGGAAAGGAAGAGTTGCTTTGTCACTCCCTGCAAATGATGAGGTGCACGAGCCAGCAGATGCACCTTTGGAAGTTTCGAAGGATATGATGTTCCCTCAAGAAGTAAACGCAGCAATGCGTATCTCTCTGAAAGTAAGTAAATCTCCTGCAAAAAGGAAAAGAAGAGAAGATCCTCCTGCTCCAGCAGCCAAGAAGAAGTTGATCCTAGATCATTCTTCTGAAAGAATCACCACTCGATCTCAGTCTCGGCAACTAGCCGGGTCAACTCAACCAGAAGAAGCTACAACACCAACTTCCATCCAGAAACAAGTTGAAACCATCAATATAGAGAGCCCTGATAGGCCATTGAAAAGAAAGAAGCTGGCTCAAAAAAGAATCGAGCCTTGTCTTCAATGGTGATGATGCTGCAACTGGATTAATTTTGCCCTCTCATCCTGTTTCAGAGCCCAGAAATAAACTCCTAGTCCTGAACATAGAGAGGATGTTGAACAAAGGACAAATCTTGCTCCGGAAACTGAGGCCGAAGAGCCTAGAGGAAATACTGTGGAGGAAGCGAGGGAAGAGCAGTTACAGATTGTTAAACTTTCGCCTACTCCGAGAAACCTTCGCGAAGAAGAAGATCGTAAGTAATTGCAGCTTTAGAAGATTGTATTTACAGTCCTCTGGGTGATTATGGTGACCAAATCGCGACCACCAGCGAGAAGGCACCAGAAGAAGACGAAGATGAGGAAGTTCTTCATCTGAAAATGTTGATGACTACATACAAAATATTGAAGAAGATGATGAAGTGCACGCATCTCCTGCTGCTGCCGATGATACTTCAGATCCTAAAAAGGATACAGAAGTGGAGGCGTCTTCAGAAAAAGTTGTTGATACTGTAAATCCTGAAGAGAATGCTGAGATAGAAATATCTCCAGAAAGCAGCAGACGAAAAAGCTCCGAAGAAACTCCCACCACTGATCCTCAAGGTATAAAATGAAATTAGCAATCTTCTTTACAATAAACTTGATAGCTAATATATTTTTATTTGTATTTCCTGTAGATCATGAGACTGCTCCAACACCTCCGACGGACTTGGCTATAATGCCCATAACGACGGTAGTTATTAGTAGTCATCATTTATCTTGTGGTTCTGAGGCGGGCAGTAGCCAAGCTATTGCGGCTGAAGTACTTCTGCTCAGCTGGAGTCTATTCCTGCAGGGGATAAGCCTATTGCTGAATCGAACCAAGGTAAGACTGTCTTCATTTAATCTTCTTGGTTATTGGCAAACGACTGACAATTTTACTTTTGCAGAGGAACAAACAGGAGGGCGAATAGCTCCACTCTGGCTCCTTTGTTTAAAGAGCCTGCCATCCAAACACAAAGAATCGAGCATCCTGCTGTCTCATCTTCAACAGGAGTAGCTGCGACTCCTGGGACTCTGGCAATTAATCAACAAGTTGTTCAATCATTCACCAGATGTTTCTTTGAGTCGCTGAGACCCCTCGTCAACAAAATGATGACAAAGGGAGCTGATTTCTTTATGGTTAGAAAACCGACTTCCCTCTTGGTGAGGGCTGTAAGGGAGCAAGGTGACGAAGCTCAAGCTACTCTCCTTGAGCATATATTGGATGAGTTAGAAGTCTCCATAAAGAAATATAAGGAGCTCAAACAGAAGAAAATAGAGTCTCTAGTGCAGGCTGAGTTCGAGCGAATGGCCCAAGCAGCTGATATGGAAAGGATAATCTTCAAAATCTTTTGGAGGCTTATTCCACAAAGTCTGCTGAATACAATTCTAAACTGGAATCAGTAACTTTGATGGCTGAAAGAAAAGGACAGAGAACTGCTGAACTGAGATCAGAAATTGTTCGTCTCCAGCAAGAATTGGAAGAGGAAATGCTAATCATCAACTTGTGATTGATCAATTCAATGCCTTGATTCAAGAGAAGGCTGAGTACGATGCGACTCATGGCAGAGATCACTCGCCGGACTGTAGAGATGCCCGTCTTTGATGAAGAAGCCGGAATGGAAGAGGCTAGAAGGAAAGTGACATCCACTCATGAAGAAGAGCTGCAAACTCTGAAGCAGCAGATCGACAATTTGATCATTCCTCCTTCTTAATAGAACTTTTTGCATCTTTTGTCGTAAATGTGTTTTTTTTGTAATGCCTCGTATTTTGATAAATAAAAGACATTTTGCTGTGGCTCCATTATTTGTTACATATCTTTATTAGATATAAATAATAGAGATAGAAAATATATTCAGAGGTACGACATGATATATTTTTTGATGATTTTGTAGAAATAATTATATTTATTATATCTGCTCAGAGGTAATATGGACGTGACAGAATATATTGAATATTATTATTTCATTTGACAACTTGATCGAAAACGACAAGTTGCTGATGTGGATGATAAACGATGATGAATCGTCAATGTATGTGAGATGAACGGGAAAACCGTCAAATGATGAAACGAACGGATAAACCGTCAAGTGATAATGAATGAACGGACGAATCGTCAGATGAATGTGAATGGGTGAACCATCGGATGAATGTAATGAACGGACGAACCGTCAAGTGAATTAAATGAACGGATGAACCGTCAGGTGGTAATAAATGAACGGATGAACCGTCGGTGAATAATAAATGAACGGATGACCGTCAGGCATTAATGTAATAATGAACGGATGAACCGTCATGCATTAATGAACAGGCGAACTGTTGGATGAATGTGTCGCTTCGTTGTTTGAGGAGTCTCTGCCTATAATAAACAGAAATCTGACAGGAACGAGCACTTCTACCCTTTCAACATAAATGTCGTCTGGAGAAGCATCCAAGAAGGCTAAAATTGCCCCGAATGCTCAGAAGGGCACTGAAGAACACCCTGCCAATCCAGTTCAGCCGAAGGAGGCAAAAGCAGGCGAAGGTTCGTCTGCACCCAAGCTGTCACGACCCTCTACCCAAATTGTTGGGCCAGGCCGAGGCATGCCCAGCCTACGTTGAGATAAAACGTAGTAAGCTGTTCTAAAGACAACAGGATAAATGTGCTAACAGTTCTATAAGTAAAGAAGAATCATAAATGCTCCAAACACAAAAGTTGTCGTATATATTAAAATATTCAAGTACAAGTGAACTGCAAAGTAAAACTGGATACATGTCCAGTTACAAAATGATAGTCTAATACATGTCTACTCTCAAAGTCTAAGTAAACAAAGACAACTAGGCGAGGTTCTCTGCAGGAACATCCTCGTAAAGCAGAGCCGGGTCCTCGGCAGTATCTTCATAGTATGTGTCACAGAGTAACTCTCCTCAGTAAGGATACCTACAACGTTATCCTGTCAGGACGGGAGCAAGTACTAAATCTAACAAACATATAATACTGATCATGTGATGAAAAGGAAATGACATATCATGTGGTTCAGTTTTAGGTATTTTAGCATGGCGATAGATATATATTTTAAAGTTTAAAACTGTAGTAGTGAGTGATCAGTCAATAGGTAATCAGGATGTACCGGTACATATCAATTTGATGTGCACATACTACACATAACGGCATCGGTGTATATCCTACACAAATGTGGGACCAGACATACGACACAGATACATAATAAATGTAACGGTGCTCGGTAAATTCATACGGAGAAGGGGGTCATGATCACGTACACTACTAGCAGTTTTCCCTTAACCCGTTATTTAAGCATGTGAGAGATTAGATACGTATAAACATGGTAGAGACTGAAAGTAATACAACATGTAAAGTTCTAACTTGCTACCCCAAGGATCAGCATTTAACATGGTTAGTGATTCACAGTTTTATGGTTTATAACAGTATGTAAAGTTCGTAGAAAGTACTTGCCTCTAGCAAAGCAAAACAAAACACTGCGATAACAATGCTATGGATGTCTGGTAGCTCATCACTGTAGAAGTAAATACAACAACTTAGTTTTACACTAAGCTAAAACACTAGGACACTAATTGGTGAAACACGACTTGTAATGGGTACCTAGCCAAAATGATGACTTTAGTATAGGAGACCAATGTGGGGTGACACACTATGTTAACTAACTTTCTAGGGTCTTTACACTAGTGAGGATGGGGTTCAACACGACTAAAACTCCAAATAACACAAAGCTACAAGTCGTAATTAATCATAATAAATCAAAAGATCATTGTGTTCTAACAATTTTGAAGTAGACAAAAAGCCTAGTTTTTCTTAAAGTGAAGTACCAAGGTGATCCTTGTTAATCATAGAAATTTATTATAATTTTTCTGGAATTATTAACCAGTACAAATATTTTTTAAAATCAGTTTTCATAAGTATACAGAAAATGAGTTTTGGTTTCATATGCCAAACTAGTGGCAAACAGTAAATTAAATACTACAAAAATTATACTAAATTAGCCAACTTAATATATATCTAAATACTATTTTTTCCATAATTTTAGCAGTACTTTAAGTATTTTTAGAAAATCAAAACAGCATTGCACACAATAATTAATTATCTGCGTATTTTGTCCATGTACATAATTCGAACCAAAGTTCAAATACAGGACCCAAGGCCATGAATCAAGTCCAATATGACTTACAGGTCTTGAATGTTGAAAACACATTGAGCCCAAATACCCATGCTAGGCTTGGACACCAAATGGTTGCAGTAATTTAAATACAATAAAAATACAATTTGGTAATAGCCAAATAATATATTATTTAATATGGTAAAGTTATGCATAGTAACTATAAAAGTATGAACATATTTATAAAGACAATTTACACTAAGCTAAGTGAAATACCAAAGTAATATATAATATACATAAACATAGGGATATTTATACATATAAGAAAATACTCAACTATATATAATATTATACAAATAATGTATACATACATATAATAGTATATATATATATATCTATATAAAAAATATATATATATATATATATATAATATATATTATATATATATATATAGATATATCTATATATTTATACACAAGGAAATATATATACATAAATATATGTATACACAATACATACATATTATATATATATATACATACATACATAATAAGATATATATATATATATATATATATATATATATATATATAAATAAAACAGTAAATATACATACATAAATATAGTATATATATTATACATATATATACAAATATATGTATATACATATATATATAATAGATATATGTATAATAGAAAAGAAAAGGAAAAGGAAAAGAAAAAAGAAAGGAAAGAAAAAGAAAAGGAAAAAAAAGAAAAGGAAAAGAAGACAGCAGTGGCAGGGCTCGAACCCGAGCCAACTGAGCACGGGGGGGGGGGGGGGGGGGGGGGGGGGGGGGGGGGGGGGGGGGGGTTTTGCTAGTCGGCTGGCCAGGGGGTCAGCCTGCTGCTCGTGTTAAGGATTAGGGTTTTGATTCTTTTATTAGTTTAGGTTAGCATTTATATATAAAAAAAATAAACATCTGTCCTGTGTCCTGACAGTTAAGGACACAGGATTCTCGTGTCCGTGCTATGCACACGCACGAACACTGATTCATGTGTCCAACTACTGGACGAGCATCCCCGTGTCCTGGCGAGTCTCTCATGTGAAATCGAGACACAACCGACACGAAAACAGACTGGTACGTACGTGTCCGACTTCTTAAAGAAGTTTCGAAGGCGGAGGCGGCGGCTAGGGCGTCGGGACGGTGGCGGAGCGGTGGCGATCGACGCGTCTCGGCGTGGCGAAGCGGATGGAGGTGGTGGCGATCGTCGACGACGAGTGGTGAGGCAGTGGTGGTATGTCGCCGGAGCTAGGGCTTCGGCTAGGGTTTTCGGGGAAGAGTAGGGCGGTGGTTTCGTGGGGGTGTTTAGGTCTAGGGTTTTGGTCTGGGGGTCGAAGGGGGATTTTATAGGGGGAGTTAAGGCGGTCGGGGCAGCCGGGTTTGACGGTCGGGGCAGTCGTCGGGGTCGGTGAGTAGTCAGAGGAGAGAGAGTGAGTTCGGTCGGGGGAGAGGGGTTAGGGTTTTCCACTTAGGTCCTTAGGTTTTAGGATTTTGCATATAGGTCCTATCGGGTCTATGTGCAAATAAAAATTTGCACTCCACATATTAAAACAATTAATAAATTACAAACTAATATACTAACAATTCCAATAATTGCAAAACACTATTAAAACAATTCAGAAAATTACAAATGCTATTAAAACATTTAAATAAATTATAAAATAATATTTTTTGTATTTAAAACTCATTAAAAATTCATTTAAAAATTCTAGAAAATTCCTAAAATCATATTAAATTATTTTAAAACCAATAATGACATTTAATAATTAATTAACACTAGTTTAATAAATTTTGAAAATCAGGGGTTGACAAGTCTTCCCTCCTTGAAAAATTTTGTCCTCGAAATTCACAAGGATTGAAGATCCTACAATATTCTAACTTAGCAAACAATGCAACAAAATGACTAAGGCTGCGATCGAAACTAACCTCTAAGGTATCAAGCGGGAACGGGTCGTTCCCTCGCAGCGGTTGGATCGAACAAGTAAGGGTATCTCTCCCTCATGTCCGACTCCCTCTCCCAAGTAGATTCACCTGGGGAGTGACTGCTCCAAGCTACTCGCACTAGGGGTATAACCTTGTTCCTCAGCCTCTTCTCTCTCCGGTCTAATATCTCCACTGGCTGTTCATAAACTGTAAGGCTCGGTCCGACCTCCAACTCTGAATGATCTAGCACATGACTGGGGTCTAGAACATATCTCCTCAGCTGAGACACGTGAAAGACATCGTGAACTCCTGCTAGGTTGGGTGGAAGTGCAACCCTGTAAGCTACCTCTCCGATCCTGCCGAGTATCTCGAACGGCCCGATGTATCTGGGGCTCAGCTTCCCTCCTCGTCCAACCCGGATCGTCCCTCGAGTAGGTGATATCTTCACTAGCACCATATCACCGTCTGCGAACTCCATCGGTCTGCGACTAGCATCAGCCCAGTGTTTCTGCTTATCCTGAACTACTCTGAGCCTGTCTCTGATCATCCCGACTTTCTCTGCTGCATCCGTGATCATCTCTGGCCCAAGCATAACTCTGTCTCCGACATCATCCTAAAAGAGCGATGTGCAGCATCGTCATCCATATAGCGCCTCGAAAGGAGACATACCAATACTGGCCTGGTAGCTGTTGTTGTATGAAAACTCTACCAAGTGCAGATGGCTCTCCCATGATCCTCCGAAGTCCAGCACGCAGGTCCTCAGCATATCCTCCAGTGTCTGTATCGTCCTTCGGACTGCCCATCTGTCTGCGGGTGGTATGCCGTACTGAACTTGAGCCTACTGTCCAACTCCTCCTGCATGCTCCTCCAGTAGTGGGATGTAAATCTGTTGTCTGTCTGACACGATGCTCACCGGTACTCCGTGTAGGCGAACTATCTGCTGCATGTATAGCTCCGCCAACTTCTCGGTGGAAAGCCCCACCTTGAAGGGTATGAAGTGCGCACACTTCGTCAGCCTGTCTACGATGACCCAGATGGCATCCTTCCCTCCTTGGGAACGAGGAAGCCCTGAAACGAAGTCCATCGTAATATGTTCCCACTTCCACTCGGGAATGGGTAACGGCTGCAACAATCCAGCTGGCCTCTGGCGCTCCGCCTTGACCTGCTGGCAAACTAGGCATCTCAAAATAAATATGATACATCCCTCTTCATCTCGTGCCACCAAAGATGTTTCCGCAAGTCACGGTACATCTTGTTAGCACCAGGGTGAATAGAATATCTCGATCGGTGCGCCTCCTGTAAGACTGCCTCTACCAGCTCTCCCTTCGGCACGCACAATCGGCTGCCATGCCTTAGGGATCCATCCTCTGCTATAGTGAAGTCATCCAGCAATCCAGCTAATGCCTGGGGTCGAAGTCTGCGAAGGCTCTCATCTGTAGACTGTGCCTCCCGGATCTGCTCCATCAAACCTGACTGAATGTCAAGCGCCATCATCTGTATCACTGATCCTGGCCGAACTAGCTCGATACCGAGCTTCTCCAGATCCTCCCGCAAATGCTGATCAATCATCAGGTACCATGCTATCGGATGCCTGCTCAGCGCATCTGCCACCACATTTGCCTTCCCGGGATGATACTGTAAATCGATGTCGAAGTCCTTCATCAACTCCAACCATCGTCTTTGCCTCATGTTCAGCTCTTTTCTGCGTGAACACATACTTCAAGCTTTTGTGGTCAGTAAAGATTTCCACACGCTCTCCGTATAAGTAATGTTTCCATAACTTGAGTGCAAAGATTACCGCAGCTAACTTTAGGTCATGGGTAGGATAATTCCTCTCATGAGTCCGCAATTGCCTAGATGCATAAGCAATTACTTTCCCATGCTGCTGTAGGACACATCCTAGCCCCTTCCCAGAAGCATCACTGTATATGATGAAACCTCCAGAACCTGAAGGTAAAGTCAGAACTGGAGCGGTCGTCAGCCTCCTCTTCAGCTCCTCAAATACTGCCTAGCAGTCCTCTGACCAGATGTACTCTGCGTCCTTTCGCGTCAGCTTCGTCATGGGTTCAGCTATCCTAGCAAAGTCCTGGACGAACTTTCTATAATAGCCTGCTAAACCCAGAAAACTCCTGATCTCTGAAACTGACGTCGGAGCCTTCCACGTCTCAACTGCAGCAATCTTCCTGGGATCTACCGAGATTCCATCTCCAGTGACTACATGGCCGAGAAACTCCACTCGGTCTAAAAAGAACTCACACTTCGGCAATTTGGCAAACAATCTCTTCTGCCTCAGAATCTCCAAAACTATTTGCAAGTGCTCTGCATGCTCCTCTGGCGTCTTCGAGTATATCAGGATGTCGTCGATAAACACCATGACAAACTTATCCAGATACTGGTGAAATGTCTTATTCATCAAGTTCATAAAGACAGCTGGCGCATTTGTGAGACCAAATGGCATCACCAGAAACTCGTACTGCCCGTACTTCGTGTTGAACGCCGCCTTCTGGATGTCTGCTGGCCTAACCTTCACCTGGTGGTACCCGGATCTCAAGTCTATCCTGGAAAACACCTTTGTCCCGCTCAACTGGTCGAACAAATTATCTATCCTGGGCAGAGGATATTTGTTCTTGATAGTGATGGCATTCAAGGCCCGGTAGTCAATATATAACCGGACTGTACCATCCTTCTTAGGCACAAAGAGCACTGGTGCTCCCCATGGAGAAGCACTGGATCGAATGAAACCCTTTTTCAACAGGTCATCAATCTGCTCTTTCATCTCTATGGCCTCCTTGGGATTCACTCTATAGCAAGCCTGGGATACTGGTGATGAACCCGGCACTAAATCTATAGTGAACTCCACATCTCTGTCAGGCGGAAGTCCTGGAAGATCCTCTAGGAATACATCCATAAACTCCCTAATGATAGGGTGTGGCGGTGCTGCGTCCCGGACTGTCGCACAACAGTTCGGCTCTAGGCTGATCTCCGGCCCTGTCCTCCTGACACTGAATGGTGCTGTGCCTGGGGGACTGAACAAAATACTACCCTCATGGCAATCTATAGATGCATGGTCATAGCTAAGCCAGTCCATCCCCAATATGATATCATAACCGGGGAGTGGCATCACAAAGAATCGCCCCTCGAACTCTCTCCCGGCTATCATAATAGAGCATCTATAGCTAGCTCTAATAGGCACTGGTCCTCCTTCCGTCATTACTCTACTAATCTCCGTAGTAGGTGTAGATACTAAGTGATGTTCTTGCATAAACTCTAATGATAGGAAGCTATGAGATGCACCAGAATTAAACAAGCATAGAGCTAGAAAAGTATGCAAATAAATATGACCTGTAATGACGTCAGCTAAGTAATCCGGCTCCGAAACCTGCTCCGGCTCCGGCTCAATGGCTAGACTATAAACCCCCCCTGAGGTCCCTTCTGCTGCTGCAGATGCTGCCCGAACCTCTGCTGCTGAGTCGGGAGCGGTCCTCTAGTCTTCGCTACTGGACACTCTCGAAGCTGATGGGTGGCAGACCCACAAGCCAAATACTGCCCCAACTTCTTCCTGCAGATGGAAGCGTCGTGGCCTACCCTCTTGCAGAATGCACAAATACCTCCCTTCGGCTGCTGTCGGGGTCCCGGGGCTCTAACTGGCGGGGTCTGATGATGTGATATAGGGGGACGGTAAGCCTGCTGGGGTGGCGTCGGTGCTCTCTGCTGGAAAGCCTGACGCTTGGACGGTCCCTCATGATGTACAGAAGTCGGCCTCTTGCATGACAGAAGACGCTCCTCGATGCTCCGAGCTAACTCTAGGCTCTGGTAGTAGTCAGTCGTACCGTTTGCCACTATAAGAATGCCAATGTCTGGAACTAGACCATGGCAAAACCTACGGGTCATCTCCTCTGGATCAGCAACCAGACTAGGAGCAAAATGGCTCAGGCGACTAAACTCTGCCGTATAGTCATCAACAGAACGGTTCCCCTGCTGGATGTTCTGGAATTGTAGCCCCATGGCTACTCTAGCAGTGGTCGAGAAGAACTTCTTCTTGAACTGGGTCTTGAACTGGTCCCAAGTGGCTCTACCTCTCGCGAACAACGGCTCATTCCTGAACCAGACTCCAGCTAAGTCTATCAGCAGAAATCCTGCTGCCTCGACCTGAAGGTCATCCGGCATCCTAACTCCCAGAAGCTTCCTCTCTACCGAATCTAGCCAGTCATCAGCTACTACTATGCCCTCAGTCCCTGAGAACTCCTTGGGATTCAGACCCATGAAGTCCTTGATCGTCCCCGCTCTCTGCCGTGGCTCTACATGTGGTGGGACCACGAGACGTCCCTCAGAACGCTCCATGCTCTGGTGGAGTAGGGTAGTCTGCTCCTGATAGGTTGTTAGGAACCTCTAGATCAGTGTGAGCAGCTGGGTCCCGTCGAGTGTGACGGAAGCCTGGGTGGGTATAGTGATAGGGGGTGGTGGAAGTATCGGGGCCTGCTGGGACTGGGATGTGGAAGGTGGTATCTGGGTCTGTGGATCTGTGGAGTAGGGAAATGTGGTAGGTGGAGATGTATCAGTCAACTGGTCAGCTGACTGGATATGGAGGGCCCCATTCTCGGGGGTAACATACTGGGATGAACGAGTAAGCACCATCTAAATTACACATAAAAAGACTTATAAGGATTTGTTTAAAGTAAGCAATCATAAGCAAGAAAATCTAATTATAATAGCAAATATGTGATGTATTTCCTATGTTGCAATCCTAGCATTCCTCTAAGTGTTCTAAGCGTCTTTCCTAATGTTGTCTAATTATCTTAAGTTCCTAATTGCATAACGTAACCAAACAGTTTAGTCAGGACCTGCATGGGCCACCACTAAAACATGTCACGACCCGCTGCCCAAATTGTTGGGCCAGGCCGAGGCATGCCCAGCCTACGTTAAGATAAAACGTAGTAAGCTGTTCTAAAGACAATAGGATAAAATGTGCTAACAGTTCTATAAGTAAAGAAGAATCATAAATGCTCCAAACACAAAAGTCGTCGTATATAGTAAAATGTTCAAGTACAAGTGAACTGCAAAGTAAAACTGGATACATGTCCAGTTACAAAATGATATAGTCTAATACATGTCTACTCTCAAAGTCTAAGTAAACAAAGACAACTAGGCGAGGTTCCCCGCAGGAACATCCTCGTAAAGCAGAGCCGGGTCCTCGGCAGTATCTCCATAGTATGTGTCACAGAGTAACTCCTCGTCAGTAAGGATACCTACAACGTTATCCTGTCAGGACGGGAGCAAGTACTAAATCTAACAAACATATAATACTAATCATGTGATGAAAAAGAAATGACATATCATGTTGGTTCAGTTTTAGGTATGTTTTAGCATGGCGATAGATATATATTTTAAAGTTTAAAACTGTAGTAGGGGAGTGATCAGTCAATAGGTAATCAGGATGTACAGTGGTGCATATCAATTTCCTGATGTGCACATACGTACACATAACGGCATCGGTGTATATCCATACACAAACGCGGGACCAGACATATGACACAGATACATATAGAATGTAACGGTGCTCGGTAAATACATACGGAGAAGGGGGTCATGATCACGTACACTACTAGCAGTTTTCCCTTAACCCGTTATTTAAGCATGTGAGAGAGATTATCAGATACGGTATAAACATGGTAGAGACTGAAAGTAATACAACATGTAAAGTTCTAACTTGCTACCCCAAGGATCAGCATTTAAAATGGTTGGTGATTCACAGTTTTATGGTTTATAGCAGTACGTAAAGTTCGTAGAAAGTACTTGCCTCTAGCAAAGCAAAATAAAACAAGCTGCGATAACAATGCTATGGATGTCTGGTAGCTCGTCACTGTAGAAGTAAATACAACAACTTAGTTTTACACTAAGCTAAAACACTAGGACACTAATTGGTGAAACACGACTTGTAATTGGATACCTAGCCAAAATGATGACTTTAGCATAGGAGACCAATGTGGGGTGACACACTATGTTAACTAACTTTCTAGGGTCTTTACACTAGTGAGGGATGGGGTTCAACATGACTAAAACTCCAAATAGCACAAAAAGCTACAAGTCGTAATTAATCAATAAATAAATCAAAAGATCATTGTGTTCTAACAATTTTTGAAGTAGACAAAAAGCCTAGTTTTTCTTAAAGTGAAGTACCAAGGTGATCCTTGTTAATCATAGAAATTTATTATAATTTTTCTGGAATTTATTAACCAGTACAAATATTTTATAAAAATCAGTTTTCCTAAGTATACAGAAAATGAGTTTTGGTTTCATGTGCCAAACTAGTGACAAAACAGTAAATTAAATACTACAAAAATTATACTAAATTAGCCAACTTAACATAGTATCTAAATACTATTTTTTCCATAATTTTAGCAGTACTTTAAGTATTTTTAGAAAATTAAAAACAGCATTGCACACAATAATTAATTATCTGCGTATTTTGTCCATGTACATAATTCGAACCAAAGTTCAAATACAGGACCCAAGGCCATGAATCAAGTCCAATATGACTTGTACAGGTCTTGAATGTGTGAAAACACATTTGAGCCCAAATACCCATGCTAGGCTTGGACACCAAATGGTTGCAGTAATTTAAATACAATAAAAATACAATTTGGTAATAGCTAAAATAAATATTATTACTTTAATATGGTAAAGTTATGCATAGTAACTATAAAAGTATGAACATTATTTTATAAAGATAATTTACACTAAGCTAAGTGAAATACCAAAGTAATATATATATATACATAAACATAGGGATATTTATACATATAAGAAAAATACTCAACTATATAATATATATATATATATATATACAAAAATAATGTATACATATACATATAATAGTATATATATAATATATATATACACAAGGAAATATATATATACATAAATATATATGTATACACAATACATACATATATATATATACATACATAAAATAATGAAGTATATATATATATATATATATATATATATATATATATATATATATATATATATATATATGTATATATATATATATATATATATATATATATATATATATATATATATATATATATATAAAACAGTAAATATACATACATAAATATAGTATATATATTAATACATATATATATACAAATATATGTATATACATATATATATAAATAGATATATATATATATATATATATATATATATATAATAGAAAAGAAAAAGGAAAAAGGAAAAGAAAAAGAAAAGGAAAAGAAAAAGAAATGGAAAAGAAGACAGCAGTGGCAGGGCTCGAACCCGAGCCAACTGAGCGCGGGGGGGGGGGGGGGGGGGGGGGGTTTATGCTAGGTCGGGCTGGCCAGAGGGTCAGCCCGCTGCTCGTGTTAAGGATTAGGGTTTTGATTCTTTTATTTAGTTTAGGTTAGCATTTATATAAAAAAAAATAAACATCTGTCCTGTGTCCTGACAGTTAAGGACACAGGATTTCTCGTGTCCGTGCTATGCACGACACGCACGAACACTGATTCATGTGTCCAACTACTGGACGAGCATCCCCGTGTCCTGGCGAGTCTCTCATGTGAAATCGAGACACAGCCGACACGAAAACAGACTGGTACGTACGTGTCCGACTTCTTAAAGAAGTTTCGAAGGCGGAGGCGGCGGCTAGGGGCGTCGGAACGGTGGCGGAGCGGTGGCGATCGACGCGTCTCAGCGTGGCGAAGCGGATGGCGGTGGTGGCGATCGTCGACGACGAGTGGTGAGGCGGTGGTGGTATGTCGCCGGAGCTAGGGCTTCGGCTAGGGTTTTCGGGGAAGAGTAGGGCGGTGGTTGGTCGTGGGGGTGTTTAGGTCTAGGGTTTTGGTCTGGGGGTCGAAGGGGGGGTTTTATAGGGGGAGTTAAGGCGGTCGGGGCAGCCGGGTTTGGCGGTCGGGTCAGTCGTCGGGGGTCGGTGAGTAGTCAGAGGAGAGAGAGTAAGTTCGGTCGGGGGGGGGGGGGGTTAGGGTTTTTCACTTAGGTCCTTAGGTTTTAGGATTTTGCATATAGGTCCTATCGGGTCTATGTACAAATAAAAATTTGCACTCCACATATTAAAACAATTAATAAATTACAAACTAATATACTAACAATTCCAATAATTGTAAAACGCTATTAAAACAATTCAAAAAATTACAAAATGCTATTAAAACATTTAAATAAATTATAAAATGATATTTTTTGTATTTAAAACTCATTAAAAATTTATTTAAAAATTCTAGAAAATTCTTAAAATCATATTAAATTATTTTAAAACCAATAATGACATTTAATAATTAATTAACACTAGTTTAATAAATTTTGAAAATCAGGGGTTGACACAAGCCACCACGAGACATTCTGGACTTTCTGCTTGATCCAGGAAGGACTGAAGAAGAAGAAGCCATGAGGATGGCTGCCTGCAAGTTCCTCGTGGGCTTCAGCAAAGAGGTTCTCGGCTCTTTTGCTGAAAGTGTTTTTGAAAAGGACGGTAGTGGTCCGCGTCCAAATGTAGAGAAGGATGATAGTGATCTTCCTTAATATCATGTACCATCATTCATGATTAAATAAAATTTATTTATGAACATGAACTTGTCTGATGATTTACAAGTATTTACATTTACACATAGTACTTTTTAAGAAATTTGCCATTGATAGGCATCATTGCAATTCGTCCATCCAATTCTGAGAGTTGATAAGCTCCATTTGAGAAGACTTTGCTCACAACGTATGGACCTTCCCACTTTGCGTCGAACTTGCCTTTGCTCATATGAGTCATAGTCATAGGACGTCTGACTGTTAAAACAAGTTCTCCTTGCTGAAAGGCTCTGACCTTCACTTTACGGTTGAAAGTCTTGGAAATGCGGGCTTGATATAACTCAATATGTTGTTGAGCCATTAATCGCTTCTCATCAAGTGCTTCCAACTCTTGAAGTCGAAGAAGATCATTATTTTCTGTAGTGAGCTCATTAGCAATGACAATCCTTAAAGAAGGAATTTGCAGTTCCAGAGGAAGAACAGCCTCACAACCATACACCAGAGAAAAGGGTGTAAAGCCTGTAGGATTGCGGACCGTAGTTCGGTAGGCCAAAGACATTCCCCAAACTTTTCGCTCCAGTTCCGTTTGTTAGTGGATACAAACTTCTTGAGGAGTTTGATAATGGTTTTCTTGAAGGCTTCGGCTAAACCATTAGCAGCAGGATTGTAGGCAGTCGAAGCGACATTATCAATCCGGTGATCATCACAGAATCTGGTAAATTTTTGGCTGATGAATTGCGGTCCGTTGTCATGAATAATTCGTCGAGGGACACCAAATCGATAAATGACATGGTGTTTGACGAAGTTGATGACACTACTGGTCTTGACTTCAGCCAAGGGTATAGCTTCAGCCCACTTAGAGAAGTAGTCTGTTATTGCTAGAATGAACCGATGTCCTCTAGAAGAAGGAGGATTAATAGGACCTATGACATCCATGCCCCAAGCTTCGAAAGGCCAGGAAGCGGCTGTCGGATGTAGAAATTCCGAAGGTTGATGAATGAAGTCTGCATGGATTTGACAGGCTCGACATTTTCTTGTATATTCGATGGCATCAGATACCATAGAGGGCCAGTAATAACCCATTCTTGGAATAAGATCCTGTAGTTTAGGACCAGGTTGATGTGCTCCACAGACACCATCGTGAGCTTCACGTAAAACTTGTTTAGCTTCATCACCAGCAAGACAGCGTAGGAGAAGACCGTCATAAGTTCGCCGATAAAGTGTCTTGGTGGTTTGATTGTAGTAGAATCTGAGAGATCGTCGACGAACGCTTGTAGCCTCCTTAGGATCTTCGGGGAGTATATCATGAACTACGAAATCGATGAAAGGAGTTCTCCAATCTTCGTCAATAACATTGACTTCAGCCAGATTGCTGAATTCAATATTACGATTGTTTTCAACGCAGAACAATTCTCGGTTGGAGATAACCACCACCTGTTGTCTTTTGATAGGGATAGCTAAGACAGCTGCAAGATTGGCCAGGGCATCCGCTTCGGTATTATAAGCTCGTCGAACATAGTCGATGAAGAAAGCTTTGAATGATGTAGCTATGTTGATTGCTGCTTCATGATAAGGTACCAGATCTTGATGACGAACTTCATAGGTTCCTCTAACCTGATTAACAACCAGCTTAGAATCACCGTAGACTTCGAGATATTTGACATCCAATTGTTTGGCCAACTGAAGGCCGATGAGTAAGGCATTGTACTCTGCTACATTATTGGAACATGGTTCATCTAGAGAGTAAGCTCTTTGGATGGTCAATCCATCTGGAGAAATAAGAACAACTCCGACTCCTGCTACAATGGCACCATTTGGTCCAATTCTTGATGCACCGTCGAAGAATAGACGCCAAGTTGGAAATTCTTCAGAGATCATGTTGATTTCCAATGTCTCGTCTGGAATTTTATCATATAGCTTGGATGATTCTGGTACAGGATGAGCTGCTAAGAAATCTGCCAGCGCTTGACCTTTGACAGACTTTTGAGGAACATATACCATGTCATATTGAGCTAGTAGGATTGCCCATGTAGCCAGCCGAGAATTAAGTGTGCTGGGCTTCTTCATGAGAACCCGAAGAGGATTAACCCGGGATATGACATGAATAGTTTGTCCAATGATGTAATACCTTGTCTTCTGTACAGCAAACATAAGAGCTAGGCACTCTTTTTCAACCGGACTATAATGGTGTTCAGCACCAATCATAGTACGACTGAGATAATAGATGGCCTGTTCATGACCTTCTTTGTTCTTTTGGGCGAGTAAAGCACCCAATGAATGGTCCATAGCACGGACATACATTAAAAATGGAATGCCAGAGATTGGTGGCACCAAAACTGGCGGGTTCATGAGATACCGCTTGATGTCTTCGAATGCTCGTTGACATTCTTCAGTCCAAATAAAAGATACACCCTTCTTCATTAGCTGAGTGAATGGTCTGCAGCGTCCAGACAAGTTCGAAATGAATCGCCTGATGTATGCAAGTCGGCCTTAGAATCCTCGTAGCTCTTTTAGGTTGCGTGGAGGACGCATCTCTTGAATGGCTTTGATCTTCTCGGGATCCACGTGTATACCCTTAGAGGTAATGACGAAGCCAAGAAACTTGCCACTAGAGACACCCAAGAATGACTTGGTGGGATTCATCTTGAGTTGATGTTGGCGCATGAGATTGAAGATTGTTCTCAAATCTTGAATGTGATCTTCTTTTAGACGACTTTTGACGGCGATATCGTCAACATAGCATTCGACTGTCTTGCGAAGATGTTCTCTGAAGATGGTACTCATAGCCCGTTGGTAGGTTGTACCAGCGTTCTTGAGACCAAATGGCATCACTGTGTAGCAATAAACTCCCCGAGGAGTACGGAAAGATGTGTGTTTTTCATCTTCAGGATTCATCTTGATCTGATTGTATCCAGAGAATCCGTCCATAAAAGATATTCGCTCGAACCCACAAGTGTTGTCAATCATAACGTCCGTAATAGGGAGAGGAAATTCATCTTTCGGACATGCTTCATTAAGATCTCGGAAGTCGATGCAGACTCGAACTTTGTCGGTTTTCTTCAAGACTGGAACAACATTGGCTACCCAGTCAGGATGTTGCTCTTCTCGAATAAAGTCACAAGCTATGAGCTTCTTGACTTCATCATCAATTGCGTCCATCATTTCAGGCTTGAATCGCCGTTGCTGCTGTTTGACTGGTTTAGCTTTGGGCAAAATGTTCAGTTTATGCGTAGCAATCTTGGGATCTAAACCTGGCATGTCTTCATAACTCCAGGCAAAGACATCGATATATTCTCTAATAAGAAGAATCAACTCTTGTTTGTCTATTTCTGGAAGATTCTTACTGATGAAGATTGGACGAGGTGACCCACTTTCCCCTACATCAACTTGAACTAATTGATCTTCAGTAGGAGGTTCTCGTTGTTCAAAGCGAAGTACCCATTGATTATCCATATGTTGAACCCAAGGATCTGTTTTAGGATTTTCTTCAAATTCCTCGTCATAGCTTTCTGGAAGTTCGACAGAGACCATGTTAGATGATACAACCAGTCGATGGACTTCACCGATGCTTGTATCGGAATCCCAAGATATAGAATCAGAAGAATTGGAGCGTTCTTCGCTATCGGAATCGGAGACTGTTGGAGATAACATTGGAGGAGAAGCATATCCAAGACCTCTTTTGGTTCTACTGTAATACATCTCTGACTTTCCTTGTGGAACAGCGGTACGGAGAGGAGTCTTTCTTCCCTTACCGTAGTTGAGGCCACTTTTGAAGTCGTAACCCATTTTTCGGACGATGTCTTTTGATTGTTGACTGTAACGACGGAATTGAAGATGTCCCATGTCGTTAACTTTGCTATCATCCATATAGCTGAATTTTTGTTCCGGTCTTTTACTAAAAAGTATTAGACGTTTACCTTTCTTGCGAGCAGGAACAATACGATATGAGTCTTTTGAATGTTCACATGAAACTTCTGTTTGAAGAGATTATACAGCTCCCATTGTAAATGATTTGAAGCTATCTAACATATCCAAATAGTATTTAGTATGATAAATAACATCAGTGTACTAGAAAGTAGATGCTTTTTCATTGATATGTACATCTGTATTTACAGCAGGACCTTTAGCCTTAACAGGCTTGGTCAGATTGATTACAAGGGGGGAGAAGAACAACGTGGAGGTGGCTTGTTACGACGAAGGTCAATAACAAGTGGCTCAGAGGAGGTGAGCTCCCTTTTTCCTTGTTATGAGTTAAATCAACAACAAGTGGCTCAGAAGAAGTGAGCTGCTTTTTATCCTTGTTACGACGTAAGTCGATAACAAGTGGCTCAGAAGAGGTGAGCTCTCTTTGATTTTGATCATCATCAACTGATTTCTTTTGAACTGGCAAGTGAATAGCCAGTGGTTTAGAAGACCGAGGATGAGAAACACGCCCTTTGACATGTATGATGAGAGTGTCATTGGGTGCTGCTTCTTGGTCTTCTTCAGTATCCATTGCCAATACCACTTACATAAATTCATCCTTGTACATACGAGCGTCGTTACAGTATGCTTCAACGCCCTTGAAAGGATAAAGGTCTGCAACTTCCTTGTGAACTTGTCCTTTGTCATCAACGTATTTAAAACATTGATGAAGAGTTGAGGGAACAACATTATGTTCATGGAGGAAGGGTCTTCCCAGAAGAGCATTGTAAGAACAACCATGATTGTCGATGATATAAAAGGTCACCTTTGTACGAAGATTGCCTATTTGGAGTTTTAGGCGAATCTTACCTAAAGGTTCACTTCTTCCTTGGTTGAATCCCAAGATAGTGGTGATTGTGCTTGAAAGACTATAAACTGGTATCTTCAATGCATCCAACATCGTCTTTGGCATGATGCTGAGAGCAGACCCTGGATCTATCAGGATACGATCGACTTTCATCGAATCGACATATCCTGTATAGTAGAGAGGACGATCATGTCTATTATCTTCCAGTAGCATATCATCCTGAGTGAAAGTGATGTTTGGAATCAATTTTAAGACACTATGACAGTGATGGCAAGAGACTGGTTCTGATTCTGGCTTTTTGAGAAGAGTTAAACAAGTTTCAGCCTGCATCAGAGCTTCACTTAAAGTTTTTCGAGTCTCCTTAGAAAGACGCAAGAGCTCGAAGATTGATAGCCTAGCCGGTGTATTGGCCAGTTGAGCCAATATATCAAAATTATATGGCTTTTCAAGTCCTGTAGGAGATGATTTCTTCAGAGGTTTATCAAAGCGGACTTGTTGCTTGCCTTTGTCAGCCGTCATTGGCTTGGAAAGAATGGGTACTACAACTGGTGAAGATGTAGAAGGGATCTCTTCAGTAGAAGTAGGTTGTGCTGGGGCAGGTTCAGAAGAAGAAGCAGGATTCTCTTGACCTTCAGAATGATCTTTCAAATAGGCTTTCCCTGATCTGGTGCCTAATAGAATCTCTTCGTCAACTATGGGATCAAAAGACACCATGTTGCAAATCTTGATTTTGCCTTTAGAACAAGTTTTCTTCTTGGAAGAAGAGGACACCTCGAATTCTGGAGCAAGATCAGGATGGATCCACATAATTTCACCGTTGTTAAGAGACAAGGGAACAAGACCTTCATTTGATGGAAGTGGGAGATTCTCAATCTCAAGAGTAGCTTTGGGAATTGGAATGACACCGTGCTGTACCATCTGCGAAGGAAAGTCACCAAACTGGACTGAAACCATGTTTGTAGTAACAGTTTTCTCATCTTGTTGTAGAGTGACAACACCAGCATTGACAAGCTCTTGAATTTTGCCCTTGAGCACGTAGCATTCTCGAGTAGGATGTCCAATGAACCTGTGATAGACACAATATTTAGGATGATCTGTCTTACCGACTTCATCAGGTTTC
This sequence comes from Iris pallida, assembly GCA_029216955.1. Taxonomy (NCBI): domain Eukaryota; kingdom Viridiplantae; phylum Streptophyta; class Magnoliopsida; order Asparagales; family Iridaceae; genus Iris; species Iris pallida. The sequence goes on along the minus strand of JANAVB010035820.1, from coordinate 413,994 downwards.
TTTGGGTCCGGGAGTTGAATTTTATTGCTTTTGAGTAAACACTCAAAGATGCTTGTAGTGTCATTCTCGTCGAAAGAATACTCCACTTTCGGATGAGGTTCCCTTGGTGGAGGTGCAGAAGGAGTAGGAGTGGATGTATGCGGAGCCACATTGACAGCCAAAGACTCTTTGCTTTTGTTCAAATTAATGTTCAGAGTCTCTTTGTTCTTGCGGTTGTTCTGAGGATTACGGCCACCTGATGTTTGATGTTCATCTCGATCTGGGTTAGACATTTGTACCCCCAGCTGTTTGAATTTCTCAGCACTCACTTCAGCTGCTTTGGCGTTGACGATGAAAGATGGCCAATCTTGGAATTGAGTTGACCCTGTCCACATGCTGATGATAGGCAAGAGGTTTGCCTTGCAAGTGTCTATGGTAACAGCAGTAGGAGTCCCTGGAGGCATCTTCAAGGCTTCTCGGCGGAACCGTTCAATGAAACTCTCAGCAGTTTTATTTTGTTTCTGTTTGATTTTATTGAGGGCAGACATAGTCATATCATTGAATCCCTCATAGAATCGTTCCAGAAAGATTTGCTTGAGCCCTGAAAAGGAAGTAATACAACCATCGGGCAAACTTCTGTACCAATCGTATACTACGCCGGCTAAACAACCGACGAACACTCTGGTAAGAAGAGCGTCATTTGGTTGAAGTTGAACAGTCATTACCTCGAAGTGATTGATGAACTGGCTTAGTGAGGTACTGCTGTCGAAGAGAGAGATTGTTGGGATTTTATATTTGGGAGGAAATGGGACTTCCTTCCATTCAACTGGGTATGGCTGCTTGATTCCCAACCTTTGCAAGTTGTCCTTCTCTTTGAAGGCTTCGAACTGAGTTCGCAAGAGTTTGACAGCTTCATTGGCGTCTTCAGATGATGAAGAAGGAGCCGGCGGAGTCAGAGTAGTAGGAGGAGGAACAACATTGTAAGCACTACCCCCAGCTGACTGACTAGGTGTAGTTTGAACTTGTACTTGTACAGGAGGCATTTGAGAAGGCATTACCCCCAACCCAGCATTGACAGGTACCGAAGATGCTATGATCTCCGGACTTGCAGTAGGTACAGTCGGTGGTGTGGCATGTTGGGCCACAATGATAGAATGCATACTAGCGACCATTTCAGCCATGGTCTTTAGCTTGTCTTCAAGTGCAGCGATTCGCTGTTCTTGATTTGCAGACGTTGAAGCATCTTGGTCTTCATTAACAACATATGCAGTGACTTCTCTTGGTACAGTGGATGACACTGTCTGTTCAGAACTTTCGCTGTATGCATCATAGTCGAAGAAAGAGTCCTCTCCTGACTGAGAAATAGGGAAATGACCAGAAGTATCTTGAAGAAGATTTCTTTGACCGATTGTATCTTGGCTTCGGGAACGGGTATGTTGGAATACTCCCTCAGAAGATTCTTAAAGTAGATCCAGATACCGTTGACTAGGACGACGAGGTTTGCCGTGCTTGGAGCACTTTCTACCTCCAGTGTCTCGGGAAGTCATGTTGACAGAAGCGTACAGGACTTCATCTTCATCCTCTGACATCAGTTTGGTTTTAGCAAAAGTTAAACGATCGAAGACAGATCATTTTGTTGTTTGACAACAACATTGGATGATGACTTTATGATTACAATGATGATCAGATGATTGAGATGGAGGTGTTGAAACATTGTCCCGTTTTTGTCTAAGATGTTCTCGGAGATCAGAAACCATACCGGGACGGGAAAAGGTTCGAGGAATGTGTTCTTTAACAACATTCGAAACATGGTTCCGATTCTTCAAATGTTTTGTCCCCTGTGTGTACAAGGAAGTGCTCACCTCATTGGCATAGGTATCGGGATTTTTGACCTTGGAGGTTTGTTTCTGATGATGTTTGATCTTCGGCATTGGCTGTTTGCATTTTACCGAAGTGGGTCTGTTGAGATAAGTTCGAAGATCGGCAAATTCACCCCCAGGGGTTTCTGTCTGAGACACTAACAATTTTTCTTGTCTGGAACGGGAAATTTTGAGAGTCGGAAGATCCTGGAGTTCTGCTACCGGAGTAGGCAAAATACCCCTTTGATCAGTACAAGTTCTCTTGTTATAAAGGAAAGAAGAATCTTTATTTGAAAGAGTTCTAGTACTGATTGGTGCCAAGGCACATTCAGATAGATCTTCTTCAGTAAAGACTGAAGAAGATTGAGAAAAGACCAAAGGGCCTTTTCCTTTATTTGAGATGAAGGGTTAGCTAAAGAGCGTTTCCCTCTATTGTCTTCCATGTCATGAGACAAGGAAGTTTGAGAAAAGACCAACGGGCCTTTCCCTTTGTTTTGAAGAGAAAGAGGAATAGCCAAAGGACTACCTCCAGTGGATTGCGCAGGAGCAATAGTGTGTTTGGGAAGAGGAGCAGAATCTCTTCCTTTGTTGTGAGAAGAAGAGAGTTTAGCCAAAAGGCTGTCACTCTTAGATTGTGCAGGAATGTTTTGCGCATGAGTTCTGGCCACAGAAACTGTGGTTTGCGCATCAGGAGTTCTTGCCACAGAGCGCTTAGGTTGTACTCTGGTTGCTGGAGTGTTGGATTGCGCAGGAAAACTTGCTGCCAACTGCGCCAAGGACATAGGAGTCTTGTATTTTGACAAGGCAGCATATAAAGTGGCATGTGCAACAGTTGCAACAAATTGCGCAGCAGTGATTGGGACAGACTGTGCAACAGTGGTTGAGACAGACTGTGCAACAATTGGCACAGCAGATTGCGCACTAGTCTGGCTAGCAGACTGCACAACAGAGTGCGCAGCAGTCTTTGTGGCAATACTGCCAGATTGTGCAACAGTCTTGGAGACCCATACTGAGCGCACTTTGCTCTTGGCCGAAGTGGTTGTAGTACGGGGAGTGGTCTTGGAGTTGAGCATCGCCTCGTAGGCTGTCTGGTTGACTTTAACAACCAGCATCTTCTGCGTCTTTCCGATGGACGCTACGTCACATTAAGTTGTCACTTCCTCATCGGAGGAGAAAGTCGTCCCCAGCAGAGTCGCCATTTTGTTTGCAAAAACAAAAGTATGAACCTTTATTGATACAAATTTTGTAAAAGATTACAATTTGAATTCTGGAAATGGTACAACTTTAGGAATCCAATCTAGATGACGATTGCTTTATCCCTTGGACGATGTGAATTTTGAAGACGAAGCCTCTGAAGTTGAAAACAACTCTGGAAACTGAAGGCAAAAGCCTCAGATGTTGAAGGCAAAAGCCTCGGAAGAATGCAGCAGCACTTGGACAAGAACTCCTGAACTCTCTGATCTCTGATTATTGATTCGTGATCCCCTTGAATGAAGACTTGAAACTCTATTTATAGAGTTCTGAGAAATAACTAACTTTTAGTTATTCTGGACTGCGCGTGATGGATTGCACATCAATTGGTTTGCGCAGCCATGGACTGCGCAGGCAGTTGTTGGATCATGGGTTAACTGTCTTGGACACATGGCATCATTTGATTGAAATGCGCATGATCGTGCATAGGCAGTTGCCATGAAATGAGCAATTGATGGCATGAATGCCACGTGTACTTTATTATTTGTACTGGTAGAATGCGCACATTGAACTGCGCAGACTTTGGTTTGCGCCGACTTCATTTACGCAGGAAATGGATTGCGCCGACTTGATTTGCGCAGACATGGATCGCGCTGCCAGCTGTCCTCGAGCGCCGTGCTGCACGATTAAACGAATAGTCGCCTCGATATCCGTGCTGTCAGTTGTCAGAGATCTGATTTGGTTGTCAGGTAATGATGACTCTTGCCACGTCAGCCTTGTGCAATCGGATGTCTGCACAATCTGGCATGCGCAATCTGAGAGCTGCGCAATCCATTGTCTGTGCAGTTCATTTGGATGATGTATATCTTGATTCTTTGACTTTGTTGATTGATGCAACTTGATTTTTTTAGGACCTACACTAATAAATATCTTATGTAGAGAGACACTTATGATACATTTATATAAATCATGAATAGTATCATTATAAGTAAAGAAGGATAATAAGTATTGGATAAGATACACTGTTTTGAGTGACACTTTTATGCTTATACACGTATGAATGCTTATTAATTGTTAACTTATCCTAAGGCAAGATTAGAAAGATTATATAATATTTGCCTGTACAGTTGTGGGGAGCTCTATGAACATGTTCTTGTTTCCACACATGGCCACTTGCACCAGTGTTAGGGTACCATCTATTCTTCTCCAAGCTTTCTTCTTTGTGTGCCAATAATAGCAAGTTTTTTCCTCAACATCTACTTGTGTTTCTACATTCCGATGCATAATGTCCAAGCTTAAGATAATTATACCATTCAACTTGAGATTTATTATACCTTTGGCTTCCATCTCTTCTTGTGAAGCTTCCTCTTCCACCTCCTCTTGTAGAATAGTTTTGGCCTCTTTCTTATTGGTGAATGTCTTGTAATGAGTTCTTTCTTCTCTTCCACAGTCTCGACCATGTTCACAACCCAACATCTTTGACTTCTTTAGGTAAATATTTTTTTCCTCCTTTAAGGTGAGCTTCTGTCACGCCCCAGAACCAGAATACCGGAGAGCGGGGGCAGACATAGCCAGCTACGCAATCCCAAAGTACATTAATACTCTGAATTCACGTATAAGCTGTCAAGACATGGGGGTTACTCTACAAGCCATCAGTCAATCCTAAGGTTTAACAATCCTAGGTATCTCAATCACAGGCAATTATTCAAGAGCAAAGAGTACGATCATCATACATAAAATAGTAAGGCGTCCCGAACCATATATACATGACTGATCATGAAGCCAGTACCACAGAACTGATGACTGGCTAGAGTATTAGTCGTACATGATAAGGACTAGCTATAGTCTAGAATACACATATCATGTTTATGCCCGTAGGCTACAATATCAAGGGAAATACCAAAACACGAGCTAAACACGTGCTCGGGGCTAAATATTACAATAGGAGAATTTACATATCAGTGGGAGGATGAAGAAGAAATCCACTGAGGCACTCTGGTGCTCCGGCTGGTCACCGTCGAGTAGATGGTGTGGTAGATCCTTCGGGCTCTTCTATCAGAACCTGGCCATGCAAAACCAGTGGGGTCAGACCCCAAAATAGCAAGTACCACAAAGGAGGCCGAACTATAAACTTAAAACCAGTAATCATAGACAATCAAAAGGAAGAGAAAGCAATAAGTAAAGGAGGATCGAGATTCGTGCAGTACCAATGCACTCATCCCGAACATAGAGAGACTGTAAGTAAAGCATCATTGAACTGGAGAACATGTTAAATAAATAGACCTAGGCAATTTACGAAGAGAGGACGAAGGTACTGTTCCGGAAGCCAGGTTACAACCCTTAAACCAAACAAGGACCGGGATTGTAACCCTTCGCCTGAACAGAACTTGGCTCTGATCATTTATTGCTAGAGGTGACAATCATTAAGTGACAATCATAGAGTGACAATACAGAGTATAATACATTAGAGTGACAATCATTGCAATTATTACCTGTCACGCACCAGAACCAGAATACTGGAGAGCGGGGGAATGACTCAGCCAGCTACGTATTACGGGTAGGTGAATACTGTATAATACGATCAATGCTGTCTAATAAGACGAGGGGGTGCATACTACATAAAAGTCTCCCTATGGCTACTGCCCATCTATTGTCTCAATCATTCAAACAAGAAACAGAAATAGAGAACATATGAGAATAAGCAGTAAGGCGTCCCAAACGCTCAGTCAAAATATTCTTGATATCTGGCTTTACAAAATACAGCCAGATGATGTAGTAAGTATACACAATTGTTATCAGCTACAGCCTGACTTAGTTATAATTATGCAAAAGTAGGTACTAGACGATTCGACTAACATGTCGGTGCCAAACGACAAAGTATAAAGTATTTAACAAAATGAGCGGGGAAGTAAGGAACCCACTCGAGTCCTCCTGCGATCATCCCTCTAGTGTTGACCATCGTGAAGGTAGAAGTAAGCTGGATCCTCGAGGACCGGCTCTAAATCTGGCCATGCAAAACCAGAGAGGTTAGACCTCTAATAGCAAGTACCGCAAGGGAGCACGATATGAGGAATAAACCAGTAATAGGAAACATAATAAATAGAGATCTACTGACTACTGGGATTCATATTACATTACGACACTTCGAACCAACCTCCCAACCAAACAAGGACAGAAGTTGGCCCGTCATGCCCGGACATTCTGATCATCGCAGTTAGGTAACAGAGTAGGTACAGTACACAAACAAATCAATTTAAACGGCCATACAACTACTACGGCTTGCTACTGTGAGTTCCAAGTTATCCTGGAATTATGCAATAAAGGATTCCTCAGTTCTTACTATGTGCAAGCAAGGCTAGTTTACCCAGTCAATCAATTGCGCCAATCATAAATTAGACGAGTCCCAGCGGGATGCCCGTCATCAATATACAATATACAATAGATAATATAGCCAGATACCGCTCCCTGCCCGTGTGGCAGATTTGCAGTATCTGTGGGGACCAACCGGCCTGTCGGGCACTACTAGTCCCAAGAGGGCTGCCATGTAAGAACTCGAAAATCTATTCTCTCAATGCAATCATTATTTTATTTAACTTAATAGTCTCTACGTTGAGTGAAGTACCATGCCGTGAATCATGGTCATTCAGAATGAGTACTTTCGTATGGGGTACGATATGCACAACCCTACAACGATACCAGTGCGGTCAGGTTGTAGGTCTTACATAGCGTAATACAACAATCAAAACTAATCACGGAGTAATCATGCCTTGACCATAAAGTACACATGCTATTTTTGTAAGACAAATAGATAAATAAATAAACAAATAAATAAATAAATAAATAAATAAATAATTTGAAGCCTGCATGTGCCTGTATGCCAATATTCGAGATCAGCCAGTCGATTTCAATAGTTCATAATTAATTATGAATGTGTCTCATTCATTCAATTCAATAAGACGACTAGCCAGTCTCTTAGTTCCAACTAGGAACGCATGATCAATTATTAAATTAGGGTGACAATCCCTGTCAATCAATGTCAACTAATGTTTAAACAAATACCAAGGCAACAATTAATATCACGCTAATAATTAATGCTAATAACTATCAATCAATCAATGTCAATTGAAGCAAGGATCAAGCGAAAAGACATTGGGGTCAGAGTCATGCGGCTCACGAAACTGGGGTTTCATGCGGCCGGAACAGAATAGTCTCATGCGGCCAACTTAGTAAAACTTTATGCGACAGCTAAGTCATGTAGCGCCATGCGGCTGAGAAGAGTCAGCGCCATGTGGCTAGATGACATGCAGTGATGCGGCTAAGCACGCGCCCATACGGCTGGGAAATATCTCATGCGGCTGAAAAGGTACGAGCCTATATGCGGCTAGAACTGACTTATGCGGCCAGATAGGACTCGGATCCTTTATGCGGCCAGGATATAATACCTATGCGGATGAAAGAATGAGACGGCGCATGCGGCTGAAATGTCCATGCGGCCAGATAGCCTTATGCGGCCGAAACTGCCATGCGGCTAATTAATTTAAGCCTAAGTTTATGCGGCTAAAAAGTTTCATGCGGCCAGGATGACTTGCCGTATTGTCACCCCTGTTTTTCGTTCTACGTATTTCCAGTATACGTATACGGAATTCTGACATGTATTTTTATTTTCCTGCCTGGCTAGCTAATTTTAGTTTAATCTTGATTAGGTTCATCATAGCATGTAATGGTTTAACTTGGTTTATTTTGGGATGGCTTGGTTTATTCTTTGGTTCATCATGTTAAACCCACCACCTTCCCCCTTTATAACCCACCTAACTTTTCTCTCTTCTCCACTTTCTCATTAACTCTTCTTCATTCTCCATTAAACCCACCACCAACCAAGAACACCCCTTAGGCAAGTGCAACTTGCTTCCACAAGAGAGCCAATTTTTATTGTTCCATTAACTTCTCCTCATGTTTCTAAGACACATTAGAACTTGTCATTTTCCATTTTGAGGCTTTGATTTTTGTAGATCTAGAAATTAATTATTTTCAGATTTTGGTAGTTTTGATCTATCAAACTTCTTTGTTTTCAAGTTTTGATGGTTCCATGTTATAGAGAATTTTATTCTACCCAATTTTGACCTTTGAAAAGTTGGATTTGGACTTGTTTTGACCAAGTTATGGACTTTTGAAGTTTTAGGTTCAAACCATGGAGTTCTTGCTGATTTGGAGAAGACAGTGAGCAGTGTGCACGAGCTTTTTAGCTTGCGCCGCTGAGTTGCGCGCGCTCTTTAGCGCAGCGCAGTCTGACTCATACGCTGCCTTTTGGAAGCGTATGTCTTGCATACGCTGACTTGGGTGACAAGGAGTCGTATGGACCTCATACGCTGCCTTTTGGAAGCGTATGCCTTGCATACGCTGACTTGGGTGACAAGGAGTCGTATGGACCTTATACGCTGCCTTTTGGAAGCGTATGTCTTGCACACGCTGACTTGGGTGACAAGGAGTCGTATGGACCTGAGCGTATGCTGACCAGAGCGTATGCTGACCTGAGCGTATGCTGACTGAGCGTACGCTGACCTGAGCGTATGCTGACCTGAGCGTATGCTGACCTGAGCGTATGCTGACTGAGCGTACGCTGACCTGAGCGTATGCTGACTTGAGCGTATGCTGACCTGAGCGTATGCTGACTGAGCGTACGCTGACCTGAGCATATGCTGACCTGAGCGTATGCTGACCTGAGCGTATGCTGACTGAGCGTATGCTGACCTGAGCGTATGCTGACCTGAGCGTATGCTGACCTGAGCGTATATTGACTTGAGCGTAGCCTGACTTAAGCGCAGCCTGATGTTTAGGCGCAACTGGACCTGACCCTACTTGCCTTGCATGATTAGTGACCCGCCGTGGTGCACTCTTGACAAGTAATTTAACATGACAATTCTTGATGGTGGTCCGTTGTGACGCACCCTTGCCTTGATAAGTAATCTTGATAAGCAACCCGACATGATAACCGTGATACGTTGTTGCGACGGCTAACCTGACATGCTAAGTGAATTCTTGACACCGTGGGTGATTGTATTGAATATGCTTGTATAAGCAACCAGTCTTGTCTCGCATCATGTCTAGGACATGTATCCCTGGTTACCACGGTCAGGGATTCATACCGAATCTGACTAGGTTAATGACTAGATTGATCAAGTAGAGCATATAGAGAGGTATTTCGGCTACAAGCAATCCCGTTATCTGGGCACCTTCCTTGATGGACTTGTAGCCTGCCGACGAGTAGGGCACATTTCCAGCTCACTATTATGTGGGGCACTACATGAAATGATTACTATGCACACTGTCATGTGTTGCATCCAAGTCACCTAACAAGGCATGATGACTCTAAGCTTGAACCTTGCGTCTGGATAACCTGGATAGTCTGCAGGGCTTGTGGCCGTAGGCGTACCTCATTGCATCTTGCTAGTAACTAAGCTTGTGATAACCCTAGTTAGTTAAGTATCAAGCTGTACTCTTTGCTTGGCCGTGAATGATGGATGGAGTCCTATCTTGTTTAGTCTTGCCTAGATCCAGTACATGGATAACTCCGGACATGCTTGTTTATGCTCTACGTTATCGATAATTGGTTCGAGGCTAAGTTCTGTTCAGGTGAAGGGTTACAACCCCGGTCCTTGTTTGGTTTACGGGTTGTAACTTGGGTACCGGAATAGTCCTCTAGTTATCTTATCGTTTATCATCCTGTTTTCTTTAACTCATGCCTTATGTTATTTCACCTATGATTTATGTGCTGACATGCTGGTTTTAGTTCTTAAGTGAAGCCTCCTTTGTGGCCCTTGCTCTTTCTGGGGTCTGACCCAGCTGGTTTTGTATGGCCAGATTTCGGAGCAGCTACCGAGGATCTCCCGACTTTCCTGCCAGATGGTGAACACTAGAAGGAATCGCGGCAACGAGTGGGTTTTATTTTGCTCTTCCACTCCCTTGTAAAAATATTCTTTTGAGGCGTTTAGCCGCCGAGCAAGTGTTAGCTCGTTTGTAACTTTATTTACTGTCTGCCTACGGGCTGTAGCATGATTGACAATTCCTAGGGTTGATCATGTATGACTTAAACTCTTGCTAGTCTTCGTATTTTGTATGACTAGCTTCATGATCATCTGAATATGTAATGTATGGGATGCCTTACTTTGTATGTCTGATGATCTACCATCTTGTTATATCTACTTGTTGCTTGAGATTGAGACACTAGGCTTGTTATTGACCCTAGGAGACTGATGGCTTGTAGTAAACCCTCATACATCTAGACAGCCGTGACCGTATTGCGATGTGAGATTCACTTCAATGTACGTAGCTGGCTGTGTCTGTCCCCCGCTCTGACACGGTTTAAGTGGTGGCCCATGCAGGTCTTGTAGATCAAGATGTGTGAGGGTTTTACCGGATAGATGTCTCAATCAGCACTCGCCCTTGATCTCTACTCGTGCCTTCTGATCTTTCAGAATCCTTGACCTGATCACATGTTTATATCCTCGATCTATCGTGGTCCTTTTTTATTGTTCCCTATGTCGTTTCCTTCAGCGGCATTGTTCCTGGTCCTACCGATCAGCAAGGCGGAGCACCTCCAGTGGACCAGCAGCAACCTGGAGACCAAGCCCAGCACTCTGGAGCGGCCTCCCGAGTCATGCATTCCGGGGACCCCGAGCCCCCAGTTCAGCCAGTTCAGCCTACAGATCCTGACGATGGCACCTTGGTGGGTCTCATCAGGACATTGCTTGCATCTCAAGATCGTCGGGGCGATGCCCTGCACCAGGCAGTACAGGATGCCATGGGCCGTGTTGGTTATCAAGGGAACAGTGCGGCTAGCAGTTTCAAGCGCCTCAACCCTCCCTTCTTTGATGGGAGTGAAGATGCTATTGCAGCTGATGCGTGGCTCCAGGATATTGAGATTATCTTAGATGCAGCCAAGACTCCAGAAGGAGATAAGGTAGCTGTGGTACGCCTACAGTTATTGGACCTAGCCCGCACCTGGTGGGCGATGATAGCAGTTGGTTTGGCAACGCCTGTCCCGTGGGCGGTATTCAGTGACAAGTTTCAGATCAAGTACTTCGATGCTGTGGCTCGGCATGACTTACAAACGAAGTTCACCAATCTCAGGCAGATGAGCAGGACGGTCGATGGATATGCGATCGAGTTTTCAAGACTGAGTCGGTTTGCTCCCACTTTGGTGGCAACCGAGTTTGATCGAGCGCCGCGGTTCCAGCAGGGACTCCACCTAGAGATTATTCTAGCAGTGGAACAGTTTGAGCATCAGACCTTTGATGCTGTTTTGCGGGCAGCTAAGAGGCATGAGTATACCTCGCAGAGAATTGTAGACAGAACTGAAGGACGAAAGCGGTCCCATGGTCAGATGATCCAGTCTTCAGCCCCAGCCCCGGCAGCTAGGGCCTTGACCATTGGGGCTCCGAGGAGGGCAGCATCAGTTACGTCGGTTCAGCATTCGACTTCGACGTATCCTCAGCAGCAGAAGCGGAGGCAGTCTTCCATAATGGGCTGCACTCATTGTGGAAAGCCAGAGCATGTAGTGTCAGAATGTCGTCGAGCACAAGGATTGTGTTTGGCTTGTGGGGCACCGAATCACATGATAGGGTCCTGCCCATAGAGAGCCGGTTCATCCTCATCGGCCCAGACTAGTCCCTCAGTGAGGGGACCAGCACCAGTGCAGCAGCAGCAGTATCAGCCTCCGAGGCCATTGCCGCCTCAGGCTCAGGCATTCCAGCAGCAGCGACCGCAACAGTATGCCCAGGTCCAAGCTCAGGTTCAGAACCGCCAGAGAGGTTTCCAGCAGAGGGGACCAGCACCCAGAGGGCACGGTCAAGCGATGGCTTTGACCGTAGATGAGGAGTTGGCATCAGGTGAGGTGGTGGCAGGTACCATTCTCGTCAACTCTTTTCCTGTATCAGTATTATTTGATTCAGGTGCATCACATTCATTTATGTCTGCACGATTCGCGACACGGATAGAACTGGAGCCCGAGTCATTATCAGTAAGGCTCAATATACTTACTGGTAACGGACTTGTGGGTGTAGATAGGGTGTTTTCCTCGTGTCGAATCGTAGTTAGCGGTAGAGAGTTACCCGCTAGGTTGATAGAGTTTCCGATGGCCGATTATGATGTGGTCCTAGGAATGGATTGGTTGAGGGACCAGTATGCTAGAATAGATTGCCATGTCGACAAGATTATTTTTAGTATTTCCGGTGAGCCAGAGTTTTCCTTTTCTCGAGGCAGAGTAGAACCTTCTTCCCCAGCATTGCGGATGACCGTAGCAGCAGCAGTTCAGTTTCCCAGAGTTGTAGAAGAGTTTCCTGACGTATTTCCCGAAGAGCTTCCAGGTATGCCTCCAGAGAGAGAGATACAGTTCACCATCGGCTTGATTCCAGGGACGGCACCAGTGTCAGAGAGAGTCTACAGGATGGCACCATCAGAGTTGGAGGTCCTGTACAAGATGATTGAAGAACTTAGAACCAAGGAATTTATTCGTGCTAATGGATCACCTTGGGGAGCTCCGATGCTTCTTGTTAAAAAGAAGGATGGTACGTCAAGATTATGTGTTGATTATCGTACCTTGAACTCTGTAACAATTAAGAACAGATATCCTTTACCAAGGATAGATGATTTATTTGATCAGCTCAAGGGAGCGGCAGTATTCTCAAAAATTGACTTGCGATCAGGGTACCATCAGATCAGAGTCAGAGAGCAGGACATCCCGAAGACAGCATTCAGATCGAGGTATGGATATTGGGAGTTCCTTGTTATGCCATTTGGAGCGACCAATGCGCCGGCCGTATTCATGGACCTCATGAATCGTATCTTCATGCCCTATTTGGATCAGTTCGTGATAGTGTTCATAGACGACATCTTAGTCTATAGCGAGAACGAGGCAGAGCATGAGCAGTATCTTCGTGTAGTTCTTCAGATTCTCAGGGAGCACCAGTTGTACGCGAAGTTCAGTAAGTGCGAGTTTTGGTTGGATCGTATCTCATACTTGGGTCATATCATCACCAGAGGTGGAGTGGAAGTTGATCCCCAGAAGATAGTGGCTATAGAGACATGGCCAGTACCTAGCACCGTTGCAGAAGTTCGGAGTTTCCTCGGATTGGCCGACTATTACCGACGTTTTGTGTCGGACTTTGCTCGGATTTCAGCGCCACTGACGCAGTTGACCCGTAAGGATGTGCAGTTTGCTTGGACAGCAGAGTGTCAGAGTTTATTTGAGAAGTTGAAGCAGAGATTGATGACGGCTCCCATTCTCACGCTTCCCGACGGGACGGGAGGATTTTCAGTTTATTGCGACGCATCCGGCAAGGGATTAGGATGTGTCTTGATGCAGCATGGTAAGGTAGTCGCTTATGCGTCACGTCAACTTCGTGACCAGGAGAGGAATTACCCAACCCATGACCTGGAGTTAGCAGCCGTAGTTTTTGCATTGAAACTTTGGAGACATTATTTGTATGGAGATCGGGTGGAGATTTTCACCGACCACAAGAGTCTGAAGTATGTGTTTACCCAGAAGGATCTTAATATGCGTCAGAGGAGATGGCTAGAGCTACTTGTGGATTATGACATCAACTTGTAGTATCATCCTGGGAAGGCCAACGTAGTAGCAGATGCATTGAGCAGGAGAGCCAGAGTTTATTTTCTAACGGTGCAGCCAGAGTTGTTAGCAGATCTTCAGAAGATGGATATTGAAGTTGTTCTTCCTTCCAGTGTGGCATTGATGGCCAGTATGCAAGTTCAGTCCAGTATAGTTGAGAGGATCAAGTTAGCTCAGTCCACGGACTCTAAGCTTCAGCGACTTAGGGCAGAATGTGTGGCAGGACAGAGACCAGAGTTATGCATTCATGAAGATGGTACACTCCGACATGGGAGACGTCGTTGTGTACCCAGTGGTGATATCAGACAGGAGATCATGGCAGAGGCTCACAGTTCTCAGTATTCAATTCATTTCGGCGGTACGAAGATGTATCGTGATATTCGGCAGCATTTTTGGTAGAATGGCATGAAGAGGGAGATAGCCCGATTTGTCTCTCGTTGTTTAGTTTGTCAACAAGTTAAGGCCGAACATCAGAGACCAGCTGGACTTCTTCAACCTTTACCGATCCTGGAATAGAAATGGGAGCACATTACCATGGATTTTGTAACTGGATTACCTAGATCCCCAGCTGGGAGAGATGCCATCTGGATTATAGTTGATCGTCTCACGAAGGTAGCTCATTTTCTTCCTTTCAGAATCGGTCAGTCGACGGATCAACTCGCAGAAATGTACCTCAGGCAGATAGTCAGATTGCTTGGAGTGCCAGTCAGTATTGTGTCCGACAGAGATTCAAGATTCACCTCGCACTTTTGGCGGAGTCTTCAAAAGAGTTTGGGGACTCGTCTCAAGTTCAGTTCAGCCTACCATCCGCAGACAGATGGTCAGTCAGAACGCACGATCCAGACTCTTGAAGACATGCTGCGGTCATGTACACTCGACTTCGGTGGTTCGTGGGAAGATCACCTGCATCTCGTAGAGTTCTCGTACAATAACAGTTTCCAGGCTAGTATCCAGATGGCACCTTTCGAGGCCTTGTACGGCAGGAAGTGCAGATCTCCTTTAGCTTGGGACGATATAGGTGAGAGGCAAATGCTTGGACCAGAGATGGTGACGTGGACTATTGAGGTGGTCAGACAAGTCAGAGATCATCTTCGAGTTGCCCAAGATCGCCAGCGTCATTGGGCCGATTCTCATCGGCGTCCCCTTGAATTTTCTGTCGGCGACCACGTATTCCTTAGGATCTCGCCTACCTGTGGCGTCATTCGATTCGGCGTACGGAGAAATCTCAGTCCTAGGTATATAGGACCGTTTGATATTCTAGAGTGAGTAGGTGATGTATCCTATCGTCTCGCTCTTCCGCCGTCGTTACGTGAAGTACATGATGTCTTCCATGTATCCCAATTACGACGGTATATCTCGGATCCGAGTTATGTCCTTGATCATTCGGAATTGGTTGTTGGTACCAACCTTTCGTATGAGGAGAGACCCGTATCCATATTGGACCGGAGGGAGAAGATACTCAAGAACAAGACTATCAAGTTAGTCCGTGTTGCTTGGGGTCATCACTCTTTGGGTGAGTCAACATGGGAGCGTGAGGATGATATCCGATCGCGATATCCCGACCTGTTTAACTCGTAAAATATAATGTCTTTCTTATGCCTTATGCTTAAGTTCCTTGCTTGCATGAATGATTGCTTGATTGACTGCTAGTCCTATATTGTCTGCAATTGATATAGCTTGCTCGACATCTCTAGCCTCTTGATTAAATTCCGAGGACGGAATTCTTTTAAGGTGGGTAGAGTTGTCACCCCCGTTTTTCGTTCTACGTATTTCCAGTATACGTATACGGAATCCTGACATGTATTTTTATTTTCCTGCCTGGCTAGCTAATTTCAGTTTAATCTTGATTAGGTTCATCATAGCATGTAATGGTTTAACTTGGTTTATTTTGGGATGGCTTGGTTTATTCTTTGGTTCATCATGTTAAACCCACCACCTTCCCCCTTTATAACCCACCTAACTTTTTTCTCTCCTCCACTTTCTCATTAACTCTTTTTCCTTCTCCATTAAACCCACTACCAACCAAGAACACCCCTTAGGCAAGTACAACTTGCTTCCACAAGAGAGCCCATTTTTATTGTTCTATTAGCTTCTCCTCATGTTTCTAAGACACATTAGAACTTGTCATTTTCCATTTTGAGGCTTTGATTTTTGTAGATCTAGAAATTAATTATTTTCGGATTTTGGTGATTTTGATCTATCAAACTTCTTTGTTTTCAAGTTTTGATGGTTCCATGTTGTAGAGAATTTTATTCTACCCAATTTTGACCTTTGAAAAGTTGGATTTGGACTTGTTTTGACCAAGTTATGGACTTTTAAAGTTTTAGGTTCAAACCATGGAGTTCTTGCTGATTTGGAGAAGACAGTGAGCAGTGTGCGCGAGCTTTTTAGCTCGCGCCGCTGAGTTGCGCGCACTCTTTAGCGCAGCGCAGTCTGACTCATACGCTGCCTTTTGGAAGCGTATGTCTTGTATACGCTGACTTGGGTGACAAGGAGTCGTATGGACCTCATACGCTGCCTTTTGGAAGCGTATGTCTTGCATACGCTGACTTGGGTGACAAGGAGTCGTATGGACCTCATACGCTGCCTTTTGGAAGCGTATGTCTTGCATACGCTGACATGGGTGACAAGGAGTCGTATGGACCTGAGCGTATGCTGACCTAAGCGTATGCTGACTGAGCGTATGCTGACCTGAGCGTATGCTGACCTGAGCGTATACTGACTGAGCGTACGCTGACCTGAGCGTATGCTGACCTGAGCGTATGCTGACTGAGCGTACGCTGACCTGAGCGTATGCTGACCTGAGCGTATGCTGACCTGAGCGTATGCTGACCTGAGCGTATGCTGACCTGAGCGTATGCTGATCTGAGCATATGTTGACCTGAGCGTATGCTGACTGAGCGTATGCTGACCTGAGCGTATGCTGACCTGAGCGTATGCTGACCTGAGCGTAGCCTGACTTGAGCGCAGCCTGATGTTTAGGCGCAACTGGACCTGACCCTACTTGCCTTGCATGATTAGTGATCCGCCGTGGTGCACTCTTGACAAGTAATTTAACATGATAATTCTTGATGGAGGTCCGTTGTGACGCACCCTTGCCTTGATAAGTAATCTTGATAAGCAACCCGACATGATAACCGTGATACGCTGTTGCGACGGCTAACCTGACATGCTAAGGGAATTCTTGACACCGTGGGTGATTATATTGAATATGCTTGTATAAGCAACCAGTCTTGTCTTGCATCATGTCTAGGACATGTATCCCTGGTTACCACGGTCAGGGATTCATTCCGAATCTGACTAGGTTAATGACTAGATTGATCAAGTAGAGCATATAGAGAGGTATTCCGGCTACAAGCAATCCCGTTATCTGGGCGCCTTCCTTGATGGACTTGTAGCCTGACGACGAGTAGGGCACATTTCCAGCTCACTGTTATGTGGGGCACTACATGAAACGATTACTATGCACACTGTCATGTGTTGCATCCAAGTCACCTAACAAGGCATGATGACTCTAACTTGAACCTTGCGTCTGGATAACCTGGATAGTCTGCAGGGCTTGTGGCCGTAGGCGTACCTCATTGCATCTTGCTAGTAACTAAGCTTGTGATAACCCTAGTTAGTTAAGTATCAAGCCGTACTCTTTGCTTGGCCGTGAATGATGGATGGAGTCCTATCTTGTTTAGTCTTGCCTAGATCCAGTACATGGATAACTCCGGACATGCTTGTTTATGCTCTACGTTATCGATAATTAGTTCGAGTTAAGTTCTGTTCAGGTGAAGGGTTACAACCCCGGTCCTTGTTTGGTTTACGGGTTGTAACTTGGGTACCGGAATAGTCCTCTAGTTATCTTATCGTTTATTATCCTGTTTTCTTTAACTCATGCCTTATGTTATTTTACCTATGATTTATGTGCTGACATGCTGGTTTTAGTTCTTAAGTGAAGCCTCCTTTGTGGCACTTGCTCTTTCTGGGGTCTGACCCAGCTGGTTTTGTATGGCCAGATTTCGGAGCAGCTACCGAGGATCTCCCGACTTTCCTGCCAGATGGTGAACACTAGAAGGAATCCCGACAACGAGTGGGTTTTATTTTGCTCTCCCGCTCCCTTGTAAAAATATTCTTTTGAGGCGTTTAGCCGCCGAGCAATTGTTAGCTCGTTTGTAACTTTATTTACTATCTGCCTACGGGCTGTAGCATGATTGACAATTCCTAGGGTTGATCATGTATGACTTAAACTCTTGCTAGTCTTCGTATTTTGTATGACTAGCTTCATGATCATCTGAATATGTAATGTATGGGACGCCTTACTTTGTATGTCTGATGATCTACCATCTTGTTATATCTACTTGTTGCTTGAGATTGAGACACTAGGCTTGTTATTGACCTTAGGAGACTGATGGCTTGTAGTAAACCCTCATGCATCTAGACAGCCGTGACCGTATTGCGATGTGAGATTCACTTCAATGTACGTAGCTGGCTGTGTCTGTCCCCCGCTCTCCAGTATTCTGGTTCTGGGACGTGACACGCATGAAGACTCATGCGGTCAAGCACTTCCATGCGGCTCGGATCTGTTCTTCTCCGAATTTCTAAGGATAGAACCATGGAAAACCATGGTTTCCAAGCCCTCTAAATCCTTCATTCTAAGCCCAAATCTGAACTTCCATAGGTCAAAATGGGGTAGAACGAAATTCTCTACAACATGGAACCATCCAAACTTACAAATAACAAAGTTTACTAGATCAAAACCTAAAAATTTCAAAAATGCATTAAACTTAGATCTACAAGAAATGAACCATAGAAATTGAAAATGCTAAGTATTGAAGAGGCCCAAAATCCAGTAAGGAAGATGATGGAACAAAAATAATGGTAATCTATCAAGAAGCAAGTTTGGCACTTGCCTGGCGGCTAGTAGGTGGGGGAGGAGTTATGAAGAAGAAAATAATGATTAATGGCTAAGTAATGAAGAGAGAGAAAGGGGATGGCTTTAAATGGGAGGGGTGGTGGTAGGTGGGGGTTTGAGATGAACCAACTAAGCTAAACCAATCCAAACCGAACCCAAAGCAAAGCAGAAAGTAAAATACAGAATTAAGATTGCAGGAATTAAAATACGGAAATAAAATTGCAGAAAATTAATTAACATGAAATTAAAGGGATTTAACTACAAAACAACACATGATAAATAAATATATTAAAGCAGTACATGCATTAAAATACGCATTCTGGGAATGGGAAGTGACATCTCTACCCTCCTTAGAAAATTCCGTCCTCGGAATTTCAAATCCAAGCAAGGTAGGAATATCAAAACTAAACTAATCTAGGTACAAGAAACTTGAGCAAGCAATCATTCTTCAATGTTAACTAGCAGATAACATATCTATATTCACAATCTACTATATCAAGTAGTTCTATCCATGGGGTGACAAGCATGGGGGTTAAGACAATCAAGGTACACGGGGAGAAATATACCTTATGAGTCAAACAGATGTGGATACCGTGATCGGATATCATCCTCACGTTCCCACGTTGACTCTCCTAATGAGTGATGACCCCATACAACTCGGACAAGGCTAATTGTTCGGTTCTTGAGTATCTTCTCTCTCCGGTCCAAAATGGACACCGGCTGCTCCTCGTAAGACAAGTTGGTACCAACAACCAACTCAGAATGATCAAGGATATGGCTGGGGTCCGATACATACCTTTCGCAATTGAGATACATAAAACACGTCATGCACCTCTCGTAACGAAGGTGGAAGTGATAAACGATAAGCAACATCGCCTATCCTATCAAGAATAACAAATGGTCCTACGTATCGCGGACTCAACTTCCCGCGAACGCCGAATCTAATGACCCCACGGGTAGGCGAGATCCGCAAGAACACGTGGTCCCCAACAGAAAACTCTAGCGGCCTACGATGCTGGTCCGCCCGATGACGATGCCGGTCCTGCGCAACTCGGAGTCGCTCTCTAATTCCTTTGACCAATTCAACTGTCTGAACAATCATTTCCCGGCCTAACATCTTCCTCTCCCCGATATCATCCCATGCTAGTGGCGATCTACACTTCTTACCATATAGTGCCTCAAATGGCGCCATCTGGATACTGGCTTGATAACTGTTGTTGTATGAGAATTCGACTAAGTGCAGGTGGCTCTCCCAAGATCCTCCAAAATCTAGGGTGCAAGCTCGCAACATATCTTCCAAAGTCTGAATTGTCCTTTCTGATTGCCCGTCCGTCTGTGGATGGTAAGCCGTGCTAAATCTTAGGTTGGTGCCTAGACTATGATGCAAGCTCTTCCAGAAATGCGATGTGAAACGGGTATCCCTGTCTGACATAATACTGACAGGGACTCCATGCTGCCTGACTATCTGTTGCATATACAACTCTGCCAACTTTTCTGTAGATTGCCCTACTCTGAAAGGGAGAAAGTGTGCTACCTTTGTAAGCCGGTCCACTATCACCCAAATAGCATCTTTACCACTTGGTGACCTCGGTAAACCGGTCACAAAGTCCATTGTGATGTGCTCCCACTTCCATTCCGGGATAGGAAGCGGTTACAATAATCCAGCTGGCCTCTGCTGTTCTGCCTTCACTTGCTGACATACCAAGCAACGGGAAACAAATCTAGCTATCTCCCTCTTCATTCCGTTCCACCAAAAGTGCTGCTTGATATCTTGGTACATCTTGGTCCCTCCAGGATGTATAGAATACTGAAAACTGTGAGCTTCTGCCATAACTTCATGTCTGATATCTCCACTAGGCACACATAGACGCGATCCAAACCTAAGTGTACCATCTTCATGGATTTGTATCTCCTTCCTGAGTCCTGACTCACATTCTGCCCTAAGCTTCTGAATCCTTGGGTCCTGTGCCTGAGCTGCCTTGATCCTATCTACCAAGTCAGATTGAACTTGCAGACTTGCCTGAATTCCTACATCACTAGGAAGTATAACTTCGATGCCCATCTCCTGAAGGTCTTCTAAGATATGCCTCTGGGTTGTCAACATAAATGCGCCGCCTCGTCTGCTGAGAGCGTCTGCTACAATATTAGCCTTGCCTGGATGATACTGAAGCTCCACGTCGTAATCCTTGATCAGCTCTAACCATCTTCTCTGCCTCATGCTCAGCTCCTTCTGAGTAAAGATGTACTTTAGACTTTTGTGGTCCGTGTACATATCCACTCGATCACCATATAAGTAATGCCTCCATAGCTTCAAAGCAAATACTACTGCCGCCAACTCCAAGTCATGAGTCGGGTAATTCTTCTCGTGGTCTCGAAGCTGCCTAGATGCATATGCTATAACCTTTCCATGCTACATGAGGACACATCCAAGTCCTTTACCTGACACATCATAATATACTGTAAAACCTCCGGGTCCAACTGGCAATGAAAGAATGGGCGCTGATATCAACTTCTGCTTCAAGTTCTCAAATGATGACTGACATTCTGCCGACCAAATGAATGGCACATCCTTCCGTGTCAAGCGGGTCATGGGTGCTGAAAGTCTAGCAAAATCTGATACAAACCTTCTGTAATAACCTGCCAATCCTAAGAAACTCCGTACATCAGCTACGGTCTTGGGTACTGGCCAATTCTCTACTGCTTCTACCTTCTTGGGATCTACTGCTACTCCAGCTCCTGATATGATATTGTAACGCCCCAGAACCAGAATACTGGAGAGCGGAGGCATACATAGCCAGCTACGTATAATGAAATGAAATCCATCCCACTATACGGTCACAGCTGTCTAGATACATGAGGGTTTAACTACAATCCATCAGTCTCCTATAGTCAATAACAAGCCTAATTGTCTCAATATCAAGCAAGTAAGTAAAGTTACAAGATGTAAGATCACCAAATATACAATAATAAGGCGTCCTAAATATTACATATTCAGCTGATCATGAAGCTAGTCGTTACAAAATATGAGGACTAGCAAGAGTTTAGTCATACATGATCAACCCTAGGATCTGTCAATCATGTTACCGCCCATAGGCAGACAATAATAAGGTATGCAATACGAGCTAACAGGTGCTCGCCGGCTAAACGCCTCAAAATAAAATTTTTACAATAGAGTGGGAGAGCAAAAATAAACCCACTCGTTGCCCTGGTCATGCCTGATGGTCACCATCGGGCTGGAAGGTCGGTAGATCCTCTGGGGTAGCTCCGAAATCTGGCCACACAAAACCAGCTGGGTCAGATCCCAGAAAGAGCAAGTGCCACAAAGAAGGCTTCACTTAAGAACTAAAACCAGCATATCAGAAAATGTATTAAAGCAGTTAAAATAACTGAAAGTAAAGAGATAGCAACAGTCATAATGAAGTACGAGGGAACCATTCAAGTAGCCAGGTCACAACCCTTAAACCAAACAAGGACCGGGGTTGCAACCCTTCACCTGAATAGGACTCCGTCTCCAATCTCTATTGGTAAGGTAAAACTTTACAAGCATGACGTGGGGTGCAATAAGACAATAAACGAAGAGAGGACTTAGAACTGTTCCGGAAGCCAGGTTACAACCCTTAAACCAAACAAGGACCGGGGTTGTAACCCTTCGCCTGAACCGAACTTAGCCTCTGATCTTTATTGTTAAGAGTGACAATCATGCGATCAAGCCTGCAATAATCGAGCACTGAAAACCATACCATACAATCGTTCTCGGCCAATCAGTGACTACGGCTTTCTACATTAGCTAACTAGTATTATCACAACATGCAGTGAGATGTTCCTCCAGCCACAAGCCCTGCAGCTAATCCAGGTTATCCAGGCGACTTGGGTTCATTACGCAGTACATTGTTCTTTCCATATATCAGTGAGTTGGGACTTGTGCCCTACTCGTCGGCAGGCTGCAAGTCCCACAATGGTGGCCGGGATAACGGGATCGCCTGTAGCTGGGGAAATCTCTCATGACTACGGAATTATTCTACTTATTAGTCTTAGCCATTTACAGTGGGTACCCCTGACCGTGGTACTCAGGGATCCCTGTCCTAGACATGATGCAAACATTTTTTGGTTCAATTGCACAAACACAATCATCCACGGTGTCCAGGCCATCCAATCTTGTCATGTCATGCTTACTGTTAGGAGTACGCCGCGTCGGGCCACTATCATGTCATGTCAAAAGTGTACCACTATGGGTCACCATCGTGTCAGAGAACAATTAATTAGCACAAGTACACATTTAGTAATTAAATATTAAAAGGGACAAGGGCTGTGGGGGACCCATGCGGCTCAGGAAATTTCTATGCGGCCCGCAGTCACTTGGCCATGCGGCTAACCAATTAAAAGAAAAGAAATACTAATCGTAATATTAAAGAAATGCAGTAAGAAAATGCGTCCATATGCATTAAATGCATCCGAGAAGGCCATGCGGCTGGTGCCAAGAAAGGCTTAAAGCATTAAATATAATTTACTAAAGCCTTAAGGAATAAAGCATTAAGTAAAGAAGATAAGGACTTAATTGCATTAAGCAATAAAGTCAAGGACTTATTTGTATAAACCATTAAGTCTCCAGAAGCTTATGCGGCTCCAATGCATTAGTTGCATTTCCTAGGGACTAAGGCATAAAATATAAACTTTTAAGGCCTTAAGTTCATAAAGCATTAAGAAAGAATATAAGGGACTTAAATGCTTAAAGCATTAAGAAATAAATGCTAAGGACATAAATGCTTAATGTATTAAGCCTCTGAAGCCTATGCGGCTATGATGCTTAAAGCATTAAGAAAAGAAAGAAAAATGCTTAAAGTATTAAGCTTCTGAAGCCTATGCGGCTATGATGCTTAAAGCATTAAGAAGAAAATATGCTCAGGACTTAAATGCTTAATGTATTAAACCTAAGATGCCTATGCGGCTATGATGCATTTATTATTATAATGCATTCTTGTAATGCATTTGATTTGTATTGCTTGTACGAAAATGCATGCAAACGTATGCAGTTGAAGTGATGTGCAAATAATGCATCAGGATGATGCATTAACCATGCATTGGAATAACACAATGCCAGGCGTTAAGTAAACCATATACGGCTATGAGGATGTGACAACCAATTGTGACAGCCAATGTATTAAAGTAATGCACAAAGAAACCCATATGCGGCTGGCTTGCTAAAAACAGGCAAATGCTGCTATCCCATGCGGCTCACTAGTGATAATAACCATGTGGCTACCAATATTAAACCCCTTTAAGTACATAAGGCTCGCTTCATGCGGCTGAGTACAAAAATGTTCATGCGGCTCATGCAAGATTTTCATAGGTCAATTTGGACCAAACGAAATTTCCTGCAATCATGGAATCCTCAACTAGCAAATATGCAAGTTTGATGGATCCAAATCCTGAAAACCGAAAATACCACAAAACTAGATTTACAAGAATTTAACCATGGAAATGAAAAATGCCAAGTACTAAAGTGGGTTAGAAACACAGGAGAAAAATAATGGAACAATAAAAATGGACTTTCTCCATGAAGCAAGGTACACTTGCCTAAGCTCTCCCACTCTCTCTATCTCTCTGGTGGTTGAAGAAGTAATGGTGGGGAAGAAGAAGTAATGAAGAGCGAGAAATGTTAGTGGGATATTTATTGAAAGTGGTGGTGGTAGATGGGATTATTTAATAAAAGTGGTGGTAGGTGGGAGTGGTTTGGTTCATATATATAACAAGAACCGAACCATACAAAACCAAGCCGAACCAAGTCAAGATAAACCAATCAAGAAAATGCCAAAATAAATCGAGCATGCAATACGGGTCTAAATACGTACACGTATACAAAATACGTAATACGAAAAAAAAATGGTCATTATAACTCTACCCACCTTAAAAGAATTCCGTCCTCGGAATTTAATCAAGTGGCTAGAGATGCAAGGACAACTATACTACTCACAGGCAAGCTATACTAGTCAAACAATTAAGCAATTATTCGCACAAGCAAAGAATCGAAGATATGAGGCATAGGAAAGATATTATACCTCATGAGCCAAACAGGTCGGGATAACGCGATCGGATATCATCCTCACGCTCCCACGTTGACTCTCCCAAAGAGTGATGACCCCAAGCAACACGGACTAACTTGATAGTCTTGTTCTTGAGTATCTTTTCTCTCTGGTCTAATATGGATACGGGCCTCTCCTCATACGAAAGGTTGGTACCCACAACCAATTCCGAATGATCCAGGATGTGGCTCGGGTCCGGGATATACCGTCGTAGTTGGGATACATGGAACACGTCATGTACCTCACTCAGAGACGGTGGAAGAGCGAGACGATAGGACACGTCTCCTACTCGCTCCAGAATATCGAACGGCCCTATATACCTAGGACTAAGCTTTTCCCGTATGCCGAAACGAATGACGCCACGGTTAGGCAAGATCCTCAGGAATAGATGGTCGCCGACAGAAAATTCAAGGGGACGCCGATGAGAATCGGCCCAATGGCGCTGACGATCTTGTGCAACGCGAAGATGATCTCTAACTCTCCTGACCACTTCAACGGTCTGAGCGATCATCTCTGGACCAAGCATCTGCCTCTCTCCCATATCATTCCATGCTAGTGGAGATCTGCACTTCCTTCCATACAGTGCCTCGAACGGAGCCATCTGGATACTGGCTTGGAAACTATTATTGTACGAGAACTCTACCAGGTGCAGGTGATCTTCCCACGAATCACCGAAGTCGAGTGTACAAGATCTCAACATATCCTCCAGAGTCTGGATCGTGCGCTCCGACTGACCATCTGTCTGCGGGTGATAAGCTGAGCTGAACTGGAGGCGAGTTCCCAAACTCTCTTGCAAGCTACGCCAAAAGTGTGACGTGAATCTCGAATCCCGGTCCGAGGTGATACTGACTGGTACTCCGTGGAATCTGATAATCTGTCGAAGATACATCTCTGCTAGCTGAGCTGTCGATTGACCCACTCTGAACGGAAGAAAGTGAGCCACCTTCGTGAGCCTGTCAACTATAACCCAAATAGCATCTCTACCTGCTGGGGATCTAGGTAATCCAGTCACAAAATCCATGGTTATATGTTCCCACTTCCATTCTGGAATCGGTAAGGGCTGAAGAAGTCCAGCTGGCCTCTGGTGTTCAGCCTTGACTTATTGGCAAACCAAACACCGAGAGACAAACCGAGCTATCTCCCTCTTCATGCCATTCCACCAAAAGTGCTGACGGATATCTCGGTACATCTTCGTGCCACCGGGATGAATCGAATACTGAGAACTGTGAGCTTCCGCCATCACCTCCTGTCTAATATCTCTACTGGGTACACAAAGACGCTTACCATATCGCAGTGTACCGTCTTCATGAATGCATAATTCTGGTCGTCGTCCTGCTTCACATTCTGCTCTAAGCCGCTGAAGCTTAGAATCGGAGGACTGAGCTATCTTGATCCTCTCAACTATACTGGACTGTACTTGCATGCTGGCTATCAATGCCATATTGGTAGGAAGGACAACTTCTATACCCATCTTCTGAAGATCTACCAAAAACTCTGGTTGTGCTGTCAGAAAATAAACTCCGGCCCTCCTGCTCAATGCATCTGCAACAACGTTGGCCTTCCCAGGGTGATACTGCAGGTTGACGTCATAATCCACAAGCAGCTCTAGCCATCTTCTCTGACGCATATTAAGGTCCTTCTGAAAACATACTTCAGGCTCTTGTGGTCGGTGAATATCTCCACTCTATCTCCATACAAGTAGTGTCTCCACAACTTAAGTGCAAACACTACAGCTGCCAGCTCCAAGTCATGGGTTGCGTAATTCCTCTCATGATCACGAAGTTGACGTGACGCATAAGCTATTACCTTCCCATGCTGCATCAAAACACATCCTAAACCCTTGCCTGAAGCGTCACAGTACACTGAAAATCCTCCGGTCCCATCTGGAAGTGTAAGACACTACAAGAAAACATGGTTTCTGTGACATGTAACGTTGTCACAGAAGTTATGAAACTCGTCACAACACATCTTCTGTGACGAGTACAGTGACGACTTACTTTCGTAGCCTATACCTTCGTAGCTAAAAGTATAAGTGACAACCAAAAGTCGTTGTCACAAAAAGTTCTCTACTGTGACACGAATATGTTGTCAGTGATAGTAAACTTTCCGTGACAACAAATGCGTCACTAAAAATATTATAAGTGACGCACGATATTGTCACAAATGGCATTTTATGGTAATTAAAAATAAATAAATATTTCTTTGACAAAAAAATAAAAATTATTTTCGTGACGACGTTTGATATCACAAAACAATTTTAGTAACACTTTTATTGTTGTCACAATAAACGTATATGTTTAGTGACAAGTACATGTCATCATTGTAAGCACTTGCAGTAACATTTTTATTGTTGTCACTATATACTTATATGTTTAGTGATTGTAAATGTTGTCACCGTAGTGTACACTTTATATGTTTTGTGGCAAATCAATATTGTCACGAGTATTTTCTTTTGTCATTGTCATTTTACATTGAAACACAAGAACACAAAAACACACAATACAATATCACACAATTCTTGTAAAGGGGGTATACATGATTGTGATCATCTTCCAAGAACACCCCCATCAACTTTCCAATGTAAACCAGAACTAACCTTCACAAATTTTAAAAGGCCTTTATATAGACGACTAACTCTAAAGTAATTATAGGCAACAACAACATGAAAAGTAATTATATCAATCCTCAAAAAGTAATTCTATTGCTCCACAAATTTCAGTACATATAACATGAAGAGAAGTAATATTGAGTACTTAGAAAATAAAGAGTATCCAAACTGGCTGGTACATAAAACCTAGAGTAATCTATAAATATAAACTGATGGTCAATTGCACATGCAGCTCCTGTCTTGGTGATGATCAATCTTTAATGACCTGCATAAATGAATAAAGAGATTGTTTAGAATATTACGTAAGTGTATATATATATATATATATATATATATATATATATATATATATATATATATATATATATATATATATATATATATATATATACAAGAAAAAAATTGTCCATAAAACTTGATCATTCATGTCATGTATCATGTAGATAAAACTTGATCCACTTCACTTATTAAAAATGATCTGTTAGGCACATATACTTATGTTTAAAGCCTTGACCTTCTGCCATTCACAACATTTACCTATGAAGTGGACCTATAATCAATTCACAAGATCAAACTTGTGGTGGTTTATATGAAAGGAATGAAACCATAATTTCTACAATAGAAGCAATGGGAATAGAGAAAAAGACACAAATGTTTGCAATTTAGTTCAAAAGTCAAAAGTAAGGTGTCTTTACATTTACTACGATAAATGGAAATATGAGGTATCTTGTTTTCGAACACTTACTGGAATTTGTAGCTCTTGTATTTGTAGAAAGTGAATCATGCCATAGATGCAGGTGTGCTTGGTATCAACCAAGCAAGTAACAAACTGAATATTTGCTTCACAATGAGTAAAAACCTGAATCATGAACATATTTGCTTCACAATGAGAAAAAATTGAATATCAATTCAGCAACCTAAGAAATTTAGGTTATTTTTTAGGGATGTAAGCATGTAACCAAATCATGGCAAACCTTACAAATTTAAACCATACATCTTTTAGTGATATTATTAAGGTTTGCTTCACAAGATAAACATTATGGAGACTAAGACAATATCTCATCTTGCCAGTAAAAAATGAATTTGCAGCAAATCCTCCAATATTGTAAGCAGAAACTGAATGTGCTACACTGAAAATATGCTTTGTTCTGTATATCTCACGCAACGATCATATAGGTCCATTGTAGCAAGCAGAAACACAAATTTTACATGTAATTGCAACTATGAATTGACTCTCTATATCAAAAATTTCTCAACTGCTAGGGGGGAGGGGCAGTTTAAATTAACACTTCAACTATTTGAAATTACAGTTTGATTATTTGAAACAAAGGACAATGAGGCTGATTGATTATTTACATTTACGGGGTCGTTCTTAACGTTCCTAACGCTGACGGTAGTCGTCAGTCGACTTCCAGCACCACATTACCAGAACCCTGGCATCCAGTAATAAAGCTATTAACACTCATATAACAGTATTGAATATGTAAGCCTTGTCCTTTCCTTGGGAACACGTTCTTTATCGATGAAATAACATCTTTCTTAGAGAAGCTATCATACCTATTGCATGAGAATATCGATACCGAAGTTGTTTCTTTAGCAAAAATAGTCGTAGCTATGGGAAGACCTATAGCAAGTCCACATCTGTCAGTAACAGATGCAGCTTCTCCCTACTATAGGTAAAAAAAAATATGAAGTGCAGAGAAAGCATGTGAGAAAAGAAGTATGAGGATATCAATTTGTCAGTAACAGATGCAGCTTCTCCCTACCATAGGCAATCCACTTAGCAAAATATTGACATGAGTTCATTTTCCTTTTCATTAGTAGTAGATACATGGAAATCAAGAAGTATGAGGATATCAATTTGTCCCTTGCATGTGTAGTTGAGAGACTACTATCAGAATTGAAAATGAGTAACAAGTTGCTAGTATTGGTTAGTATGATAGCTCAGGTTATGTAGATAATTTAGATTGTAGGCTCTTGTCGTATCAGGTGGTTCATTTTCCTTTTCACTTATCCACAAAATAAGACAAGCAAGGTAATCAAGTCATGTATTTTTAAACAATGAAAAGTATGATAAGAAAAATACTCACAAATCAATGCTTCCAGAAATTTGATGTGTGATTTGGGCCACACAAGGAATTTGCCAACGCCTATTTCTTTGATTGTTTTTGCATCTGGAGTTTCTTTGTAGAGCTTCACGGAAAAAAATCTTTTGAACACACATGCTCACCTTTATCTAAGAAAATTACTGGTATATCCAGAATATATTATTGAAAAAGTTGGAAAAAAATCTTTTGCTGTGAGTTCAGCAATCTTTCGAACACACATGTTCACATTCATATTGGAAATTTTTGAACACACATGCTCACCTTTAGCAAGTAGAATATATTATTGAACAAAGTTACGCAATATATCCAGAATGACAATGCCAAATTAAACTAACGTTACATTAGCAATCAAGAATATTCTACAAAGGCCAATGAAAACATAACATAGTGATCAAAAATCTAAAAGAGAGTTAAACTCTGTGACGCCACTTACAAAAATTGTAAATTCATGCATCAAGGAGGAATTTGCTGAGATTCTATCACGATAGCTGTTGCCAGAGTTGCCAAACGAGTGATGTTGTCAATATGTCCCTTCCAATATCCCAAAAGTCTATCAGAAGATTCAGAACACAACTTGCAAGTTGCTAATGGTTTCTAAACTATACCAATATTGTAAATTATGTATCGGTTACAAAAATCTATGACATGATGCATGCATTTAGAAAGTTAAAGAAAGCTGAAAATAGGATTCCTTTTGCAAGTGATTAACCAAATAGATAAAATGATCTTAGTGTGAAATAACTATAATATGAGGATCTTATTGCCTATTTATATAAATAAATGAGTATTCAGCTTATTAACTACAAACATAGATGTACTTTCTTATTCGTCTTGCTTCTTTCTTTCTATTTACAAATACCACAGGAATATGGAATTTTACTTGATGCCACTCCAAAAAGAGAAATATGGAATCTCCTTCCTAATGTTCATCCATCTTTCAACCCTTGAAGGAGGAGTGTTCAGTTAACTAAATCTACAATATGTGCAATGCTTCCTTCTTTATAGTTAGAGATGTCACTGGAATGTGAAACTACTTAATGCCACAGCAAATCCAGAAATTTGGAATCTCCTTTAGTTCATAATATTCATCCATACGTAAAACTTTTCACAGAGAAAGGATCACTCAGCTTATTAACTACAAATATAAATGTACTACCCATACATGTCTTCTTCCATCTTTAATCGCAGGACTACTGAATTAACTACAAATAGATAGTGTTAATGCCATACTAAATCAAGAATGTAGATTCTTCGTGACTTCCTAACAAACCCCTTGCCTGGCCCTGTATCTCTCTTTGCATACATTGCCTAGTTGGAAGCCGATATTCGTATACCATCGGTAATCAAAGGAAATCTATCAGAAAAGGAGGATTGCATACAACTCCTCTCTTGCCAATAACTTTGGGCTAAGGCCCAATACTTTACTTGCCTACAAAAGAGTAGGTCTAACCAGATACAAAGTTTTAAAAAAAAAGCCCCACAACAGTCACATTTAGCAACTCCGATATCCGTTCCTAGCATTTAGCATTTAACAATGATCATATTTTAATGTAAAGGAACATCTTCTTTCTTAAGCAAAAAAGATCCAGTAGATTTCAGTGAAGGAATAGAAACTCAGGACATCTCTGAAATT
Source organism: Iris pallida (assembly GCA_029216955.1). NCBI lineage: Eukaryota > Viridiplantae > Streptophyta > Magnoliopsida > Asparagales > Iridaceae > Iris > Iris pallida. Next base: position 383,012 of record JANAVB010035820.1, on the reverse strand, counting down.
CTCAGAAATAAGTTATACCAAATTGATCCAACCATATGTTGTTTTTTAATACATTCAAAAATTTAAAAACTTGTGAGAAGATCTGATAAGTGATATGTAAATAGGAAATAAGTTGAAGGCCTGTCCATAAAATGGAGGATTTCCTGATGAAAGAACATTGCACAGATAAAGAGATTTTTCAAACTTCCCTGTGGACACTATAGTAGCAAGACCTACTTCGCTCTACTTAGGCCGCCTCAGTAAGCAAAAATAAAATAATATTGATTCCTCTTCACTAGTATATAACCTGGATTAGGTGCCAGAGGAAAATGTGAGTTCTTCCATCCTTTGGTTAAACTCTCCACCTTAAGCTACAAAAATTGTTGATATTTCAAGTTGCATATTATATAAACTACAACATCACACTACATCACCACAACAATAATATTCATTTCTTGTAATGGAGAACTTACAAAGGTGGCTGCTAAGAAAGAAAAGGGCTTGAGTTCTGACTTATTGTGCATCGCCCAAACTTACCAAGAAGAAAGGATACCTAAAGCACTTTACAAAAGGATTTACAATAGGTTGGGTAAGGAGCATAAAGCCACGGGTGATAAAGCATGTCAATCACTTCAGCAACCTACCCCAATAGATCAAATAGCTCGAAGCATGAAAGAATAGTCACAAATTCAACCTTGAAACCATATGCATGTAGAATAAGGACTACCTAGTGAATTGGGTCGAGTACAGACCATAGATTTTAAAGAGTCTCAACCAGTTTCAAGAGATATCTTATCAAGCATTCAAGAGAACTAAGACAACCCAGTAAAGTTAACATACTAGGGCAAATTTGGTGTCAATCCTTGCTTTGGACCAGCAATTTAAGAAAAATTGAAAGCAGTAACTCTGCTATTTAAGGCTTTAGAAAAATTAAACCCAAAAATTAGAGTAACAGAGATACTATCAACAATGGCGGAACCATCAATCTAAATTGAATTGGCCAAAGTAGAGTACAGTGAAGAGCTTTTCTTTCCTTCCGTCACATAGTCATGATAATCAAAAAGTAGTAAAAGCTTACTGACAATGTAAGAATTTTGTGTAGAAGCTTAATTTTTTTAGATAATTTCAAACATCATTCAAGTATATACAAAGGAAACAAAGTAACTGATAAAAGTTCCAACAACAAGCATTAAAAGGAATGCCCTTTTCCTATAGCAGTGCATCTTGCAAATACACATGAATTTTAAATAGCAGTGGCTTGTATTGTGTTAGTAGCAAGATACCTGTGTGTATCCTCTGTGTGTATCCTGCACTACAGGATACCTGCAATACAGGAACTTGCTATTAGCAGTGTAGGATACACACAGGAAATTGCTTGCTTGCTTGTGATCAGTCTCTTTCATTGAACACAAGCAAGCCTGCCTTTGTTGGTCTTCCTTCTCTACGCTTCTTCATAGTAAGTTAAATCATTTACTTGTTAGTTAGTCTCTCATTCATTCGTTCAGTCAGTCCACAAACTATTCATTCAGAAAAAGGAAAACGTATTTGTAGACCTTCTGGAAAATATCATATTGACTGATCCAAATGACTACCTGCCTCGTCACTATCTGATCTCATGATGCAGTAATAAGGGAGGATGGTGAAGATAGATTATTCAATAATTTCAATTCTATGTATTCAGATACCCTTACATGGTTTCATGCCTTGTTTCCAAGGGATCTGTATCCTCTAGTACCAATATCTATAATGTTTCCTAATGCCAATACTTACCCATGCATTCTCCCCCCATTTTTATTGACATTCTGAAATATCATCAAATATTAGTATTAGGGGATCTGAATTTGTTCCCAAGCTTGTAGTGAAGTCTAAATTTTTCAGAAGACAATTCATAAAATATAAATCCCCTAATTGCATAGCAAGTCTCCTTAAACAAGACTGGGTTTCAGACTAATGTTTCCAATCTCACGATTCCGCAAACCAAACGAAACCTAAGGCCTCGTTTGGTTCGCGGAATCATCGAGTTGGAAAGGAAAGTGACTACTTTCCTATGTTTGGGTACCAAAGGAATTGAGGAGGAAAGGAAAGTGATTTTCAATGGAAGAAAAATTAAGAAAAAAAATGATTCCATCCATCCAAATAAGGAATCACTTTACCACATTGAAGTATTCACTTTCCTTAATAAATTTTTTGACATTTTCAAACATCGGAAAGAAGAATCAATGGGAATTATAATTTCTCAAAGGAAAAAAATGTCGAGGAATTGGTTTCCTTTCCCTTCCATTCCGCGAAACAAATGATGCACAAGTCGGATTTGCAAAATGATAATAAATTGTTTGAAACATTATACACGTTGGAAATGTTGATGCCATTTTTTTTCTCCATTATTTTGGCTTTGAGTGGAATGTAGCTCAATTACTCAACTATTTATTACATTTTCTTCTATTGTTTAGGTACATAGGTAGCTACTGCCTACAGATTTTTTTTACAGCACCGAAGTATCCCATTTGAAGCAAAAAACAGCAAATGGAACGGGTTCTCAGCCGAAACAGGAATCAAAACAGTTCTAACTAATCCCAACTATTTTTGACTTAAAACTACCAGTAAATACTAACTAATCTCAACTATTTTGACTACAACTACCAGCAAAATACCTTGCCTTAAACAATTCAAAACAGGGAAAGTTGGAACTACTCGAAAGCTTTACATTTTTTTTAGGTGTACTTGAAATCTTTACTTAGATTGACAATTTCACAATTTCCGTCCTCTCCTACACAATTCCGATTGAGCCCAACTTCCTTCGACCATGAAACAATTGCAAGGCAATAAAAAAGATCGATTTGTACAGCAAAAGTACTGCAGCGCCTGAAAATAATGACATCTTCAAAAACAAAACCCAATTAGGGAAAATTCTGGTCTTCGAAGATGACAAGGAGTTATGTTGAAACCCAATGCCTAATTAAAGCCCTCATTCTACCTATCTCCCTTGTAATGCATCCAACCAAATACCCAATTAAAACCCTAACTCTATCAATCTTCCTTGTAATCATCTAAACCTAATTAAATCCCTAACCAAAAACTCGACGGGATGAAGAAAGAGCAGAACCAAAAACAGAAAAGAGAAAGAACAAACTGGTCGGGAAGAGAGTAAACCTAATTAAATCCTTAGCCTGCAAACTGGTCGGGTATTTGAGAGAAAAGGAGAAATTTGGAAAGAATAAACTGGTCGGGAAGAGGGCCAACCTTCGGTCTCGTCGAGATGGCGTACGACCTCGTGGACGACGTGCGACGTCGTCGACAGTATGCGACCTCGTAGACGGCATACGACCTCGTCGCGGTGGCGTGCGACCTCGCCGGGACAGCCTGAAAACTAGTTGGGAAAGAAAAGGAGGGAAGATTATTTGAGGGAAAGGAAATTAGGGTTTGGGAAAGAAAAGGAGGGAAATTATTTGATGGAAAAAAAAGGAGAGTTTTGGAAAGAAAAGAGGGAAATTATTTGAAGGAAAAGAAAGAAGGATTTTGGAAGAGGAGGGTTTTGGACCACTTTTCTATTCAACACATGAGATGTGGCATCCCTAATTTGTAACCCTGCTAAAGCGTATCTACATAATAATAATAAAAAAATAAAAAATAAAATGAAATATATCAAGAACACTTTTAGTGTTTGGAATACTTTTATTTCGTGCCAGCACCTAGGTACGAAAATTCAGCGTTCTAGATTGGAAAAAGTCTAGTGTTCCAAAATTGTCATTTTGGTGTGGTGTTGAAATATTTAGCAATGCTTGCTATATTTCGTTGATATAGATTTTTTTATTTAACTTTTTTAAAATTATTTTATGTTTTTGTTACAGAAAATAAATTTTTTTGTGACTAATACTTTTGTGTGACATACAATTATTTGGTAACTAAAAGATACTTTTAAGTGACATGAATAAAATTTAAATCTTGTGGCCAATACTTTTATGTGACAATAATATTTTTTTGTAACTATAAAAATACCTTAAGTGACAAGTACTTTCACTTGTCACACATAACTTGTCTTTGACATAAGTCTAAAATTTAAATTTTATTTCAGTGACAACGTTAAGTGACGACCAATAAAAACATTGTCACTAAATGATTTAACTGTGTGACGAAAATCACTGTTGTCACAGAATCAAACTATGAGTGACAACAAAATTTATTTGTCACAAAAATATCCCTTTCAGTGACAAGTTTTACACTTGTCACAAATTACTTGTCACGGAAACCCGAATTTCTTGTAGTGAGAACGGGTGCCGTCATCAAGCCTCGCTTTAGCTTCTCAAAAGATTCCTGACATTCTGCGGTCCAAGCAAACTGCACATCCTTGCGGGTCAACTGTGTCAATAGCGCTGAAATCCGAGCAAAGTCCGAAACGAATCTCCGGTAATAGCCGGCTAATCTAAGAAAACTATGACCTTCTGCAACTGTGCGGGGCACTGGCCAGGTTTCGATAGCCACTATCTTCTGGGAATCCACTTCCACTCCACCCTTGGTGATGATATGACCCAAATATGAAATACGATCGAGCCAGAACACGCATTTACTGAACTTGGCATACAACTGGTGCTTTCGGAGAATCTGGAGGATAACTCTGAGATGCTGCTCATGCTCTGCTTCACTCTTACTGTAGACCAGGATATCGTCTATGAATACGATCACGAACTGATCTAAATAAGGCATGAAGATACGATTCATGAGGTCCATTAATACAGCCGGCGTATTGGTCGCTCCAAAGGGCATAACAAGGAATTCCCAATGTCCATATCTGGATCTGAAAGCTGTCTTCGGGATGTCCTGCTCTCTGACTCTGATCTGGTGGTACCCTGACCGTAAATCAATCTTCAAGAATACTGCCGCTCCTCTGAGTTGATCAAACAAGTCATCTTTCCTGGGGAGAGGATATCTGTTCTTGATTGTCACTGAGTTCAAGGTACGATAGTCAACACATAGTCTGGATGTACCATCCTTCTTTTTCACAAGAAGCATCGGGCCCCCCCCCAAGGCGATCCACTTGCACGAATGAATCCCTTGGTCCGGAGCTCTTCAATCATCTTGTACAATACCTCCAATTCTGATGGCGCCATCCTGTAGACTCTCTCTGACACTGGTGTTGTCCCGGGAATCAAGTCGATAGTGAACTCGATCTCCCGTTCTGGCGGCATCCCTGGAAGCTCTTCCGGGAAAACGTCTAGAAATTCCTCTACTATTCGGGGTAACTGTACTGCTGCTACGGCCATCCGCAATACTGGCGGAGAAGGTTCCACTTCGCCTCGAGAAAAGGAAAACTCTGGCTCGCCTGGAATGCTAAAAACAACTCTGCCAATATGGCAGTCTATCCTAGCATACTGGTCTCTCAACCAATCCATCCCTAAGACTACATCATAATCGGCCATCGAGAATTCTATCAGCCTAGCGGGAAACTCTCTACCGCTAACCACGATTCGATACGAGGAAAACACTCTATCTACTCCCACAAGACCATTACTAGTAAGTATATTGAGCCTTACTGATAACGACTCGGGCTCCAGTCCTATCCGTGTCACAAATCGTGCAGACATAAATGAATACGATGCACCAGAATCAAATAACACTGAAGCGGGAAATGTGTTGACGAGAATAGTACCTGCCACTACCTCACCTGGTGCCACTCCTTCTTCTTCCATGGTCAAAGCCAACACTTGACCATGTCCTCTGGGTGCCGGCCCTCTCTGCTGGAATCCTCGCTGCCTATTCTGGGCTTGCGCCTGGGCAAACTGCTGAGGCCTTTGCTGATGAAAAGCCTGGGTCTGCGTCGGCAACGGCCTCGGGGATGAAAACGGCTGCTGTTGGACTGGTACAAGGGCTGGTCCCCTTACTGATGAACTGGTCCTGGCGGGTGATGAGTCAGTCCTGAACGGACAGGACCCTACCTTGTGGTCTGGCACTCCACAAAGCAAACACAATCCTCGAGCCTTGCGACACTCTGAAACAACATGCCCAGGCTTCCCACAATAAGGGCAGCCCATGGAGGAAGACTGCTTCTGCTGCTGAGGGTGCGTCGGTGTTGAATGCTGAACCGACGTAACTGAAGCTGCCCTCCTCGGAGCTCCAATGGTCAAAGCCCTGGCTGCCGGGGCTGGGGCTGACGACTGATTCATCTGGCCGTGAGATCGCTTTCGACCTCCGGTCCTGTCCACAATCCTCTGGGAGGTATACTCATGCCTCTTAGCTGCCCTTAATACCGCATCAAAAGTCTGATGCTCGAACTGCTCTACTGCCAGCAAAATCTCCAGGTGGAGTCCCTGTTGAAATCGCTGGGCTCTATCGAACTCGGTCGCCACCAAGGTGGGAGCAAACCGACTAAGCCTAGAAAACTCGGCCGCATACCCATCGACCGTCCTGCCCATCTGCTTCAAATTGGTGAACTTGGTCTGAAGATCGTACCGAGCCACCGCATCGAAGTACTTGGTCCGGAACCTCTCTCGAAATACTGCCCAAGCAATAGGCGCCACCAATCCAACGGCCTGCGCCGCCCACCAACTGCGGGCTAGATCCAATAACTGTAGGCACACCACGGCTACCTTCTCATCTTCTGGGGTCTTTGCTGCTTCTAATATCACCTCTGTGTCCTGAAGCCACGCATCCGCAGCGATAGCGTCTTCACTGCCATTGAAGAATGGAGGGTTCAAGCGCTTGAAACTGTTCGCTGCACTATTTCCATGATGTCCACCTCTGCCCAGAGCATCTGCCACGGCCTGATGCAAGGCATCCCCTCGACGATCCTGCGATGCAAGCAACTCCCTGATAAGTCCTACCAAGGCTCCATCATCCTGCCTCGTGGACTGGGCTGACTGCACCGGAGGTTCTGGATCTCTGGAAGGCATGGCCTTGGAGGCTGCTCCTGAGTGCTGGGCCTGGTCTTCTTGTTGCTGCTGGTCCACGGAAAGCGCTTCGCCTTGCTGATCGGCAGGTCCAGGAACAATGCCGCTGAAGAAGACGACATAGGGAATAATAAGGAAGGACCAAGACAGATTCAACGATACAAGCATGTGTTCAGGTCAAGAATTTCAGGGATTAGAAAAGTCGGGCAGAGATCAAAGGCGAGTGCTGATTGAGACATCTATTCGGTAACCCTCACATATCTTGATTTACAAGACCTGCATGGGCCACCACTTAAACTATGTAACGCCCCAGAACCAGAATACTGGAGAGCGGAGGCATACATAGCCAGCTACGTATAATGAAATAAAATCCATCCCACTATACGGTCACGGCTGTCTAGATACATGAGGGTTTAACTACAATCCATCAGTCTTCTATAGTCAATAACAAGCCTAATTATCTCAATCTCAAGCAAGTAAGTAAAGTTACAAGATGTAAGATCACCAAATATACAATAATAAGGCATCCCAAACATTACATATTCAGCTGATCATGAAGCTAGTCGTTACAAAATGTGAGGACTAGCAAGAGTTTAGTCATACATGATCAACCCTAGGATCTGTCAATCATGTTACCGCCCGTAGGCAGACAATAATAAGGTATGCAATATGAGCTAACAGGTGCTCGTCGGCTAAACGCCTCAAAATAAAATTTTTACAATAGAGTGGAAGAGCAAAAATAAACCCACTCGTTGCCCTGGTCATGCCTGATGGTCACCATCGGGCTGGAAGGTCGGTAGATCCTCTGGGGTAGCTCCGAAATCTGGCCACACAAAACCAACTAGGTCAGATCCCAGAAAGAGCAAGTGCCACAAAGGAGGCTTCACTTAAGAACTAAAACCAGCATATCAGAAAATATACTAAAGCAGTTAAAATAACTGAAAGTAAAGAGATAGCAACAGTCATAATGGAGTACGAGGGAACCATTCAAGTAGCCAGGTCACAACCCTTAAACCAAACAAGGACCGGGGTTGCAACCCTTCACCTGAATAGGACTCCGTCTCCAATCTCTGTTGGTAAGGTAAAACTTTACAAGCATGACGTGGGGTGCAATAAGACAATAAACGAAGAGAGGACTTAGAACTGTTCCGGAAGCCAGGTTACAACCCTTAAACCAAACAAGGACCGGGGTTGTAACCCTTCGCCTGAACCGAACTTAGCCTCTGATCTTTATTGTTAAGAGTGACAATCATGCGATCAAGCCTGCAATAATCGAGCACTGAAAACCATACCATACAATCGTTCTCGGCCAATCAGTGACTACGGCTTTCTACATTAGCTAACTAGGATTATCACAACATGCAGTGAGATGTTCCTCCAGCCACAAGCCCTGTAGCTAATCCAGGTTATCCAGGCGACTTGGGTTCATTACGCAGTACATTGTTCTTTCTATATATCAGTGAGTTGAGACTTGTGCCCTACTCGTCGGCAGGCTGCAAGTCCCACAATGGTGGTCGGGATAACGGGATCGCCTGTAGCTGGAGAAATCTCTCATGACTACGGAATTATTCTAGTTATTAGTCTTAGCCATTTACAGTGGGTACCCCTGACCGTGGTACTCAGGGATCCCTGTCCTAGACATGATGCAAACATTTTTTTGGTTCAATTGCACAAACACAATCATCCACGGTGTCCAGGCCATCCAATTTTGTCATGTCATGCTTACTGTTAGGAGTGCGCCGCGTCGGGCCACTATCATGTCATGTCAAAAGTGCACCACTACGGGTCACCATCGTGTCATAGAACAATTAATTAGCACAAGTACACATTTAGTAATTAAATATTAAAAGGGACAAGGGCTGTGGGGGACCCATACGGCTCGAGAAATTTCCATGCGGCCCGCAGTCACTTGGCCATGCGGCTAACCAATTAAAAGAAAAGAAATACTAATCGTAATATTAAAGAAATACAGTAAGGAAATGCGTCCATATGCATTAAATGCATCCGAGAAGGCCATGCGGCTGGTGCCAAGAAAGGCTTAAAGCATTAAATATAATTTACTAAAGCCTTAAGGCATAAAGCATTAAGTAAAGAAGATAAGGACTTAATTGCATTAAGCAATAAAGTCAAGGACTTATTTGTATAAACCATTAAGTCTCCAGAAGCTTATGCGGCTCCAATGCATTAGTTGCATTTCCTAGGGACTAAGGCATAAAATATAAACTTTTAAGGCCTTAAGTTCATAAAGCATTAAGAAAGAATATAAGGGACTTAAATGCTTAAAGCATTAAGAAATAAATGCTAAGGACATAAATGCTTAATGTATTAAGCCTCTGAAGCCTATGCGGCTATGATGCTTAAAGCATTAAGAAAAGAAAGAAAAATGCTTAAAGTATTAAGCTTCTGAAGCCTATGCGGCTATGTTGCTTAAAGCATTAAGAAAAAAATATGCTAAGGACTTAAATGCTTAATGTATTAAACCTAAGAAGCCTATACGGCTATGATGTATTTATTATTATAATGCATTCTTGTAATGCATTTGATTTGCATTGCTTGTACGAAAATGCATGCAAACGTATGCAGTTCAAGTGATGTGCAAACAATGCATCAGGATGATACATTAACCATGCATTGGAATAACGTAATGCCAGGCGTTAAGTAAACCATATGCGGCTATGAGGATGTGACAACCAATTGTGACAGCCAATGTATTAAAGTAATGTACAAAGAAACCCATATGCGGCTGGCTTGCTAAAAATAGGCAAATGCTGCTATCCCATGCGGCTCACTAGTGATAATAACCATGCGGCTACCAATATTAAACCCCTTTAAGTACATGAGGCTCGCTTCATGCGGCTGAGTGCAAAAATGTTCATGCGGCTCATGCAAGATTTTCATAGGTCAATTTGGACCAAACAAAATTTCCTGCAATCATGGAATCCTCAACTAGCAAATATGCAAGTTTGATGGATCCAAATCCTGGAAACCGAAAATACCACAAAATTAGATTTGCAAGAATTTAACCATGGAAATGAAAAATGCCAAGTACTAAAGTGGGTTAGAAACACAGGAGAAAAATAATGGAACAATAAAAATGGACATTCTCCATGAAGCAAGGTGCACTTGCCTAAGCTTCCCACTCTCTCTATCTCTCTGGTGGTTGAAGAAGTAATGGTGGGGAAGAAGAAGTAATGAAAAGAGAGAAATGTTAGTGGGATATTTATTGAAAGTGGTGGTGGTAGGTGGGATTATTTAATGAAAGTGGTGGTAGGTGGGAGTGGTTTGGTTCATATATATAAAAAGAACCGAACCATACAAAACCAAGCCGAACCAAGTCAAGATAAACCAATCAAGAAAATGCCAAAATAAATCGAGTATGCAATACGGGTCTAAATACGTACACGTATACAAAATACGTAATACGAAAAAAAATGGTCATTACAGATATGACCCAAAAATGAAATGTGATCCATCCAGAACTCACACTTGCCGAGCTTGGCATACAACTGGTTCTCTCTCAGAACCTACAACACTGTACTGAGGTGGTCTTCATGCTCCTCTTCACTGGCAGAGTACACAAGAATGTCGTCGAGAAACACCACGACAAACTGATCTAGGTATGGCATAAAGATGCGGTTTATTAAGTCCATAAATATTGCTGGAGCATTGGTCAAACCAAACGGCATTACCAAGAATTCATAATGCCCATACTTCGACCTGAATGCTGTCTTGAGAATGTCCTCCTTCCGAACCCTCACCTGATGGTACCCTGAACGAAGATCTATCTTGGGGAAAACTCTAGCCCTGCTCAACTGATCAAATAAGTCGTCGATCCTTGGTAGTGGGTACTTGTTCTTTACTGTGGCCACGTTAAGCTTCCTGTAGTCGATGCACAATCTGGATGATCCATCCTTCTTCCTTACAAGTACCACTGTTGCTGTCCATGGCGATATGCTAGCTTGGATAAACTTCTTTTCCTTCAGTTCCTCTATATGCTGATATACCTTGACCTGCTCCGAATCTGCCATTCTGTAAACCCGATCTGATATCGGTTTAGTTCCAGGTGCCAATTCTATACTGAACTCAATATCTCTAACCGGTGGTAGACCGAGAAGTTCTTCGGGAAATACGTCCAGAAACTTTTCAATTACCTTCGGAACCTGGACTTCTTCCATTGGCGTTATTACTCCCTGCTCTCGCTGAGTTGCCTCTGATCTGACTAAGGTGAATCTCTTTATGTCTAGAATGTCAAAAGATACACTCCCACTACGATAATCTATTGTCGCATGACTGTCTTTCAGCCAGTCCATGCCTAAGATAACGTCGAAATTTCCAACAGGAAATTCTATCAACTGGGCGGGTAAGGAATGCCCGCAAACTACAACACTACATGCTAGAATAACTCTACTAACTCCTACGAGCCCGTTACCAGTGAGTATATTCAACCTTCCTGGCAATGCCTCGAACTCCATTCCTAGCCGTGTCGCAAATTGTGCAGATATAAATGAGTGTGATGCTCCCGAATCAAACAATGCTACTGCGGGATATGAGGCGACGAGAATGTTACCTGCCACAACATCTTCCGATGCTAATGCCTCCTCCAAAGACAGAGTGAATGCCTGTCCTCGACCTCCTTGCTGGTTCCCATGTTGCGGCCTAGCCTGGTGCTGCTGCTGGCCCCTTCCTTGATGATGCTGGGGTGGTCTATGCTGGTGTTGCTGCATCGGCGGTCCCTGCTGCCGAAACATCTGAGCCTGTGGCATTAACGAACGCTGGACCAACGGTCTCACTGCTATCGCTGGTCCTCGATACGGTCCTGTCCCTGGTGCTGGCAGAGCAGGAAACTGCTGCACTGGTCCTCCTGACCTCGAATTCATGGGACATGTGGTAACCCGATGATCTGGATTTCCATATATCAAACACAGTCCGTTCAATGCCCGACACACATCTCTAGTGTGCCCCATCTTCCCACAATAAGTGCAGCCCACTGGGGGTTGCTGGTTCTTCCTCTGTTGCTGTTGCTGTTGCCTTGGTGGTGGTGCTGGCTCTCGTATTGCCACATCGTGAATGCGAATGCCAGGGAATGGTGCTGTTGTTCGGGGCGCTGCTCCCCCTCCTCCTTCAATCTGACTGTGGGATCTCTTCTGACCCCCAGTCCTCGCCGCAAGCCTCTGAATGGTTATCTCATGCCTTCGAGTCGCCGTCAATACTTCATCAAAAGTCTGGTAATTGTGCCCCTCTATCAATTGCAAGAGCTCAAGATGAAACCCTTGCTGGAACCTCATCGCCCTCTGGCGCTCCGTTGCTACCATCTCTGGGGCAAACCTACTCAATCTGCAGAACTCCGCTGCATAAGCATCTACTGTCTTGCCGGCCTGCTTGAGGTTGATAAACTTCTGTTGTAGCTCAAATTGCGACACAACTCCATAGTACTTGGTCTTGAATCTTGCTGTAAAATTGTCCCAATTAACAGGACGTCTGATGCCCACTTCCTCTGATTACCACCAATCACGTGCGAGATCCTGAAGTAACAGCTTCACTAGATCCACAAGTTCTTCTGCCGGCACCTTAGCTGCTGTCAAAATAGCCTCCATGTCCTTAAGCCATGCATCTGCTGAGATAGCATCCTCCGTGCCCTCGAAACGGCGGGGGTTATACTTGCAAAACCGGGCCGACGCTCCTGAATCTGTCCTTGCCCCTCTTTCTAATGCCGTCTGCAACCCTTGGTTGAGTAGTACATTCTACTCTTGCAACTGAGCGTGCATGCGCTGCTGGGCTAACATCTGGTGTTGTTGAGTGGCCATCATCCCTCTCATGATCTCCAGAAGGGCTGGGGTGTCCACTTCCGCAGGGGTAGGTGGAACTGTTGGTGGTGGTGGAACCTCCGGATACTGCGATCCAGCTGCTGCTTCCACTATCACTTCTTCCTGGATAGTTTCTTGAGGTAGTACTGGCTCGTGTTGCTGACCAACCTGGTCATGTTGTCCATGTTGCCCATGTTGTTGCTGTCCAGCTCTGACAGGTGCAGACGAAGTGCCCCTAAGAAAAAGGACAAGAGAACAATCAAACGACCGGACCTGAAGGATCAATAAAGTCAAGGGATACTGGAATGTCAAGCTGGAGTTGAGAATCAACGAATTATGAGTTCAAGTGGGAACATGTGTGATTGAGACATCCTATTAAAATACCCCACAAGTCTGAAATTAGACCTGCATGGGCCACCACTAAAACCTTGTCACGCCCCAGAACCAGAATACTGGAGAGCAGGGGAATGACTCAGCCAGCTACGTATTACGGGTAGGTGAATACCGTATAATACGATCAATGCTGTCTAATAAGACGAGGGGGTGCATACTACATAAAAGTCTCCCTATGGCCACTGCCCATCTATTGTCTCAATCATTCAAACAAGAAACAGAAATAGAGAACATGTGAGAATAAGCAGTAAGGCGTCCCAAACGCTCAGTCAAAATGTTCTTGTTATCTGGCTTTACAAAATACAGCCAGATGATGTAGTAAATATACACAATTGTTATCAGCTGCAGCCTGACTTAGTTACAATTATGCAAAAGTAGGTACAAGACGATCCGACTAACATGTCGGTGCCAAACGGCAAAGTATAAAGTATTTAACAAAACGAGCGGGGAAGTAAGGAACCCACTCGAGTCCTCCTACGATCATCCTTCTAGTGTTGACCATCGTGGAGGTAGAAGTAAGCTGGATTCTCGAGGACCGGCTCTAAATCTGGCCATGCAAAACCAGAGAGGTTAGACCTCTAATAGCAAGTACCGCAAGGGAGCACGATATGAGGAATAAACCAGTAATAGGAAACATAATAAGTAGAGCTCTGCTGACTACTGGGATTCACATTACATCACGACACTTCGAACCAACCTTCCAACCAAACAAGGACAGAAGTTGGCCCGTCATGCCCGGACATTCTGATCATCTCAGTTAGGTAACAGAGTAGGTACAGTACACAAACAAATCAATTTAAACGGTCATGCAACTACTACGGCTTGCTACTGTGAGTTCCAAGTTATCCTGGAATTATGCAATAAAGGATTCCTCAGTTCTTACTATTTGTAAGCAAGGCTAGTTTACCCAGTCAATCAATTGTGCAAATCATGAATTAGACGAGTCCCAGCGGGACGCCCGTCATCAATATACAATATACAATCGATAATATAGCCAGATACCGCTCCCTGCCCGTGTGGCAGATTTGCAGTATCTGTGGGGACCAACCGGCCTGTCGGGCACTACTAGTCCCAAGAGGGCTGCCATGTAAGAACTCGAGAATCCATTCTCTCCATGCAATCATTATTTTATTTAACTTAATAGTCTCTACGTTGAGTGAAGTACCATGTCGTGAATCATGGTCATTCAGAATGAGTACTTTCGTACGGGGTACGATATGCACAATCCTACAACGATACCAGTGCGGTTAGGTTGTAGGTCTTACATAGCGTAATACAACAATCAAAACTAATCACGGAGTAATCATGCCTTGACCATAAAGTACACATGCTGTTTTTGTAAGACAAATAGATAAATAAATAGACAAATAAATAAATAAATAAATAAATAATTTGAAGCCTGCATGTGCCTGTATGCCAATATTCGAGATCAGCCAGTCGATTTTAATAGTTCATAATTAATTATGAACGTGTCTCATTCATTCAATTCAATAAGACGACTAGCCAGTCTCTTAGTTCCAACTAGGAACGCATGATCAATTATTAAATTAGGGTGACAATCCCTGTCAATCAATGTCAACTAATGTTTAAACAAATGCCAAGGCAACAATTAATATCACGCTAATAATTAATGCTAATAACTATCAATCAATCAATGTCATTTGAAGCAAGGATCAGGTGAAAAGACATTGGGGTCAGAGTCATGCGGCTCACGAAACTGGGGTTTCATGCGGCCGGAACAGAATAGTCTCATGCGGCCAACTTAGTAAAACTTCATGCGGCAGCTAAGTCATGTAGCGCCATACGGCTGAGAAGAGTCAGCGCCATGCGGCTAGATGACATGCAATGATGCGGCTAAGCACGCGCCCATGCGGCTGGGAAATATCTCATGCGACTGAAAAGGTGCGAGCCTATATGAGGCTAAGGAGACTCATGCGGCTAGAACTGACTTATGCGGCCAGATAGGACTCGGATCCTTTATGCGGCCGGGATATAATACCTATGCGGATGAAAGAAAGAGACGACGCATGCGGCTGAAATATCCATGCGGCCAGATAGCCTTATGCGCCCGAAACTGCCATGCGGCTAATTAATTTAAGCCTAAGTTTATGCGGCTAAAAAGTTTCATACGGCCAGGATGACTTGCCGCATGAAGACTCATACGGTCAAGCACTTCCATGCGGCTCGGATCTGTTCTTCTCCGAATTTCTAAGGACAGAACCATGGAAAACCATGGTTTCCAAGCCCTCTAAATCCTTCATTCTAAGCCCAAATCTGAACTTCCATAGGCCAAAATGGGGTAGAACAAAATTCTCTACAACATGGAACCATCCAAACTTACAAATAACAAAGTTTACTCGATCAAAACCTAAAAATTTCGAAAAATACATTAAACTTAGATCTACAAGAAATGAACCATGGAAATTGAAAATGCTAAGTATTGAAGAGGCCCAAAATCCAGTAAAGAAGATGATGGAACGAAAATAATGGTAATCCATCAAGAAGCAAGTTTGGCACTTGCCTGGCGGCTAGTAGGTGGGGGAGGAGTTATGAAGAAGAAGATGATGATTAATGGCTAAGTAATGAAGAGAGAGAAAGGGGATGGCTTTAAATGGGAGGGGTGGTGGTAGGTGGGGGTTTGAGATGAACCAACTAAGCTAAACCAATCCAAACCGAACCCAAAGCAAAGCAGAAAGTAAAATACAGAATTAAGATTGCAGGAATTAAAATGTGGAAATAGAATTGCAGAAAATTAATTAACATGAAATTAAAGGGATTTAACTACAAAATAATACATGATAAATAAATATATTAAAGCAGTACATGCATTAAAATACGTATTCTGGGAATGGGAAGTGACATTACCCTGGAACAATTAGGAACTGGGTCTAGACAAGACTTAGACTGGAAAGGTGATATACGATGAGATAACCATGGGACTATTCAGATAACCAGGTTACAACCTATAAACCAAAGAAGGACCGGGGTTGTAACCCTTCGTCTGAACAGAACTTGGTTTCTCCCACCATTTATCGGCAAGATAAAATAAGAAATCAGGACATGTAACAATCATGTACAAGATCAAGACAAGACTAGACAGATTGAACTCCATCCAACATTCACGGCCAAGCAATAAGTACGGCTTGATACTTTAACTAACTAGGGTTATCACAGGCCTAATTACTAGCAAGATGCAAAGAGAATTCCAAGTCCAGTTACCCGCCTGCTGCTACCTGAGTGATCCCAGCAAAGAAAAGGAAAAGACAGCATGATATAGCAGACACACTGTAGTAAGATACATGTGTCCTAAGGTACCACACTCGACGGCGGGCTGGAAGTGCGCTCATCTCGACGGATAGCAACAAAGGCCATGTATATATATATATAAGGCCGGGACCAAAGGGGCAACAGGTAACTGGGAAAGTCTCTTCATGAACTACTGTATTATTCTAGTTATTAGCCTTAGCCATTTACAGTGGGTACCCCTGACCATGGTACTCAGGGGTCCCCATCCTAGACATGATGTAAGACAAGACGGGTCCATTTGTACAAGCACAATCGCCCACGGTGTCCAGGTCATTTATATAGGTCAGGTCATGTCAGGTAGCCGTCGCAACAGCTTATCAAGATATATCATGTCAGGTTATCATGTCAAGAGTGCGCCACATCGGGCCACTATCAAGAATTATTATGTCAAGTTATCATGTCAAGTTTACTGGTCAAGAGTGCGCTACGACAGGCCACTATCAGGTCATATCATGTTTACTTGTCAGGAGTGCACCACTACGGATCACTGTCGTATTCAGGGTATATGTGCAGGACAGTATAGTACAAGCATTCAATCAGGAGACTCAAGTTATGCTGAGGTCACAAGACACAAGTCATCAGTAAAGATCAAATAATAATAAAGAAATAATAATAATAACAATAATAATAATAATTAAATAGCAGGGCATGACACAGGAAGGAACCCTGCGGCTCAGGGTCACTAGAACTCATGCAGCCAATAAGGAGAGCGCATACAACTTGGTAAGAACATGGGCATGCGGCTAGAAGGGCAAGGGTACATGCGACTAGGGAGGCAAGTCCATGCGGCTAGCTGGGATCAAAGCTCTATGCGGCTAGCGGAAGAGCAATGCCCATGCGGCTCAGAAGTCATGAAGCCCTATGCGGCTCAGAAGAGACACTCAGTCTATGCGGCCAAGAGAGAAGCGGGTCTATGCGGTTGGGAGCTAATTTACTCATTGCTGCGGACGAATGGAGTTCATGCGGCCAGAAAATTTATGCGTGAGCGGTTCGAAGGAGTTTAGGCATATGCGGCTGAGGGCGAGTTGGACCCCATGCGGCTGGAAGGGACTGAGGACTTATGCGGTCAATAAAATTCGTATTCATGCGGCTAAATGTGGCGGGCACCCATGCGACTGCATAGGCAAGGGGCGCATGCGGCTAGAAGGGAAAGACTCTCATGCGGCTGGAACGAACTCGGGTTCATGCGGCCCGCAGAGCAAAGGGCTATGCGGCTGAACCAAGTCGAGTCCCATGCGGCCAGGGGATAAAGGAATTTTATGCGGCTGGGAATGAACTTCTCATGCGGCTGGGGAGACTTGCCGTATGAATGTTCATGCGGTCAAGTGCTGCCATGCGGCTCGGACTGTGCTACTTCTCCAAATTTTCGAGAAGAAGTACACCATGAAGCCATGGCTTCCAAGCTGCATAAAACCTTCATCCGGAGTCCACATCCGAACTTTCATAGGTCAAAATAGGGCAGAATGGAATTCTCTACAACATGGAACCATCTGTTAGCAAAAATAAGCAAGTCTAACAGATCAAAACCCATGAAAACCGAAAATACCATAAAGCTAGATCTACAACGATCCACTCGGTAAAACCGAAAACTCCAAGTTCTAAATATGCTTAGAATCATGCAAGGAAGAAGATGGAACAAACAAAAATAAATTTGTTCAAGGTTCGGCAAGGTGTACTTGCCTCTCTCCAATGGCTAGGGTTTGGTGGAAAAGAAATGAATGCGGGTGAATGAGGAGGGAGAGAGAAAAAGTGGCTTATATAACAAGCTCAAGTGATCTCCACCATTCATTCCTCTCCACTCAATCTAAACCATAAACCTCATCTCATGAGAAACCAAACTAAACCAAATCAAACCAAGTCAAAGTGGAACCGAACCAAATAAAACCAAATCCAAGTTAAACTAAGTCATAAAAATCCTACACTTCGAAAATTTTTAAAATATCACGCAAATCGATAAATACGAAATACGGCTCAAATAAATACATATCCGTATAAAATACCGATACAGTGAGACGGGTCTCACAACTCTCCACACCTTAGAAAAATTCTGTCCTCGAAATTTCTTGAGGCTAGTCGAGTAAGATAACAAAACAAAAGCTCCAGGAAACTCAACAATCTCAATAAATCAAGCAGGGCGTATAAGTAAAGTAAAACAATCAGTAATGTAATTAAATGCGTAAGCAGTAAATAAATGCACAAGAACAAATACAATCATGATCAAGAAGGGCTGGAGGCATATGGATCAATATGTCTCCTGAGACAGTTGTGTAGAAACCAACGTCCTCGCTGGCCTATGCTGATTCCCAAAAATGGATAAAAGTCAAGCCTCAAGGTAAGTCGGTACCAATGACTTAGTTCAAGACATGACTCTACCTAGGACGTGTCATCGTAGCTGAAACAGATGCTTGGACCTTATCACCTGTCTCAAGATACGAAGACAGAAGCGACTGGCTGATCGGGATGGACTGATATCTCTGCCTGCATGCTAAGACTGATCCTCCATAACTGGCCTGGCTGAAGAATGCTGAGCTGCCCTCGGTAAAATACGAATAAGATAATCTGAAGGATCAAGAACAGTGCCCTTGAAAATTGAAGGACACAATATCAAATCATGGGAACATGAATGATCAATGATCAAAACAGATATCAAGTCAAGTATCAGAGGTAGAGAATAATCCGAAGGAGATCAATAAGGATAATCGTGATTGAGATATCTAAACATGGTAACCCCCACAATTCTGAAAATCGAGACCTGCATGGGCCACCACTAAAACCATGTCATGCCCCAGAATCAGAATACCGGAGAGCGGGGGCAGACATAGCCAGCTACGCAATCCCAAAGTACGTTAATACTCTGAAATCACGTATAAGCTGTCAAGACATGGGGTTTACTCTACAAGCCATCAGTCAATCCTAAGGTTTAACAATCCTAGGTATCTCAATCACAGGCAATTATACAAGAGCAAAGAGTACGATCATCATACATAAAATAGTAAGGCGTCCCGAACCATATATACATGACTGATCATGAAGCCAGTACCACAGAACTGATGACTGGCTAGAGTATTAGTCGTACATGATAAGGACTAGCTATAGTCTAGAATACACATATCATGTTTATGCCCGTAGGCTACAATATCAAGGGAAATACCAAAACACGAGCTAAACACGTGCTCGGGGCTAAACATTACAAGAGGAGAATTTACATATCAGTGGGAGGATGAAGAAGAAACCCACTGAGGCACTCTGGTGCTCCGGCTGGTCACCGTCGAGTAGATGGTGCGGTAGATCCTTCGGGCTCTTCTATCAGAACCTGGCCATACAAAACCAGTAGGGTCAGACCCCAAAATAGCAAGTACCACAAAGGAGGCCGAACTATAAACTTAAAACCAGCAATCATAGACAATCAACAGAGAGAGAAAGCAATAAGTAAAGGAGGATCGAGATTCGTGCAGTACCAATGCACTCATCCCGAACATAGAGAGACTGTAAGTAAAGCATCATTGAGCATAAAGTAAACTGGAGAACATGTTAAATAAATAGAGCTAGGCAATTTACGAAGAGAGGACGAAGGTACTGTTCTGGAAGCCAGGTTACAACCCTTAAACCAAACAAGGACCGGGATTGTAACCCTTCGCCTGAACAGAACTTGGCTCTGATCATTAATTGCTAGAGGTGACAATCATTAAGTGACAATCATAGAGTGACAATGCAGAGTATAATACATTAGAGTGACAATTATTGCAATCATTACCCTGGAACAATTAGGAACTGGGTCTAGACAAGACTTAGACTGGGAAGGTGATATACGATGAGATAACCATGGGACTATTCAGATAACTAGGTTACAACCCATAAACCAAAGAAGGACCGGGGTTGTAACCCTTCGTCTGAACAGAACTTGGTTTCTCCCACCATTTATCGGCAAGATAAAATAAGAAATCAGGACATGTAACAATCATGTACAAGATCAAGACAAGACTAGACAGATTGAACTCCATCCAACATTTACGGCCAAGCAATAAGTACGGCTTGATACTTTAACTAACTAGGGTTATCACAGGCCTAATTACTAGCAAGATGCAAAGAGAATTCCAAGTCCAGTTACCCGCCTGTTGCTACCTGAGTGATCCCAGCAAAGAAAAGGAAAAGACAGCATGATATAGCAGACACACTGTAGTAAGATACATGTGTCCTAAGGTGCCACACTCGACGGCGGGCTGAAAGTGCGCTCATCTCGACGGATAGCAACAAAGCCCATGTATATATATATAAGGCCGGGACCAAAGGGGCAACAGGTAACTGGGAAAGTCTCTTCATGAACTACTGTATTATTCTAGTTATTAGCCTTAGCCATTTACAGTGGGTACCCCTGACCATGGTACTCAGGGGTCCCCATCCTAGACATGATGTAAGACAAGACGGGTCCATTTGTACAAGCACAATCGCCCACGGTGTCCAGGTCATTTATATAGGTCAGGTCATGTCAGGTAGCCGTCGCAACAGCTTATCAAGATATATCATGTCAGGTTATCATGTCAAGAGTGCGCCACATCGGGCCACTATCAAGAATTATTATGTCAAGTTATCATGTCAAGTTTACTGGTCAAGAGTGCGCCACGACGGGCCACTATCAGGTCATGTCATGTTTACTTGTCAGGAGTGCACCACTACGGATCACTGTCGTATTCACGGTACATGCGCAGGACAGTATAGTACAAGCATTCAATCAGGAGACTCAAGTTATGCTGAGGTCACAAGACACAAGTCATCAGTAAATATCAAATAATAATAAAGAAATAATAATAATAACAATAATATAATAATTAAATAGCAGGGCATGACACAGGAAGGAACCCTGCGGCTCAGGGTCACTAGAACTCATGCGGCCAATAAGGAGAGCGCATACAACTTGGTAAGAACATGGGCATGCGGCTAGAAGGGCAAGGGTACATGCGACTAGGGAGGCAAGTCCATGCGGCTAGCTGGGATCAAAGCTCTATGCGGCTAGCGGAAGAGCAATGCCCATGCGGCTCAGAAGTCATGAAGCCCTATGCGGCTCAGAAGAGACACTCAGTCTATGCGGCCAAGAGAGAAGCGGGTCTATGCGGTTGGGAGCTAATTTACTCATGCGGCTGCGGACGAATGGAGTTCATGCGGCCAGAAAATTTATGCGTGAGCGGTTCGAAGGAGTTCAGGCATATGCGGCTGAAGGCGAGTTGGACCCCATGCGGCTGGAAGGGACTGAGGACTTATGCGGTCAATAAAATTCGTATTCATGCGGCTAAATATGGCGGGCACCCATGCGGCTGCATAGGCAAGGGGCGCATGCGGCTAGAAGGGAAAGACTCTCATGCGGCTGGAACGGACTCGGGTTCATGCGGCCCGCAGAGCAAAGGGCTATGCGGCTGAACCAAGTCGAGTCCCATGCGGCCAGGGGATAAAGAAATTTTATGCGGCTGGGAATGAACTTCTTATGCGGCTGGGGAGACTTGCCGCATGAATGTTCATGCGGTCAAGTGCTGCCATGCGGCTCGGACTGTGCTTCTTCTCCAAATTTCCGAGAAGAAGTACACCATGAAGCCATGGCTTCCAAGCTGCATAAAACCTTCATCCGGAGTCCAAATTCGAACTTCCATAGGTCAAAATGGGGCAGAATGGAATTCTCTACAACATGGCACCATCTGTTAGCAAAAATAAGCAAGTCTAACAGATCAAAACCCATGAAAACCGAAAATACCATAAAGCTAGATCTACAACGGTCCACTCGGTAAAACCGAAAACTCCAAGTTATAAATATGCTTAGAATCATGCAAGGAAGAAGATGGAACAAACAGAAATAAATTTGTTCAAGGTTCGGCAAGGTGTACTTGCCTCTCTCCAATGGCTAGGGTTTGGTGGAAAAGAAATGAATGAGGGTGAATGAGGAGGGAGAGAGAAAAAGTGGCTTATATATCAAGCTCAAGTGATCTCCACCATTCATTTCTCTCCACTCAATCTAAACCATACACCTCATCTCATGAGAAACCAAACTAAACCAAATCAAACCAAGTCAAAGTGGAACCGAACCAAATAAAACCAAATCCAAGTTAAACCAAGTCATGAAAATCCTACACTTCGGAAAATTTTAAAATATCACGCAAATCGATAAATACAAAATACGGCTCAAATAAACACGTATCCGTATAAAATACCGATACAATGAAACGGGTCTCACAGCTTCGTTTGAAGAACTTGCTCTAATTAATGTCTTTTGCTTTCTTCTTTCTCATTTCTTCATATGCTTGTAATGAGCCCTTGAGTTGCTCAAAAGTCACTCAAAGTCTTTTGTTTTTCGATAGTTACTATAATATGCTCAAATTATGAAAGCAAACAGCGAAGGATAATTTCTCCATCACTCCAATGTTGGTCAATAGCTTTCACCATTTATTTTTGATTGATTAACAATGGCCAAAACTCTAGCAAAGTAGTTTAGAATAGTTTCAGACTTTTTCATATGTAGACCTTCAAATTCATCACTTAAAGTTTGGAGGTGTACCTTCATTACCTTTTCCTCTCCTTTGCAAAATGTTTGAAGTTTCTCTCACACTTCTTTGAAGGTTGTTGCACTTGAAATTAACTCGAAAGCATCATCATCCATGATTTGGTAGATGAGGAAGAGAGCTTTCTTGTCCCTCTTTCTTGAAGCTTTCAACATGTTTCTGAGCTTGAGACAATGATGTCTAATCTTGCGTTTCAACATAGCCTTTTTTGACAACCTTCCATGCATCTTATGCTCCTAGTAAAGCTTTCATCTTGATACTCTAATTTGCATTATTGTTCTTGCTGAGGATAGGAACGTGGAAGAGAGTCTCGTTTGCCATTTTCGACCTCGAACTGCTTTTGCCTTACTCTGATACCAATTTGTTGGAATGGTGATGGGTCAACTTGCGAGGAAGAACTAATTATTTGAAGAAGGAGAAAATGTAGAGAGAAAAATTTGTTGGAAGAGAATATTAGCAGGAGGAAACCTTTTGGTAACACCAAGCTCGTAATATCTGTTGTGTCCAAAATGGAGGAAAAACACCCCTACTTATAGGACGCTTGGAAAAGTATACATACTTTTCAACATATAATAGTTTGAGGAAAAAGCATAATAGCTTGGACTCTTCTAGACTATTTTGCAAATATTATTACAAAACATTCTAATTGTAATGGATCAACTAGATTTGTGAGCTCAAAAACATGGACATAAATCAAGTTTATTTTCAAACACATGCAATATCCTTTATCAAGGAATAAGAGAGCTTTGGGGAATGATTATGGAGGCAATCACATAATTTCAATTATAACGTTCATGTAAGCCAAATCAAGAATATGTTTCTCTTATACAGTACAAATAGGAATTGTCAAAGATTGAAATTTATGTTAAAGAAACTGGTAATTTTGTGTTATCATTTACTTTCAGTACAGAATATAGCCAAAGCATGCCTGTTATAAAGACGCTTGAGATGGAATGGGGGTTTCGGAATTCTGCAGGTTTGCAACTCCAACACATAGTCTAGCTCTTCACAAATATTAATTCACAAATATTTTCATACTTATTTTGAAGTAGTACTCGGCATCTAGTCATTGATTTTTCATGAAATGTTGACAATTCTGGCTTTGAGAAGCGGACAGCTTTGATACACAGTAAAGCAGTAACAACATAATTACAAGAAACTTCTCTCTCATATATTTTAAATTGGATGATAATCATCACTGATTATTTTGGTTTTGCCATCGAAAAAGGGCTGGCGGCACAGCTTGTTATTCGCTTGCCATCTATTTCGATGTAATTTTCTCTCTTAACTATCATCAGCAAATATTAGCCCCCCTCCCAAAAAAAATAATAAATAAATCAATCAATCAATCAGGTTATTCTCAGACACAGGTCCTTTTGACTTATTGCTATATACTAGTAAACGAAATTTATGAAACGCTGCATATGAAAATCCTGGTAATCGATAATGTTGACATACACTTAGGTTTTGCTCTTCATTTGCTTCTACTAAAAATAATAATGTTTCTCGTAATATTACAAGTATGCATTGGTTAACGCTGTTCACAGATGAAATTGTTGCAATTAATGAAGTGTTGATATTTATCAGTTTCTTTTTAGCATTTAAAATCATATATATGTTTTAGCTACTAGACATAGAATACAACCTTGTTCATAGCAACCAAATTATTTTGTCTATTATTTACTTTTGATAATGAAATCATGCTACACACTAAAATATATAAGACAAATTACATGTAAATGTTTGTAGAATATTCAATACTAATTTAAATCATAGACAGGAACCAATGAAATCATTGTTATTGTCAAATCTGAAATAACCTTATCAAGGTCTCACATGTTTCAATTGCCAACTAAAGCTACATGCATGCACCTGGAACAAATACAAATTTCCTCCTGCAAGCATAGTACAAGAAGTACATGTAATTATTCAGCCACTTCTTTTGACATTTAAACTTGACTGGCATGTGTTCTCTCGGTTATGTAATTGTAGGAACGTGAAGTGGAGGATAAGAACTGAAGACGGTGGAGCTAGAAATTCAATCTAGAGTGGACTAGGTTAGACTGAGGTCGGTTGAAGCGTCATCGGACTCATATGAAAATAAAAATAAAAAAACCAAAATTTTTATAGGGGGCTGGAGCCTAATTAGCCCTAAGGTGGCTCTGCCCCGAAAGATGGATAACCCTAACTTTGGTGCGGGAAAGACATACCTCCCTAAATGGAAATTATTTTTATTTATGACTGTTGAATAGTATAAATGATTAACTGTCACCACAACTTGGGAGTTCATGTGTAGTCAGGGGCGGAGCTACCCCTGGACAAGGATGGGCTGTAGTCCGTCCCAAATTTTAATTTGGGCAAAATATTTTTGAGCTTTTTTTGTAATATTTTCTTGTGTGTTATATTTTTGTTTGAATTTGAAGTATACAACAATCAAATGTAAATAATTCTCAAAAAAATTGATATTTTAGGCGGTGCAATGCTATTCCTCGTGTCGTTCAAGTTATACATAAGTTCAGCCCTAGCTCCGTCACTGGGTGTAGTGACATGTAATTTAAAAGATTGGTATCAGAGCAACCAGATTAATCTCTAGACGTAGATTGTACAAAAATAAAAATATCTACCCGGCCAAAGTCCAGCCTCATGGGTCACAACTATGGAGTTTTTGGTGCAGAGTTCGTAACTACTTTTTGGTGCTGTGGTAGTGATTTTTAACAATGACTTTGTCAAGATTTTGTTAGTGGTGACATATAAACTAGGTTAACACATCTTGCTCACTACTGTCTAGGTCTGTAGATATGACGATCGACATTATCATCAAAAGCCAATTTTGTTGTATTACCACTATTATCTGCATAATCCTATATACTGTTGGCTTCTATTTTGCAACTTTTGGCATGTACAACTTAAAAATAACGAGTTCTTATTCTTGGCCATAGGCAATGATGAACCAACGTATGTTCAACTTGAACTAAACAGTAAAACATGGCATAAATTTGGAAGACATACAAAAGTATATATATTAGTTAATCATCAATTTCTTTTTAATGTCCAACGTAACGGCTCGGGACTTTGTGTACGCGGTGTTGCATGTCGTTTGGGTCCACTGTCCTCTTAACTCCCACCATTTATAAATGAAAGAAATAATACTCCCGGTTCGATCTATCGATCTTCTGTCATCCAACATGAGATTTATACCTCTTCTCAGTAACCACAATCGGCAGTTAATTATCAATTTGGTGGAGACACCCATGGGGAATTATATCCTTTAAAGACATCTTTCAAGCTTTTAACTTGACACCAAAAAGCTCCTATCGTGACTTCCCTACTCGCTTTATAAAACAACTCACTTTCTTCTTTATTTTTTGTCTCCTTATCTTCCCTTCTGCCTCTCTCACCAGAACCTCCTCCAGTTGCATCAAGGGAATTACTTCTTCTATTTTTCTTCAATTTGAATATTTCTTTTTTTTCATCGTTTTTTTTTTTGAAGGGAAAAAACTTCATTCAATTAATTCAAAGGGTTACAAACAGGCATATCACGTAGGATATGATCATAGATACAATCTGGACATACATCATGAACCAAAAGAGAATTCATTACATGGTGAGAAAAAGCCTAAGAGGCAAGACTGTGAGCACAATGATTGGCATTCCTATTAACATAGGAGAAGGTAATGTCAATGCTTGATTTGAGAATTTTTCGTGCATCAGTGATAACATGACGAGCTTGCCATATAGTTGAAACCAAATGTGAATTGATAGAATCAATAATTACTTTGCAATCACCTTCAACAATGACATGTTGAAGTTGCCTCCTTTCGATGAGAATGAGACTTAGGTGCACTCCAAGGGCTTCAGCTTCAACAGGCGAACCTCCAACTTGTGTTTTTGATAATGCATCAAGGAAAGTGCCATCCCCATTACGCAAGATGGCTGATGCAGCCATCTTTCCATCAAGGTAGGCGCCATCAAAATTAATTTTGCATAGAGGATCAGTAGGAGGAGTCCAACGTGCATAGCTCAAGTTCCTGTTGGATATCATTTCATTAGACCAGTTAGATTGGTTGCAGAACTCATATCAATTTGAATATCATTTCATTAATCCAGATACTTTGGTTGCAGAACTCATATTTCTCCTTCAGGATCGATGATTCATGTAAGATACGATTGATGTTGATTTCCTGGTGATTGAAGATTACTTTGTTCCTTGCCTTCCACATAGTCCACATCAAGTATAGGCAGTTCGACACTTCTTCGTGATCTCCCCATTTCAGGAGAGTTGAAATGAGAGATGAGATAGTTGTATAGGGATGAATGTGTCTCATAATAGAAGGTTGAGAGTGCCAAATTATACCTGAAATTGGACAATGAAGAAAAAGCTGGTCAATTGTTTTGCCACATACCTTGCAGAGAGGGCATGTATCATCGATATCATTGATTCTTCGGTGAATATTGGCATTGGATGGAAGAGAATTAGTGATGACTCGCCAGACAAAAATCAGAACTCTCGGCCAAATGTTTTTGATTTTCCAGAGCTTCTTCCATTCAGAGAAAGCAGTGTCAGTAGAATATGGAGAATCTTTGAATAGGATTCATATATGGATGGTTCGATAAGCGGATTTTGTAGTAAGACACCCATCGCGAGTATGCTTCCAGACCAACTGATCAGTAGTACAATTTAAAGATAAGGGAATCTGCAATATTGCTGTGGCTTCCTGAGGAGGAAATAGAAGAAATATAAGGTTCTCTTTCCAGGTATAAGAGAAATCATTAATAAGCTCACTGACATAGGATACTCTGCTGCTCGAGGACTGAAATCCACAAACTCTGTTATTAGGAATATTTGGAACCCATGGTTCATTCCAGATATTAATCAAAGAACCATTTCCTACAGACCAAATGACATTGCCATGGAGGAACATTCTACTGCTCAGTATACTTGACCAAATACACGATGAAGACGGATTTTGTTTAGCCAACCAAAAAGAAGAGGAGTGTAGATATTTACACCATAAAAGATTACCCCAGATAGAACCATCATCCATTAAGAATCTCCAAGTCAATTTGAGCAAGAGGGACTGATTAGCAATATATGGATCACGAATACCAAGCCCACCTTGATACTTTGGTTTCGTAAATTTGTTCCAAGCAGTGAAATGAAGTTTCTTTTTGTTCAAGCCATTATTCCACCAGAAATCTCTTTGAAGTTTGGATAAGGAATCAGTGACAGTCCTTGGAATTGAATATGAGGACATATAATAAGTAGGAATTGATGATAAAGAAGATTTAATAAGGATAGTTCGGGCAGCATGGGATAGACACCGACTCTTCCAACCAGTTAGCTTAGAATTGCTGGTAGTGAGGAGATCAGAGAAAGTTGACACTCTGTTTTTCGAAAGAAGAAGTTTATGACCAAGGTATTTATCTGTTGCATTCATAGAGCTAACACCAAGAAGATGTTGAAAGATTTGACACATATGAGGATCGGTTTTCTTGGAGAAGAAGATCGATGACTTTGTGAAGTTAATTCTTTGGCTAGACCAAAGTTCAAAGGATTGAATGATGTATTTGGCTTGGGTGATATTATGCAGTGAACATTTTCCAAAGATTAGCAAATCATCAGCAAAAGCAAGATGAGAGAAATGAATAGAACATCGATGAAGCTTAATTCCCTCATAAAGCATATTTCGCTCCATGATCATTATAAAGGTTGACAATATTTCCATACTCATGATGAAAAGATATGGAGATATAGGGCAACCCTGTCTAATGCCACAACTTGGTCTGAAAGATTTTGTAGGGGAACCATTAACAAGAACAACAAAGGAAGTAGAAGATATGCATGACATGATGAGGTCATGTGATTTGCCAATAATTCCAAAGCCAAGGAGGGCTTGACTAATAATATTCCAGTTAAGCCTATCATAAGCTTTTGACATATCAAGTTTTAGTGCAAAAGAACTGTTGTTAGCACTGAATTTTGAAATTGAATGTAATAGCTCCTGAGCAATAATTACATTATCACCAATAAATCTTCCTGGCACAAATGCATTTTGAAGGGGACTGATAAGAGCATGAAGATGTGGGCGAATACGATTAGCAAGAATTTTTGTGATCACCTTATAGAGAACATTACACAAAGCTATTGGTCTGAATCCGAAGGTGTTTGTGGTGAAGATGTTTTAGGAATGAGTGTAATGTACGTATCATTCAAAAGATTAGGCATAACACCAGATATGAAAAAGCTTTGGACAAGATGAATTACCTCCGAACCAATTAAACTCCAAAATTTTTGATAAAAGGCAGCTGGGAATCCATCAGGACCAGGGGATTTGTAGGGTTTCATATGCATAATAACCTGTTTAATCTCATCTTCTGCAGGTACTTGATAGATGCCTTCATTATCAGAATTTGATATCATGTGTAGTTCATGTAATATATGATCAGGAACAGGAGAATGCTTGGCCACCTTGAATCGTTCAGAAAAATGACATTCAAAAGTCTTCACAATATCACTCTGAGAAGTGAGAAGATCTCCATTATCATCTTGAATATGAGTAATCACATTCCTTTGCTTCCTAGCAGTAGCTGATAGGTGAAAAAAGCGAGTGTTCTTATCTCCTTCACACAACCAAGAGTTACAAGACCTCTGTTTCCAATACAATTCCTTTTGCAGATGAAGTTTGTTAAGCAAAATCTCGACTTGCCGTTCTTCTTCATAAGTAGCATTAGTGGGAGATTGATCTTGGAGGGATAGTAATTTCTCTTCATAGGATTTGATATCCAAGTCCAGGTTTCGAATGTGATGTTTTCCCCAGTTGTTCAATTTAGGAAGTAAACTTCGAAGTTTAGACATAAGACCTGGTACTTTAATGCTACTCCAAAAATTAGTAAGAACTGATTCAAACTCTTTTTCGTATGTCCAAACAGCCTCAAAACGAACAGGGTATTTCATTTTTGGAATAGAGGTGTTGAGCTGTAAGAGGATGGGATTATGGTCACTGTTGAGCCTGGGTAAGTACAAAACACCTGCTTTGGGTTGAAGGGAGCGCCACTTGGTATCCACCATAGCTCTATCGAGTCGTTCAGCTACATTATTTATGGCTACTCGACGATTTGTCCAGTGAAGGCTGGGCCATAATAACCAATGTCCATAGCAGCAACATTGTTAAACCATCTAATAAAAGATTGGTGATGATGGTGATTGAAATCGTTCCCACCACGCTTCTCTTCTGGACAGAGGATGGAATTGCAATCTCCAATACATATCCATGGATCAGTAATAGAAGTGATGATAGATTCTAAATGTAACCAGAACTGATTCCTCTCATTCAATTTTGGAGGGCCATAAATAAACAGAATATGCCAAGGTTAAGTGCTATCCCTGTGATGAAATATTGAATGAATATAATTCTGAGAATATGAAATGATTTGTAAAGTGATATCATGTCGCCAACATAACAGGAAGCCTCCTGATAGCCCATTGGAAGAAATTGCATGGTACTTATCAAAACCAAGCTCTTTGGTAATTGATACTGCTGAATGTGACGAGCATCTCGTTTCAGATAGGAAAGTAAATGTAGGAGAGGATGCCCGGAGAAATGATTTCAAGGATCGAATTATCGGGTCATTTCTCAAACCCCGACAATTCTAGGATAAAATCATTGATGTGGAGGCTGTTCAAGGCCAGCCGCGCCTATATCATTTCCATCTTGTACAGCTAATTTCTTGTTTGGTCTAACAAGAGCACAGTCCAAATTATTCTCCTCTGAAGTTGAGCGAGATCTTTTAGCACAATTCATAGATGAAGGTGTAACATTCATTGGGATTTCATCAGATATCAAAGGATTGCTTGATAAAGGATTATATGATACCAAGGAAGCTAACATGGAAGTGAAAGTATCAGAAACTGAAGGAAAGCATTGTTGTGGTATATGTTTAGAAGGAATCTCTTTGACTGGGTAGATGGACGAGGTAGTAAATGTTGGTGGGATTGAAGGATTTCCTCTGTCAAAATAGGTAGGAGAGATGATATGACAAGTGGCATGAATGGTTTGAACAGAAGAGACTACATGGTTAGGATTTTCCATAGTATCATTAATCTGATACGAGCAAGGAGTAGTATCAGTTGATATATGGTGAATATCAGGAATAGACACTGGGATTGGATAAGTATTTGGGAGTGTAACAATAGGATGTGGATCCGAATTAATG
Source organism: Iris pallida (assembly GCA_029216955.1). Taxonomy (NCBI): domain Eukaryota; kingdom Viridiplantae; phylum Streptophyta; class Magnoliopsida; order Asparagales; family Iridaceae; genus Iris; species Iris pallida. Next base: position 351,893 of record JANAVB010035820.1, on the reverse strand, counting down.
AAGGGTGTGGTATCAGACGAGGATATGACTTTTGTTGTCGAATTAATAAGTAATGGGGAGGTGGCAAGAGTGATAGTGGTGAATGGGGGTATAGTAGTAACAGGGACATTGGCAGTTGTAGAAAGAGTAGTTATTGATGACTGGATCACAAGTGGTACTGTAGTGGGCACAATAATCGGAGTGACAGGGGATGTGGAAATAGGTGGATTAAGGTTGATAACTGTCGCCGGAGAGGGAAACTCCGATGAACTAGTTGGCTGAAATATGGATGGATTAATAGTATCAGTATTACGACTGGTGGAATTCATTGTCAGATCAAAATCAGAGGTAGTAGACTTATGAGAAGATGATCCTCTATCAGACTTCTTGAACTTTGAAGCATGGTTAACACAGATGAAATTATCTAACCTCCTCTGTAGCAATTCAGAGAATTGCTTCTTTTGATCCTCTGACCAGGAATCATTTAACATAGATGAAAATTCCTTATGAGAAGGACATTTCCCAACACTATGTCCCAATATACCACATAAATGACAAAATTTGGTAAGCCGCTCATACCTTATACTGACATTGCAAAAGGAATGAATCCCCATAGATACTCGAAGGCTTTTTATAAGGGAACAGAGATATCCATCGCTATTTTTGCTCTAGCAAATAAGCTCCAATTATTGGCATCAGAGGCTGAAAGAGGCTTCACTGTACCAATCCTGGTTGCCAAAGTTGAAATAAAATCAATGGTTAATGTCACGACCCGCACCCTAGAGTAAGGGTACGAGAAGTGGGTATGTCCAGCCTACGCCGCAGTGTCGGCGGTAGAACGCTGTCCTAGGTTACTATCTAATCAACAACTCACGCAATTATATAATGTACTTGTCAAAACTCAACTCCGAATGGAGGACAAGTAAAGATATAATGAAATCTCAATCACAGTCTAAGCACGATAAGATAACACAGAGGTTTATAACTAAAAGTAAATAACAACATATATAACTACTAAATAATAATATCTCAAACAAACTCAAAAACAAACTCGTATCTCAAGTTATTACAATTCAAGTTCTAAAACATGAAAACTAAACCAAGTCTACTAGCTAGTCTCCCGATCACTCCTGAGTGTCGGGGCCATATGTAGCTAAGCCATCTCCTGCTCCAAGGCAAGTAGGGCAAACGTCCTCAGGGTAGTCATCTGTAATATTTTCAACAGGTCCAGTCAGGACAGGAACGAGTACATTTCATCAAGAAATTCCAAGTAAATGACAGAGAACTATAAAGCAGTTATAGACAGTTGTATTGATGAATATGGCAGTTTATGTTCAGGTGATGGTAAGAAAACAGATAAAGTGCAAGGAAGGTAAATAACTAAACAAGAGAAGAATCATAGCAAGGAAGACTGTAAAAAATAATCTAGCTGAACTAGAGTAACATGATGAGTTCAGATGTACAATATAAGTTGAGTGTAATCCCAAAGTGAGTCTAATACATGATGAGTCGAATGTGATTCTAATCATTGTTCTAATAAGGTGATTCGAATAACATGATGCGAATAGTGATTCGAATAAGGTGATACGAATAGTGATTCGAATAGTAGTCAACAATGATTCGAATAAATTCTCCAAGTGTGTTTTAAAATACCGAGATCGACATGTAAACGGCTGTAGGTAATACGGCACACCACACACTCGCGAAGTGTGTGATGGCTATCGTTCGAATATAATGCACAGAGGGGTGATTCGAATAGGGGGATATGTCTACATGTCTAATCAGTATTTCCCCGCCCAGTCTAATACAAATGAATCCGTAATCCAACACATAAGACGAATACAAGTCCAACCAACATATGAAGATACGAATAGGGTGATTCGAATAAGGTGATTCGTATAATGATTCGTATGGTGATTCGAATAATAGAGGTAAGGCAAGTAAGTATATGTGTTGCATACATGGATTCAGAAATAAAATACGTGTTTGTAACAGAGAATCACATACAGCTAACTAGAACTAAAGTACAGTAATTGACAAGTAAATGAAAGAACTATCAGAGAATGTACTCGCCTGATACTCTGAAAAGAGTAACGAAATATCAAATGTCTGCACCGGAGTCACAATGTCCTAAACAGAGCAGTATGGATTATAAAGTGTTTAAAACAAGGTAAATGAAGTCTACGATGCAATCTACATGATTCTAAGTCAATTCTAGGTCAAAGTCAACTCTAAGTCAAACTTGGTCAACTGTCTAGGTCAAACTAGGTCCCAGTCAAACTTGGTCAACTCTGGGTCAACCCAAGTCAACTACACTAGTCAAACTAGGTCAATCCTAGTCTAGTCAAGTCTCACTAGGGCTAACCAAGCTTAGACTAGCATACAACCAAGCAACATCACCAGCCACAAGGCATCACACATTATACATATCATCTATACATATATTCATGCATTCATTTAGCTCTATATACCCATGATTGCATAGATAGGATACTCACATCATTTATTGTATACAAGTATTCATGTTTAGGTACAAAGGCATTTACATGTATATATATATATATATATTAGTACATAGAGGCATATCTATATACTTATATATAGAGATACATAGGGAAAGCTTATACACATACAAAACAGGGAAGGTGATTGTGTGTGTGAGTCTAGGAGTACATGCAACATGTGGGTGTGTGTGTATGTGATATAAAGAGTGCAATTAATCTCAGTTTTGGCCTTTCAGTTTAAAAACAGCTTTGTGTGTGTATTGAGAGAAATGAGAGTGTCAATGTAAATTAGAGGGGGTGTGTGTGTGTGTATCATGGAACAGTGAGGGTGTGAGTCATGGTGTAGTGTTTAGGCAAATGTGTGTAGAGTAGGAATGAATCTCAGGTTATTCCTATACATTCTCAGATTACAGTTAACATTGAATCCAAATACAAAATCAGTTTTCAGTCTCCAACCCAATTCTCAAGTTTGTTTGCATGGGGAAATTCTCAGTCTTCAGGTTTAATACAGAAATTAATACTCCCTTACATTTGTGAACCCTTCTTAATATTTTAATACAAAGAATCCAAACCTCAGTTTTATATGTTACATTTGAAGATACAAAATCTCAGGTTTTTCCCACTACACTAATCTCAGTTTTCAGGTATGTGTGTGTGAAGAACATAGTGTCATGTGTTCAGTTATCAAGTTTAAACTCAGTTTTTTCTATACATTGAATGTATTCTCAGGTTATACTGTACACAAAATTTTAAGTCTTAACATACATCAATATTTCTCAGGTTTTCAAATATGTGTGTGTATAGAGGTGAAGTTCTCAGGAAAAAAATGTGGTAGTACAGGGAAATGATTCTCAGGAATAGGAAATGGAAATCAGTGACTTACATATAATAAACCAATCTCAGATTCTCAGGAAATCTGAGAACAAAGACCATCATATTATTAATTAACAACCAGTCCAACCCTTCTCAGGTTTTATAAACAGTTCATCACTGGAATACCAAAGTTTCAGAAGAAAATGGGGAATGAAGAGTTCAGGTTTATGAACATGGGGAAATTCTCAGGATTTAAACATAGGCATTCTCAGGATTTCTGAATGTGTGTGTGTATGAACTTGTCATGACAGTTGGAGTGAGAAATCAACTCAGGTTTTTGCATTTCAGAGATTGAATCCTAGATTTCAGTTCAATGGATCAAACATGGGAAAAATAACACATTGAAATCCACTCTTGGTATCCTCAACCAAACATGTACCCATTCCTCAATCAGTAGCTAACACATGAATTTAATCAAACATACATTTGAATCATCAATTTCAGTTTAAATAGAAATTAGTTTTCAGAAATGCACACACACAGTTCATCAACCCAAAACTTAAATTGAAAACCTAATTTAAACTATAGAATTTACAACCAGGTGCAAAGATGTGTTCCCCATGTGTCAGGTGTCTAGGGGATGCCATTCGTGTCCAAAAAACTGGACACGAGTGTGTCAAAAGAAGAACAACCAAGTACCAGAAAACAGTGCACAGCACTCCTCGTGCGTGCGTGTAGGGGTCCATAGGACACGACACAAAGCACTAGGCTCCACGTGCTTATGCACAGAGGACAAGGGGGACTAGGGCTAGGGTTTCAAGTGCCTGCACGAACCCCAATCTGTGTCGTGTCCTAGTTACAAGGTCGTGTCAGAACGTGTTTTAACAGTGTCCTAGTGTAGTACGAAATCAGTGCAGACACGATTTCTCCATGCACACTGAACGAGGACCCACGAAATTTTGTGGGGGTCCTGTCAGTCATGTGGGCCACGTACATACCAATTTTTGTGTCACGAGGTGTCGTGTCCTAAGAGAAATCAGACACGGGCAGCAGGGCACCCGACCGAGCCCCCGTGCTGCGTGTCCAGCACGAATTACGACACGAAATTGACACCAAACATGACTCAGTCTTCACAAAAGTTCATACACATTTAGATCTACCAATAGATATAATTAGTTTAGCAAAATATAAAAATTCATTCCTAAGTGGCATTTAATCGAACACGTATTTAAATAGACCGATACGTGTCCGATACGGACACCAAACCCAAACCAATTTCTACCAAACTCAGCCTATAGGTCCCTGGTACCTAGATGCATGCATCCATGAAGAGAAATCACAAATTTAACTATGTATGAGGGCTTTTACCTATTGAGTGAAAACTCAATGAAAACCTAGAATAGGGGGGGGGTGTCCTCTTCACTTGGAGGTGCCAAATGCTTGTGTAACCTTGCTAGCTAGCTTCCCTTAGCATCCTCAACAGTAGGGGATTCCAATGCAAGAAATTTGGCTCAATTTGGAGTTGATTTGGATATTTGGGGAGAAGTTTAGGGAAGAACACAAAGGAGGCAAATAAAATGAATTAAAAATGGTGCAAATGATTAATGTGTTGCATTTATAGGGGGAATGGTGTGATGGCTGTTGAAAACATTAGGGTTAGGGTTTAGGATGAGTGGCTAAGGTTTCTCCAACAAATTCTAAGGCTTCCTATTGGTTAAGGCTTCTTTTCACAAATATCTCAAAAGTAAAATATCTTTCCTAATAATATCTAGATATTACTCTAATGTGATTACTTACTTGAAATCCTCTAACTTAGCTTATAGGGTCATGGTTAACATCTTGATTAGGCTAACTTCTAGGTCAAGTCTCAACAATGTAACTAACACACATATTTAATTAATATAATTCATAATTTCACAAAAGTGTCAAAATGACCAAAATACCCCTAGGCTTAAATATAGAAATTTGAAATCCTAAACACATGATTAGGTCTCCTTGGTCATGATAAGTCTTCTAGGTCATGCATGACTAAGGTTACACTAGCAAAACACCAATTCCACATTTCACTTAATTAAATAGTTTTAAAATAACTAAAACTCACCAAAAATCATATCATGACTTAAATATCATTATTAAATGATTTAAAATACAAAAGTTCAAAATTACCCTCATTTGGAAAACTGGGTGTTACAAGTCTACCCCCCTTAGAAGAATTTTGTCCTCGAAATTAAGATGATCGTACTCCTGCTAGGTCAAACCCCCAAATCAAACAAGGTCAAGATAATATACAAAACTCTGTCCTACTGGTCGTGATTCCACAGTCTCGAACAGGGTAACTACGCTATCTAGCATATCACAATCATATCCTGGCAGGTACTAATGGAAATCACACATGAAAAAAAAAGGACATGAAAGACAGACCTGCTAACCCGTCACCCATAGTGTTGGTCTACTCGACTGTCAGCACAAAAGCCCTGTCCCTCCGGGGTATATCCCTCTGATGGTGCGGGGCACGGTGCTGCGCTATAGGTGGCCTAGCTCCCTCTATCTAATCCATGATACTCAAGTAACATCCATCCTGATATTCCACTCAATTATACTAGGGCACCATCTATATGGTATCTATCCTGTAATCTGATAATCATACCCGTCTATCCCGAACCATGTTACCAGAATCCTCGTCACACCAGTAAGTATGGCTACGATAATCCATAGAGTCCACAACTAATGTATATACCTCTAGAATCATGGTATTTTAAAATTTTCGCATTGCCGCTAGCTTGGCTGCGAAAACTTTAAATTCCCACACCCGAGAAATATATCCAAAATCAGACTCTATCTCATCGCCCAACCAGCTGATATGGCAGTAAAAGACTCTAGATTCCATGACAGAGGCAACCTAGCCCATAATGTTATCTTGGTAGAAAATCAAGTCAATAAGGAATACCAAGAATCAAATTCAACGATGAATCAAGGAAGATAGACAGATACTGTCAGAATCGAATTTCGAGATAGTTTAAATGAGATTCTCGAGGGTCATCCAGGAATCTTCTCAAGTAGTCCTAACTGTGATTGAGTACCACTCCTTTTAAACCTATCTCTCAAATCCTATCGCAGGCTGTAGTGATACTCTAGTTCGAATACCACTACATAAACTCGACCTGCATGGGCCACCACTAAAAACGTGTCACGATCCACACCCTAGAGTAAGGGTACGAGAAGTGGGTACGTCCAGCCTACGCCGCAGTGTCGGCGGTAGAACGCTGTCCTAGGTTACTATCTAATCAACAACTCACGCAATTATATAATATACTTGTCAAAACTCAACTCCGAATGGAGGACAAGTATAGATATAATGAAATCTCAATCACAGTCTAAGCACGATAAGATAACACAGAAGTTTATAACTAAAAGTAAATAACAACATATATAACTACTAAATAATAATATCTCAAACAAACTCAAAAACAAACTCGTATCTCAAGTTATTACAATTCAAGTTCTAAAACATGAAAACTAAACCAAGTCTACTAGCTAGTCTCCCGATCACTCCTGAGTGTCGGGGCCATAGGTAGCTAAGCCATCTCCTGCTCCAAGGCAAGTAGGGCAAACGTCCTCAGGGTAGTCATCTGTAATATTTTCAACAGGTCCAGTCAGGACAGGAACGAGTACATTTCATCAAGAAATTCCAAGTAAATGACAGAGAACTATAAAGCAGTTATAGACAGTTGTATTGATGAATATGGCAGTTTATGTTCAGGTGATGGTAAGAAAACAGATAAAGTGCAAGGAAGGTAAATAACTAAACAAGAGAAGAATCATAGCAAGGAAGACTGTAAAATATAATCTAGCTGAACTAGAGTAACATGATGAGTTCAGATGTACAATATAAGTCGAGTGTAATCCCAAAGTGAGTCTAATACATGATGAGTCGAATGTGATTCTAATCATTGTTCTAATAAGGTGATTCGAATAAGATGATGCGAATAGTGATTCGAATAAGGTGATACGAATAGTGATTCGAATAGTAGTCAACAATGATTCGAATAAATTCTTCAAGTGTATTTTAAAATACCGAGATCGACATGTAAACGACTGTAGGTAATACGGCACACCACACACTCGCGAAGTGTGTGATGGCTATCGTTCGAATATAATGCACAGAGGGGTGATTCGAATAGGGGGATATGTCTACATGTCTAATCAGTATTTCCCCGCCCAGTCTAATACAAATGAATCCGTAATCCAACACATAAGACGAATACAAGTCCAACCAACATATGAAGATACGAATAGGGTGATTCGAATAAGGTGATTCGTATAATGATTCGTATGGTGATTCGAATAATAGAGGTAAGGCAAGTAAGTATATGTGTTGCATACATGGATTCAGAAATAAAATAGGTATTTGTAACAGAGAATCACATACAGCTAACTAGAACTGAAGTACAGTAATTGACAAGTAAATGAAAGAACTATCAGAGAATGTACTCGCCTGATACTCTGAAAAGAGTAACGAAATATCAGATGTCTGCACCAGAGTCACAATATCCTAAACAGAGCAGTATGGATTATAAAGTGTTTAAAACAAGGTAAATGAAGTCTACGATGCAATCTACATGATTCTAAGTCAATTCTAGGTCAAAGTCAACTCTAAGTCAAACTTGGTCAACTGTCTAGGTCAAACTAGGTCCCAGTCAAACTTGGTCAACTCTGGGTCAACCCAAGTCAACTACACTAGTCAAACTAGGTCAATCCTAGTCTAGTCAAGTCTCACTAGGGCTAACCAAGCTTAGACTAGCATACAACCAAGCAACATCACCAGCCACAAGGCATCACACATTATACATATCATCTATACATATATTCATGCATTCATTTAGCTCTATATACCCATGATTGCATAGATAGGATACTCACATCTTCTATTGTACAAGTATTCATGTTTAGGTACAAAGGCATTTACATGTATATATATATATATATATATATATATTAGTACATAGAGGCATATCTATATACTTATATATAGAGATACATAGGGAAAGCTTATACACATACAAAACAGGGAAGGTGATTGTGTGTGTGAGTCTAGGAGTACATGCAACATGTGGGTGTGTGTGTATGTGATATAAAGAGTGCAATTAATCTCAGTTTTGGCCTTTCAGTTTAAAAACAGCTTTGTGTGTGTATTGAGAGACATGAGAGTGTCAATGTAAATTAGAGGGTGTGTGTGTGTGTGTATCATGGAACAGTGAGGGTGTGAGTCGTGGTGTAGTATTTAGGCAAATGTGTGTAGAGTAGGAATGAATCTCAGGTTATTCCTATACATTCTCAGATTACAGTTAACATTGAATCCAAATACAAAATCAGTTTTCAGTCTCCAACCCAATTCTCAAGTTTGTTTGCATGGGGAAATTCTCAGTCTTCAGGTTTAATACAGAAATTAATACTCCCTTACATGTGAACCCTTCTTAATATTTTAATACAAAGAATCCAAACCTCAGTTTTATATGTTACATTTGAAGATACAAAATCTCAGGTTTTTCCAACTACACTAATCTCAGTTTTCAGGTATGTGTGTGTGAAGAACATAGTGTCATGTGTTCAGTTATCAAGTTTAAACTCAGTTTTTTCTATACATTGAATGTATTCTCAGGTTATACTGTACACAAAATTTTAAGTCTTAACATACATCAATATTTCTCAGGTTTTCAAATATGTGTGTGTATAGAGGTGAAGTTCTCAGGAAAAAAATGTGGCAGTACAGGGAAATGATTCTCAGGAATAGGAAATGGAAATCAGTGACTTACATATAATAAACCAATCTCAGATTCTCAGGAAATCTGAGAACAAAGACCATCATATTATTAATTAACAACCAGTCCAACCCTTCTCAGGTTTTATAAATAGTTCATCACTGGAATACCAAAGTTTCAGAAGAAAATGGGGAATGAAGAGTTCAGGTTTATGAACATGGGGAAATTCTCAGGATTTAAACATAGGCATTCTCAGGATTTCTGAATGTGTGTGTGTATGAACTTGTCATGACAGTTGGAGTGAGAAATCAACTCAGGTTTTTGCATTTCAGAGATTGAATCCTAGATTTCAGTTCAATGGATCAAACATGGGAAAAATAACACATTGAAATCCACTCTTGGTATCCTCAACCAAACATGTACCCATTCCTCAATCAGTAGCTAACACATGAATTTAATCAAACATACATTTGAATCATCAATTTCAGTTTAAATAGAAATTAGTTTTCAGAAATGCACACACACAGTTCATCAACCCAAAACTTAAATTGAAAACCTAATTTAAACTATAGAATTTACAACTAGGTGCAAAGATGTGTTCCCCATGTGTCAGGTGTCTAGGGGATGCCATTCGTGTCCAGAAAACTGGACACGAGTGTGTCAAAAGAAGAACAACCAAGTACCAGAAAATAGTGCACATCACTCCTCGTACGTGCGTGTAGGGGTCCATAGGACACGACACAAAGCACTAGGCTCCACGTGCTAATGCACAGAGGTCAAGGGGGACTAGGGCTAGGGTTTCAAGTGCCTGCACGAACCCCAATCTGTGTCGTGTCCTAGTTACAAGGTCGTGTCAGAACGTGTTTTAACAGTGTCCCAGTGTAGTACGAAATCAGTGCAGACACGATTTCTCCATGCACACTGAACGAGGACCCACAAAATTTCGTGGGGGTCCTGTCAGTCATGTGGGCCACGTACACACCAATTTTTGTGTCACGAGGTGTCGTGTCCTAAGAGAAATCAGACACGGGCAGCAGGGCACCCGACCGAGCCCCCGTGCTGCGTGTCCAGCACGAATTACGACACGAAATCGACACCAAACACGACTCAGTCTTCACAAAAGTTCATATACACATTTAGATCTACCAATAGATATAATTAGTTTAGCAAAATATAAAAATTCATTCCTAAGTGGCATTTAATCGAACATGTATTTAAATAGACCGATACGTGTCCGATACGGACACCAAACCCAAACCAATTTCTACCAAACTCAGCCTATAGGTCCCTGGTACCTAGATGCATGCATCCATGAAGAGAAATCACAAATTTAACTATGTATGAGGGCTTTTACCTATTGAGTGAAAACTCAATGAAAACCTAGAATAGGGGGGGTGTCCTCTTCACTTGGGGGTGCCAAATGCTTGTGTAACCTTGCTAGCTAGCTTCCATTAGCATCCTCAACAGTAGAGGATTCCAATGCAAGAAATTTGGCTCAATTTGGAGTTGATTTGGATATTTGGGGAGAAGTTTAGGGAAGAACACAAAGGAGGCAAATAAAATGAATTAAAAATGGTGCAAATGATTAATGTGTTGCATTTATAGGGGGGAATGGTGTGATGGCTGTTGAAAACATTAGGGTTAGGGTTTAAGATGAGTGGCTAAGGTTTCTCCAACAAATTCTAAGGCTTCCTATTGGTTAAGGCTTCTTTTCACAAATATCTCAAAAGTAAAATATCTTTTCTAATAATATCTAGATATTACACTAATGTGATTACTTACTTTAAATCCTCTAACTTAGCTTATAGGGTCATGGTTAACATCTAGATTAGGCTAACTTCTAGGTCAAGTCTCAACAATGTAACTAACACACATATTTAATTAATATAATTCACAATTTCACAAAAGTGTCAAAATGACCAAAATACTCCTAGGCTTAAATGTAGAAATTTGAAATCCTAAACACATGATTAGGTCTCCTTGGTCATGATTAGTCTTCTAGGTCATGCATGACTAAGGTTACACTAGCAAAACACCAATTCCACATTTCACTCAATTAAATAGTTTTAAAATAACTAAAAATCACCAAAAATCATATCATGACTTAAATATCATTATTAAATGATTTAAAACACAAAAGTTCAAAATTACCCTCATTTGGAAAACTAGGTGTTACAGTTAACAAGTTAACCGGAAGCCCATGGAACTGAACCCAAAAATCAGCAGTCTTGAAGGAGTATTCACTGGGAAGCTTATTGGGAAGACACCGTTCAATGACAATGAGATGCTTGTTGAATTTCCAGGGCCCATTATCCAGAATAGTATCAATGTCTTCATGATATTCAAACTTTGCTGAGAAGGATTCATTAAGGTATTCAGAAACCTTGACTTGACCTTTCCTTTTCCACATTTTTGAGACTGTAGAATTGAAAATATGGGTAGGATATTGTTTTGTGGACAGGATCTTGAAGAAGAGATAGAGTTGCCATTCTGCTTGGGGGTTGGAAGGGGAATTTGTAGATGGTTCATAAGAGGGTGAGGAAGAGGAGAGAAGATTACCCAGTTTTTCCAAAACTTCAGAATATGTTGAAGCAGTATGAGAATCCATAGATGATTCGAGATAGAAAAGGATGACGGAATGGATGAAGGAGCATTGCATAAGGAGAAGGAGTCCTGATGGAAGAACAATCAGGAAGAAGAAGACAGGAAGCAGAGAATCCCTGGAAGGAAGTTGAAATCGCCATCACAGAGGAGACGAGGCTGATACTTTGGACATAATCTTAGATGAAAATAAAATATTGAAATTACAAAATATGGGTTGGTTAAACTGAAATGGGATGCTAGTAGCATAGAGGTGTTCTATGTTGTTAAATAAAATGTTGAACCCCGTCATAATTAAATCTAAAGAGAAAAAAGAAATGCTATTTGAAATTTAAGTCTGTTTTTCTTTTCCTTTGATGAGAACACAACCAAGATATCGTACACTCTGGAAATATCACATGCTTGGTTTCTACTTTTCAATGATCATCATATGCTCCCACTCATTCTATAAAGGCATGGTGGATGCGCGCAAGGGTGGATAAATAATCCTAGTACTTTCGGAGGATAACTTATAACTTATAAAGAGAGCCAAACATACCTTTCCCACAATGGACACAATTTTTTTAAATGTCCAGCACAACGTACGGTACTTTGTGCATGTTGTATTGTATATCATTTGGACCTACACACACACCTCCCCCACGGTTCGATCTCTATACCGTCCGTCTAGCCAAGGAGGTTATATCTCTCTTTACTGACCATAAGAGACAGCTGAGTTCAATCATAATGGATACTATGAATACTAAGTCATTGCAGAAAAAAAATGTTAAAAATAATTTAAATTAAGATTTGTTATATATATATATATATATATATATATATGTATATATAATTTGAATATATTTTAATTAGAATTTGTTACAGATATATTTACATTTTAATTAGGATTTATTATAGTTGCCATAGATATGTTTATATTTTACTGGAAATTGCTGAGAAACCCAATTTCGGGGTGGGCTTTTATGAAATGTCCACCCGCTGGATGAGTTTTATGAAATACCCAGAATTAAGTATTTTTACGTTAAATATTCCAAGATTCCCTTTTAGATGCCACCCACTGGAAACTGCTATTTTTATAATACCGAAACTACTCCTCCGCGCGAATTGGTCATCTATATGTATATGAATTCAAAAAACTCAGATCTGGATTGCGATTTTCGTCTTCTTCTTCTTCACGTGAAATCTGAATTCTTGCTCTCATCTTCAGCAGAGATCGCAAAGATCGTTCGTACTTCGGTGTACTTTTCTTCAGTCGAACTCAGATCATCGCTCGTCATCATCATCACCATCATCATCATCTTCATCGTGGAGACATTTGAAGTTTTTCGACGATTAGGTCAATTGTGGAGAAAAGATCTTTCTTCTTCTTTTCCATAAGAATTATCATCGTTTTGAAAGAAGAGCGAAACTCATTATTCCTGACAAAATTTTTCTAAAAAAAATATATTCTCTGTGTTAAAACCACGGAGAATGACCATTCTCCACCACGGAGAATGACCATTCTCCGTGCTAAAATGACGGCGAAAGACTATTCTCCGTTTTAAAAACCACGGAGAATGTCATTCATTCTCCGTGTTAAAAACCACGGAGAATGACAATTTCCTATGGGTTTTAATACGAAGAATGCCAATCTCCGTGGTAAAGTGACGGAGAATGGCATTCTCCGTTTTATTTATCACGGAGAATTGCATTTTTCGTTTCGAAAATGACGGAGAATTACCATTCTCCGTTTTATTTAACACGGAAAATGGCTTTCTCCGTGTTTCTAACACGGAGAATGGTCATTCTCCTGCATTTTAACACTGGAATATTCATTCTCCGTGCTAAATTACACGGAGAATGGCCATTTTCCGTGTAAATTAAGACGGAGAATGAACATTCTTCGTGTAATTTAGCACGAAGAATGACCATTCTCCGTGTAAATTATGACGGAGAATGTCATTCTCCGTGTTACTAACACGGAGAATGGCCATTCTCCGTGTAAATTAAGATGGAGAATGCCATTCTCCGTGTTACTAACACGGAGAATGGCCACCCTCATGCGAAATTAGCATTCTTTGTGTTCTAACACGGAGAATGGCCATTCTCCGGCATTTTATGGTCAGTTGAAACTTTGGAGGGCCATAACTTTTGACTGGGAGGTCGAAACGAGGTCCCGTTTGTCGCAAAATGAGCGTATCGTCGAGGAGCCTGAGATTAACGATTTAATCGTTAGACGGCCTTCCGAAATTTCAAAATCGCAAAAAAATGATGTTTTGACCTCCGTTTCGACATGGAAAGATTTTGGAGAAGAAAACCTAGATTCGAAAGTGAGCAGCGTATCGAAGAAGAGGAAGAATAGAAAGTGAGCAGCGTAACGAAGAAGATAAAGAATCGAAATCTTTTTTTTTTGAAGAGTATGTTTCGCGGGTGCTTTGAATAAATTAGAAGGGTAAAAGGGTCATTTGGAACCCGCTTTGGATAAGTTTCTCTAATTCTGGGCACGCGATGAAAGTTTTTTTAGCGGTGGGTTTTTCATGAAACTTTTTTAGTTTTTGGACATTTCATAAATTTTCCCTATATTTTAATTAGAATTTGCTATAGATATATGTGCATGTAGTTACATAATATCATGTAGCTAATTATTAATTAGGATATATATTTTTTGAATTTTTAATTACATGAGGATGTACATACGATTTAGATCTACGGCTCATTTGGAGTCATTTTCAAGCCTCTTTGTATAGTAGAGATTGATAATTTTATGATGGTGGTGTCCAAGCAAATTAGTCAAATATCCTGAAACCCTATAAATAATCCAGAAAATGTCTAGAATTAAGTTAGTTGATCATCTTTTTACTTTCTTTGTGGGTAGGTAGATACTGCAATTAGGGATGTAAGCAAATAGAAGGTTGAAACCTGTATCGTCTCCACCATGGAAATTTGCTTCCATATCACATTCAACTCTGATTGGAGTATAAATATTGGCTCCACCTTATTCTATTGGAAGTAAACTTACCCTCCTCAACCTTGATCTTCAACTCCACCTCCATATAAATAGTTAAAACCCATGACACTTTTGCACAAGAACTCTAAAATCATGATGAGAGTCGAGGATTAAATAGTTATATTATTTTAATAGTTTTTTCTGGTCGCAGTCCATTTTGACCAAAGAGTTGGATTTTGTCGTAGTACAACTTTTTTTATACATAAAATTTGCTTTAAATGTGTGATGGAGCATTCAAACTTTGATCATGGTTCTGATAGCAAGTTAAAAATTATGCCACTTGCATCAAAATTCTAAAGAAGTGATGAGGTGTGACATTTAAATATTAGTATTACTCCGATATTAAGAAATGTCCTCAAGGATCAAGTGCTAACAAATGTTCACTTTATCTAATAGAATAATGATTCAAAGGAGTCGGGTATGACATCAGAGGTGAAAGCCATGGTAGAGTGGGATTCGTCCTGACTCCACCTTAAAATTGGATTTTTGGAGTTTGCCTCCATATATTAGCTTCCACTTAGCTTTTCTCGAGTAAAACTTTGATACAAAAGCGTCTATCAAAGTTTTGACACTCTATGTATGACAAGTGGACCCCCCCCCCCAAAGTTTATATATATATATATATATATATATATATATATATATATATATATATATATATTATACTCGTATCTTTTTCTCTCGGCCTCCTACAGCCGGCCCTAAATCCTCTAAATCCTCTGATTAGGGATTGCTTTGCCCCTTCCTCGGCCTATGGCCGAAGGCACTACTCCGGCGGCCTCCGCCCCCCCCCCCCCGACCCCGGTCCCCCCTGCCCTCTCTCCTATGCTCAAGCGTTGAGGGCCTTCCCCCACACCCCCGCCGTGAAGCTCCCCGACCAGCCGGTCGAACGTTTCAGAGGTGAGCCGGCCTTCTCCTTCACGGAGGAAGGCGAACGCCTTGCTGACCCTGTCGCTTTGGCCCTCATCGGGAAGTTTTTGCACATGAGACCTCTGATTGCCGTGGTCAGACAAACCTTCGCTGGATTTGGGCTCGTCGACACGTGTCGAATTGGCGTAGTGGACCACAAGCATATCTTGATCATTCCTCGGCTGGAGGCAGACTTTCTCCGACTGCAGTCGACGGTCCAGTGGGTTGTTGCCAAGTCCCCCCTGAGAATCTTTCGGTGGTCGATATTCGATTTCGACCCCCAAATCAAATCGGCGGTTGCGACAGTTTGGGTGAATCTCCAGGCATCCGGCATCACTTGTTTGACAAATCTGCTCTTTTCAGATTGGCGAAACCTTTTGGCGTCCCTCTGAAACTGGATATATAGCTCCACCGCCGACCCGACGAGGCCGAGCACGGTGCGTATCTTTATGGAAGTCAACCTTAATCATCCTCTCCCATCCCAGGTGAGGGTTAACCTCCCCAACCATCGGCAGCCCATTATCTATGAAGATTCGCCTCTGTATTACAAAAACTGTAGGCACCTAGGACACAAAATTAGCAAATACAAAGCCAAGAACAGCTCCTCCACTCATGAAGCAGGCCTGATCGAGGCCACCTCTTCTCTGGACACCATCCCCCAGCCGACGATCCCTCAAACAACAACCCTCACTCTCCCTCTGCAAAGTTCACCCTCCAGCAAATTCAAGTTACAGCCCCTTAAAATCAAAGAGACAATGTCATCTCCCCAAGTCTTCCACTCCTTTCGGGGGTCCCAATCCCCAATCTCTCCATTAACTTCAAGTCCCAGCCCCTCAAAATCGAAGAGACAATGTCTTTCCCCCAAGCCTCCCACTCCTATGGGGGTTCCCAATCCCCAATCTCCCTCCTGCTTGGTGGCTCCGCCGTCGATCTTCGAATCTGAAGTTTTACCGTTCTCCCCTCTGGGGGACGGCGTGGGGCGCCCAAAGGGGATCCTTATCCGCGGCCTCTCCGCTCCCCTGAGAGATTCTGAGGCTCTCTCCCCACCCCCTCGGGGCTGTAGCGGAGCTTCTTCTAAGTCTGCAGCAGAGTCGCCAGGGACGCCCAACGGAGTTGAGTCCTGCTCGACATCCACTCCTTCCTTCTCGCTCGTGGTGGAACTGGAGGAAGGCCAGTTCTTGCCGATGACCGACCTGGGCCCTTCGGAGGGCGTAGATCATTCCAAGGGTCCTGACGAGCAAGATAATGTGCCGCCCCAAGAGAAGTTGTGTGCTAGCAAATGCCCTTCCAAGCACACGGGAGACGCGAATCCGTTGCAGAATTCGGGAGTATATTCCACGAGGCAAACTAGAATGATGTCCAAAACCAACCGTAATTCCTACAAGTCAGTCGTTAATGTGTAAGTGGTTGATTTGGAACCTTCGGGGGATTGCCAACTCTCGCACCACTAGTCCAATCAAAACTCTGTGCAGAATTCACAACATCAATCTTGTTGGGGTCGTCGAACCTAAAGTCTCTAGTGACCAGATCAACAAATTTAAGTTTAAACTTGGTTTCCAGTTGGCGGAGTAATCAGAAAAGTATTTGGATCTTGGCGAAGGAAGAGGTCAAAATGTGTGTGATACATTTGGTCGAGCAAGCGCTCACGGTTTCCTTCGAGCTCCCTAATTCGAAGGAGGCCACGCTCACAGTGGTGCACGATAGTACTTCCAAAGGAGGGAGACAGCTTCTCTGGGAGTACTTGCTATCGATCCAGGTGGACCACGTCGTCCCTTGGGCGATTGGAGGGGATTTCAATACGATAACCTCTCCCGATGAGAAGAAAGGGGGGAGGCCTCCAGACCCCAACTCGATGAGAGAATTTGCCGCGTTCATCTCTATGGAGGCACTCTCGTCCCCGATGACCTCGGGGAACACATTCACTTGGTGCAACAAAAGGGATGGCATCCATCGGCAATCATCTACACTTGATCGACTTCTCGTTAATCAAGCTTGGGTCAACGAGGAGTTCACGACGACAGTGGAGCACCTTAGCTCGGTCGAATCAGACCATTCTTCGCTGCTCGTGGAGTTAATTCCTGTGAGACAGGCGGGAGGGCCCCACTTCAAATTTCTGATTTTCTGGTCCCTTCACCGGGATTTTGATGCATTAGTTGGGCGTACGTGGGTGTTTGTTGCTCACCGGAATCCTCTTATTCAGTTTAAGCTTCGTCTTAAAGCCACCAGGCGGGCGTTGAGTAGTTAGAGCCGGTAGGAGTTTGGACATGTCCACAAGGAGGCTAGGGTCGTCGAACAAGAGGCCGCCGAGGCTGAGGCGCTATTTGACTCGGATAACAGCACGGAGAATCGAGGAGGTATGCACCGGGCTCAGGCCGAACTGAAGCAGAGGCTTCGCATCAAGGAGGAGTTCTGGAAACAGAAGGCCAATATTAAATGGAACATTGCGGGTGACAAAAATTCAAAAAAAATCTCGCCAAACTTCGCATCGAGGCTTCGCATCCTATGCTCAAGCGCTTGCGTAGCCGGAAGGAGAAAAAATCTCGCCATCCACAGTATCAGGAAGGAGAATGGCTCGATCTCTGCCACCCAGGAGGACATCCAAGATGAAGCGGTCAAGTTCTTTAGCTCTCTCTTCGTCAAAGCTAGGGTCTCCCCTGAGGAGGGCCTGCTTCGGCTGATTCCATCTGTGATATCCGAAGAGGAGATTTGACATTCTCTCAGGACCCGTCTGTTGTAGAAGCATGGAAAATATTGCTTTTCGTCCCACATCGAAAAGGAGAAGAAGAAAGGGCTCACTCCATTCTATAAATAGAGCCCCCTTACCTCCTTTGAAAAGGGCACCAATTTCTCTTCCCTCTTTCCAAACTTGGACTCTTCCTATTACGCACCTTTGGGTGCTAAGTAGAAGAAGTCTAGGACAGCGCGGGCTCATCGGGCTCAGTCAGCTGTCCCAACCTCTGATCATCAAGAGCGTCCCGCTAAGCGGGCCTCTGATGGAAAGTTGTACAGAGCCGCCCGTGTCCAGCCCCCGATGGCAAACGGACAGAGTGGTTCTCAAGAGTCTTCCAACAAAGATCGAGGGCAAGTGTTTCTATTAGCCCCACATCAGGGAGCAAACATGATACCTACGCACTCGTGTGTTCGGGATACCCGGGCCCGCAAAGCGAGTGCACGAGCTGATTGAGACATTCCTCATGCGGTTCGGTCATGAGACGTCCTTCATGCGGCTCGGTCATGAGACATTCCTCATACGGCTCTATCATGAGACGTCCTTCATGCGGCTCGATCATGAGACATTCCTCATGTGGCTCGGTCATGAGACGTCCTTCATACGGCTCGGTCATGAGACATTCCTTATGCGGCTCGGTCATGAGACGTCCTTCATGCGGCTCGGTCATGAGACATTCTTCATGCGGCACAGAACCCAGGAAGCTTCATGCGGCTCAAAATCAGACGAGCTTCATACGGCTCAAGAGTATCATGCGGCTCAAAAGTCACCAACATGGACATGCGGCTCAAACACATAGGCAACTCGAGTAAACTCCATGCGGCCCACAGAGAGAGGCCACGTGGCCTTCAAAGCAGCTGTGCCCAACGTCTGGACGCATTTAATGCTCTGACGGCTGACAGCTGACAGCTGACAGCCCTGACGTAAAGTAGTCATAATGGCTGACACAAAAGTACTATTTTCCTAGGGAACTGGAGAAAATTTTCACAGCTTTGAGGCAAGTTTATGCGGCCAGGCTAGACGAGTTCATGCGGCCAGTGCAGATAAACTTATGCAGTTCAATCATGAAGGTCCCCCATGCGGCTCGACCATGAAAAAATCCATGCGGCTCGGCCATGAAGACTCTCATACAGCTCGGCCATGAAGACCCCCATGCGGCTCGGTCATGAACATATTCATGCGGCTCGGTCATGACAACCTTCATGCGGTTCGAGTATAGAGACTATTCATACGGCTCGGTCATGAAATCTTTCATGCGGCTCGGTTATGACGACCTTCATGCGGCCCAAATATGAATGCTCCTCATGCGACTCAACAATGATGACAGGACACGTGTCCTAAAGATAATCAAATTTTGGGTCAGATCCCAATGTTTTGGGACACGTGGCAAGAGAATGAATTAAATTGATTTATTTAGATTTGCGGATATCAGCAAATCATCATGATGGAGATTTATTGCAATCAACATTAATTACTGACATGATTTGGCATAATCCTCATTAGTGGCCCAGATCCTTCATGCCCAAGATTAATGGCCCAGATTGATCACTTATCAGGCCGCCGCCACTTTGAGGATGGGCAATCATTGCAAACCCTAATGATTCTCCCCACTATTATAAATAGCAGGGTGCCATTCCCTTACAAAAAGAGAGACTGACACAGAGAGAGACGCACATACAGAGAGACGCTTCCCCAATAATCAGAGAGAAAAATCGACAGAGATCAATCCAGAGAGAGAGAAGCCAGAAGAGCAATACGAGGAGAGCAAGAAGAGCATTTCTTCATCAACGCCAACCACCTCGTTACAGGAGCCAAGGCTGCACACCGATCGTCCAAGGAATAAGACAAGGCTACCGTCGCCTTCCCGAGCCTCTATCGTCACTCTCCCGAATCTAAAATAAACAATTGTACTTAGTCTGCTGTACCTAGGCTTTCGTCCCTAGGCTTTTTTTGTACAAGCGAGTTTGTGTTGTGAGTCTAAGTTCAGTCCTTCCATAAAACTGTTCTGTACTTTTACAATCAATGGCAAACATCTGTCACTTCCGTTTTTCGTTATACGTATTTTTGTATGCGTATACGAGATTTTTGGTATTTATCAGGTGGATCGTAGTTAGACTTATTTTGCTTAGCCTAGTCTTGGTTTAATCTTGACTTGGTTTATTTGATTGATTTGGTTCAATTTGACTTGGTTTGGCTTGGCTTGGTTTGGTTTGAGATGGAGAGGGTTGATATATAACCCAACTCCTTCTCTCTCTCTTCTCATTCACTTCTTCATCTTCTTCATTTACTCCTCCCACATACCAAGTCCTAGGCAAGTACAACTTGCTTCATGATGGATCTCAAGTTTTATTGTTCCATTATCTTCCTTACTTGATTTTAAGCCTCTTTAGAACTTGACATTTTTGGGTTTGATTGTTAGATTTTATAGATCTAAGTTTATAGCAATTTTTTTTTTGGATTTTGATCTACCAAACTTCATTATTTTTAAGTTTTGATTATTCTATGTTGTAGAGAATTCAATTTTATCCAAAATGGATCTTTGAAAAGTTAGATTTCGACTTGTTTTGAGGAAGTTATGGTCAAAATAAGATTTGGACATTTTCTAGTTCATCTGTCCTGAATTTGGCAAGGGCGATGAATAGTGCCGCTGGAATAAATAGTGCCGTAGGAATGAATAGTGCCGCATGGCTTGTATAGTGCCGCATGGATGCATAGTACCGCAGGAATGAATAGTGCCGTATGGCTTGCATAGTGCCACAAGAATGAATAGTGCTGCATGGATGCATAGTGCCGCAGGAATGAATAGTACCGTATGGATGCATACTGCCACATTGCTTGCATAGTGCTGCAGGAATGAATAGTGCCACATGGATGCATAGTGCCGCATGGCTTGCATAGTGTCGCATGGATGAATAGTGACGCATGGCTTGCATAGTACCTATTTTGGCTGTTTTAAGTCCTATTTGGCTGAATTGTGGCCAGAGTTTCTCCCAACTCCAAACATGAAAGTTATAGATCTTTTCCTTGGCTTCAAGAATATGTTACTAACTATTTTATGCAAGTTTCTCTCATTCACGATAGTGGCCTATTGAGGCGCACTCTTAACAAGTACCTTGACATGATAATTCATAAATAGTGACCTGTCGTGGTGCACTCTTGACAAGCAACCTTGATATGAAAATTCTTGATGGTGGTCCGTCGTGACGCACTCTTGACATGATAAGTAATCTTGATAGTGGCCCGTCGTGGCGCACTCTTGACAAGTAATCTTGATAAGTAAGTCTAACATGTAATCTTGATATGATGTTGTGACGGCTATCTTGACTTGCTAAGTAACTCTTGTCTTGACACCGTAGGTGTTTATGCTTGTGTAAGCTACATGTCTCGTCTTGCATCATGTCTAGGATATGAATTCCTGATGACTACGGTCAAGGATTCATACTGAATCGGACTAGGTTAATGACTAGATTGATCAAGTAGTTCATATAGAGAGGTATTCCGGCTACAAGCAATCCCGTTATCTGGGCGCCTTCTCTGATGGACTTGTAGCCTGCCGACGAGTATGGCACATTTCCAGCTCACTGTCATATAGGGCACTTCATGAATCGATTACTATGCATACTGTCATGTGTTGCACTCAAGTCACCTAACAAGTCATGGTAACTCTTAGCATTAACCTTGCGTCTGGATAACCTGGATAGTCTGTAGGGCTTGTAGCCATAGGGATATCTCGTTGCATCTTGCTAGTAACTAGGCTTGTGATAACCCTAGTTAGTTAAACTATCAAGCCGTACTCATTGCTTGGCCAAAATTGATGAATGGGGTCTAGTCTTGTCTAAGCAGTGCCAGTCTATGATTACTATAGCACATTACTGTTATGCTTTACTCTTGTCGATAATTGGTTAGAGACTAGACCCTGTTCAGGTGAAGGATTACAACTCTGGTCCTTGTTTGGTTTAAGGGTTGTAACTTGGCTACCGGAATAGTCCCTTAGTTATCTTATCATTTGTCACCCTGTTTTCTCTAACCCATGTCTTTTATTATCATTTATATTCTCATGTGCTATTATGCTGGTTTTAGTTCTTAAGTGAAGCCTTCTTTGTGGCACTTGCTCTTTCTGGGGTCTGACCCAGCTGGTTTTGTATTGCCAGATTTCGGAGTAGCAGCCGAGGATCTTCCAGCCTTCTAGCCAGATGGTGACCACTAGAAGAAATCCTGGCAACGAGTGGGTTTTATTTTGCTCTCCCACTCTATTATAAATTATTCTTTTGAGGCGTTTAGCTGTCGAGCAAGTGTTAGCTCGTGTTGAATTTACATTCATGTCTGCCTAAGGGCTGTAACATGATTGACAAATTCTAGGATTGATCATGTATGACTTAAACTCTTGCTAGTCTTCACATTTTGTATGACTAGCTTCATGATCATCTGAATATGTAATGTATGGGATGCCTTAATTTGTATGTCTGATGATCTGCCATCTTGTTACATTTACTTGCTTGCTTGAGATTGAGACATTAGGCTTGTTCTTGACCCTAAGAGACTAATGGCATATAGTAAACCCTCATGCATCTAGACAGCCGTGACCGTATTGCGAGGTGGGATTCACTTCAATGTACGTAGCTGGCTGTGTCTGTCCTCTGCTCTCCAGTATTCTGGTTCTGGGGCATGACACCATCCCAGAAGGAGATCAAAGCCATCATCGACAACATGGACGTCAATAGCGGAGCTGGGCCTGATGGTTTCTCGGGCCTTTTCTTCAAGCATTGCTGGGACACTATCGACGGGGATATTGTATCGGCTGCCACCGCGTTTATGCAGGGTCTCCCTCTTCCTAAGGCGATCACACACACGCTTCTTGTTCTCGTCCCCAAAAGGGATAAGCCTGGTGAGTTCGCCGACTTCCGCCCTATTAGTCTTTGTAACTTCTTTAACAAAATCCTTTCCAAGATTGTTGCAAACCGATTAGCTCCTATGCTCCCTCGCATCATATCATCTGAACAAAGCGGCTTCGTTAAGGGGAGGGAGATACTCGATAATATTCTTCTCGCCCAGGAGTTGATTTCCTCCATCGGCCGTAAGAACCGGGGTGGCAATGTCGTCATCAAGGTTAATATGGAGAAGGCGTACAACAAACTCGACTGGTAGTTCCTCATCTAGGTTTTGAGGTGCTTCGGGTTTGACGAACGATCGATCAACATCATATGGAGACTTATAAGCAACTGCTGGTTTTTCGTTTGCATCAACGATGAAGCAAAGGGATTCTTCCAGTTTTTCAGGGGTATGCGACTGAGTCTCTTCGTGATCAATCCGGAGGTCCTTTTTCGGGTGCTCAATAGCTTGGGTTCGAACGGGAATTTCGGGCGGTTCCATACCCCTTTGGGTTGCCCCTGGTTACGTACCTTGCATACACTGATGAAGTCTTGATCTTCAGTACCGCGGACAAGACCACTATCTCGCTTGTCAACAAGTTTCCTCATTCAAAGCTTGCTCTGGCCATTCCATCAACCGCGATAAGATGACAATATTCATTCATCACTCCTTCGTGGAGTGCCGCAGACAGGACATCGCGAGCATCATCGGGTGCCGAGTGGAGTCCCCTCCGTTCCATTACCTGGGATGCCCGCATTCTTGTGGTCGTCGCACTTCGATAGCCGTTGAACCTCTCCTAGCGAAGATCAGGTAGTGGATCGACGGCTGGCACAACAAGATTCTCTCCCTGGGAGGTAAGCTGATCCTCCTTAGGTCTGTCCCCACCTCCATCCCCACCCACATTCTGGCTGTCGGTTACCCGTCGAAGCACATCAAGGACCAACTTGAAAACAGCTTCTCTGCTTTTTTTTCTTGGGTCAAAATGATCTTAGAGATAAGCATAGGTTGTGCTCGTGGGACACGAAGGCTAGGACGATCGAGGAAGGAGGTATGGGCCTTAAGAAGTTGGAAGATGTGACTAGTGCCTTCTCCATAAAGCTGTGGTAGAAACTTCGATCTCAGAATTCATTATGGTGCAAGTACATCCGAGCCAAATACATCAAGAATCGGAGGCCTTCGAAATTGTTTACCGGGCAAAAAGTGTCACGCCCCGAGTCGACAAACCATTCGTCCCCGGTATTACTTTGCTGATTCGATCGTCCTCGCTAAGGCGTGATGCCGTACAAGTCTGGAATTGTACTCATACAAGGCAAGAAAGTTAAGTTGCTTTTTGTATTAGTATGCCAAGTTGAAACTTCACAAATCACATTAGAATTTAAGACGCAGTATAGGAAGAAAGAAATGCTTTTCATTCATAGCTTGCAACGAAGTGCAAGTTGTAATTACATTGGATGCCGTTGCGGCTACATTGATTAAAAATAGAAAGAAAATACATTCGACAAGTTGCCTGAACTACGCTTGCCGTCCCATACATTCGCCCCTTTATACATAAGCCGTCGACTTGAATTGGCTTCAAAATATTTCAGTATAGGAAGAGCTTCAAAATGCCTCTCCGTACTTCAGCTTCAGTTTAGTTGGGAGCGCCCGCCGTACCTGGGGAAATTGGGGGAATGGGATTAGCACACTTGCTAAGTGGACGAGACGAACCCACTCGTCTAAACCGACTCTGATTGTTAGGGTAGGCATGCTTTAGAGTTGTCTTTCTATTAGAACTAAATGAATTCAGTTCATATTCGATAGCCATCTTTGCATAATAAAGCATACAGTGAACCATAGCAGTTTATCTTATTTCTTACCACGGCCGTGCTCGTCCCTGCATGAAAACAGAGATAATATTTACACCTGCATAAGACAATAGATGAGCATGCTACTAGGTTGCAAGCCTGACTGACGTTCCCGCAATGCATCAGTGCCAAAGCACGATTATTTATTCCCCCTAGGTCGATTCGATTCCGATGCCCCGGATATCGATTCGAGGAAAAATATCAACTTGTGCACAAGCAGTCCATGACCATGCCAATGCGTGAACAGTTTAACATATGCAACAGTTTTGTATAGCACGGACAGTATTGAACGACATTATCATTTCCTCCAACTTATGCAACGATTTATTTTTCCCCAAGTCGTACTCCCGATTTAGCGTCCCATAGGCACCTAATTGTCCGAGGCATCATAACCCACGATCGATGTTTCATAATATTTTGCAGCACGTAAAATAGTCTATCTTTTTACTAGAAACTTAAACTTTCTGGTTTATGTGATAGACTTGTATTTTCAGAGTGAATTACTCTAAATCGATATATTTTTCCTGAGTTCTTGAACTTAGTGGATTGGCAAGCAATTAACTTGGCATCGTTCGATTTGATTGAATTCAAGGCAAGAAATAAGTTTGCGGAACAGAGTAGAAAAGAAAGGGCCGAATCACCCACCGATTACTTTGCTTTTTGTCGGTCGTCGAAACGCTACGCAACGTCAATCCTTAGTTACGCGAGCTCCTGCAATGGCACCAACGCTTTGTTAGAATTCCTTCTTTTCCCCTTGCATCGAAATTGTAATTGCATCCATGAAAACGATGCGAAAACACTTCATCAAGCCCAGCGGCAAAGCTCTTAAAAAACCATACAGCGGTCCGGTCCCATCGAAAGGACTCTTATAGAGAGCTCACTCGCCGAGACGCAGCCCGCTGCATCTAGGACTTATTCCAACAGAAGTCGTTCCATTAGTTGGATCGATTCTCGTAACTTTCGTCCAAATCGATTTGAATCGATGCCGCAAGGCGTTATCGTTTACCAAGCTTAGCGATCGAGTCAGATGGCCATCTAAGTTCCAGGCCGATCTGACTCGGCGCAAGCATATTATGAAGTTCTGTCGCCTATCGAAAGCGGGGCGCTACATAATATACCACTAAGAAAAAGTTTCGTCCCGAAACTTAAGAACAAGGGACTGACCTTAATTTAGACAAACAACGCAGGGTACTTCTTTTTCATCTCCGCCTCCATCTCCTACGTCGACTCCTCGACTGAATGGTTCCGCCAAAGCACGCGGACCAAGGACATCGATCGATTGCATAGCACCTTCTCTTGGCGGTCCAAAATTTGAATAGGCTCCTCCGAGTAAGACAAGTCAGTACGTAGCTCCAACTGATTGAAGCTAACCACATGACTTGGATCGTACACGTATTTTCAAAGTTGTGAAACGTGGAAGACATCGAGCACATCAGCCAAGGCAGGAGGTAGTGCGATCCGATAAGCAACCGTTGCAACTCGCTCGATAATCTTGAAGGGGCCTACAAATTTCGGGCTCAACTTGCCTTTAATGCCGAACCGCATCACACCGCGCATGGGCGTTACTTTCAGAAACACATGGTCCCCGACCAAGAACTCTAGCGGTCGTCGACGAAGATCTGCGTAGATCTTTTGTCGACTTTGTGCGATGCGGAGTCTATCTCGAATCAAGAGGACCTTTTCGATGGCATGCTCCACCAGTTTCGGTCCAAGCACTTGTCGCTCTCCGACTTCATCCCAGCATATCGGCAAACGACACTTCCTCCCGTAGAGCGCTTCGTATGGAGCCATCTGAATGCTCGACTGATAACTGTTGTTATATGCAAACTCCGCAAGCGGCAAATGCGTATCCCAACTAGTCTTTAGGTCGATCGCACACAGACGTAACATATCTTCTTGGATTTGATTTACCCTCTCCGTCTGACCGTCAGTTTGAGGATGGTACGCAGAACTAAAGTTTAGTTTCGTCCCCATCGCCGCTTGTAGGCTCGTCCAGAAATGCGATAGGAATTGCCCGTCTCTGTCTGAAATTATTGAGGCCGGTACCCCGTACAGTCGAACAATCTCATCGACGTAGATTTGTGCTAACCGATCGACGCTCCATCCTACCTTAATTGCGATGAAGTGAGCCGACTTGGTCAATCTATCAACAATGACCCAAATCGCGTCATTCTCCTACGGCGTCTTCGGAAATCCCACAATAAAATCCATCGAGATATTGTCCCACTTCCACTCGGGAATGACGATGTTCTGTAGCTCTTCGCCTGGCCTTTGGTGTTCCGTCTTCACTTGCTAACACGCCATGTATTGCGATACGAACGTAGCCACGTCTTTCTTCATGCCGTGCCACCAAAAGTTTATGCGCAAGTCCTTATACATCTTGGTGCTTCCAGGATGTAACGAGTACTTCACATAATGTGCCTCCGTTAGAGTTTCTTTCCTGAGTTCGGCAGTTTCAGGAATGCAGAGCCTTCCCTTTAGTCACATCGTCCCGTCTCCGTTTTCCGCAAAGTCAGTCGCCCTTCCTGTTGGAATCAGCTCGCGCATCTTCTCCAGGAATGAGTCGTCCTTCTGTGTGGTCTTTATCTTGCTAAGCAGGCTCGATCCTAACTTCAGCTGAGCTAGGTGCAGGTGTCGATACTCAATTCCAAGTTCGATACCTATCGCTTCAAGGTCTCGCCGTATCTCCTTGTTTGTGGCTAGTGTTCCCATAAACATTCTGCTAAGCGCGTCGGCCACCACGTTTTCCTTGCCCGGCATATACACGATCGTTAGCTCATAATCTTTTATGAGTTCGAGCAAATGTCGCTGACGTAGGTTGAGTTCTCGTTGCGTAAACAAGTATTTCAGGCTTTTGTGATCTGTGTAGATTCTGTAAGCCATACCATAGAGATAGTGCCGCCAAAGTTTTAACGCAAACACGATCACCGCTAATTCTAGGTCGTGCATCGGGTAGTTTTTCTCGTGCTGCTTCAACTAGCGTGAAGCGTAGGAGATGACTTTGTCTCTCTACATGAGTACGCACCCGAGGCCAGTTCCCGACGCGTCGCTGAATATCTGAAAGCCTTCTGGACCGTCTGGAAGTGCAAGGATTGGAGCTGAGACGAGCCGTTGCTTCAACTCTTGAAAGTTGGATTCACAGTCGTCACTCCATTCGAATGCTACCCCCTTTTGGGTGAGGCGAGTCAGAGACGACGCTAGTTTTGAAAAGCTTCGCACGAATCTACGGTAGTAGCCCACAAAGCCCAGAAAACTCCGAATATCGCTAGCCGAGGCAGGTCGTTTCCAATCTACCACCGCATCAATATTCTTTGGGTCCACCGCGACACCTTCGGCAGAGATTACATGTCCGAGGAATGTCACGCTACTCATCTAGAACTCGTACTTGCTCTGCTTGGCATATAATTTGTTTTCACGCAGAATCTGCAGTACCATCTTCAAATGTTCCGCATGCTCTTCTCGATTCTTTGAGTAGACTAGGATATCATCGATGAACACGACTACAAATTTATCGATTTGAGGTAGGAAGACTCGGTTTATCAGATCTATGAACGCGGCTGGGGCATTCGTCAAACCGAACGGCATGACTAGGAATTCGTAATGACCATATCGAGTGCGGAAGGCAAACTTCGATATGTCGTCGGACTTGATCTTCAATTGATGATAGCCTGAACGAAGATCAATTTTTGAAAACACTGATGCGCCTTGCAGTTGGTCAAACAAGTCGTCGATTCGTGGCAAAGGATACTTGTTCCGCACGGTCGCCTTGTTGAGTTCACGATAGTCGATGCATAGCCGCATCGACCCATCCTTCTTCTTCACGAACAATAAGGGAGCTCCCCACGGAGAGACGCAAGGGCGAATAAATCCGTGGTCTAGCAACTCTTGTAATTTGTCACAACCCGCACCCTGAAGAGGGGCACGAGCACGTGGTTATGTCCAGCCTACGCCGCAGAATCGACAGTAGAACGCTGTATATAGGGTCTGTAAATACTACGACTAAAACAGTATAAAGTACCTGTACAGTATATACACTCCGAATGGAGGTGACATAGCAATACAGTCTCAATCACAAGTACAACTAAGGTAGATAATATGGAAAGAAAATATGATAGATGAAAGCAGGAAATAAGTTCGAGATCCACACAAGCCCAAAGCTATACACAACACCACAGAGTCACAAAAATATAGCATAAAAATCTACAGTCTGAAAAGTACTAGCTGGCTCGCAGACCAGGCAAACCTAACTAAGCTACACTACTCTGGGTGAGCAAAGTCTAGTGGCTCTACTAACAAGCCACGGTCCAGGTCTACTCCATCTGACTCGACCCCATAATAGGTCGGGCAATCTGCCTGAGAATCATCTGTAATATATCAACGGTATCCTGTCGAGAAAATGGGCAAGTACAAACACCAACAGCAGTTCCATATGAATTGACAAATTCTATAAGAGACAGTGTAATGAAATACAAGACAAAATCAACAGAAAATATATATCAAGATGTGAGTACTAAATAGGATGACAATATGTAAATATATAGGATGACTTGGGAACCATTCGGAAGCTGAGTTACAACCCTTAAACCAAACAAGGACCAGAGTTGTAACCTTTCTCCCGAACAGAACTAAGCCTTCTACGATAATAAATATAAAAGGTGCCTTGAATCATTAGTGCGTTATGTGATCGGCTTAGGAAAAACATGTTCAGACTTTCCATCTGACCGGCTAAACAAGTAACAAGTATGAAGAATAAGGCTGGTCACCATGGAAAGTTATGAACAAGTAGCTATAGACAAGTGACGAGTACAAGTGTGAAGAACAAGTGGGGATTTTGATCATACAACCACTAATAACTCCCCATCTCCGAATAGTATAAGGGATCCGGACATAACACGTCATGACACAAGATTCAAAAGCAGGTGATCTACCCACTCCCAAGTCCATGTCTATATAAGTACAAGTAACAAGTCGAGTCTTGTACCAATATACCAAGTAATCCGGGAACAACATCTCATGACAGGATCCTACATATACTAGTCCGTGAACTATCGTGTATAGAAATCAAGTAAGATACTACAACTGAATTGGATATAGCAGATATCAAGACAATAAAAACTATCAGTAAATGTACTTGCCTGTGGTCCTGAGCTGATAAGGTGAACAGATGCTCAGAGTAATCACAGACCTATAGATGAGATGCCATGAGTCCAAACAGGTTTAATAATGAAATAAAAGCTAATCTAGTCATGATATGCAAATCTAAGTAAAAAACTAGGTCAAACTAAGTCACACCAAGCTAAACTAGGTCACACTAGGACAACCAAGGTCAAACAAGGTCACAGAAAGTCAATCCAAGTCAAACTAGGTCAATCTGGGTCAAGGATTGACTTATAGTTGACTTTTGGTTAAAAAGTCAACTCTGGTCAACTCTGGTCAATACTGAGTCAACCCTAGGTCAACCCTAGGTCAAACAAGTCAAATGTTTATTAACAGTTGATTTTCAGTCAACTGGTCAACTCTGGTTTGGTTTCGGTCAATTCTAAGTCAAGTGTTGACTTTCGGTCAAAAAGTCAACTCTTGGTCAACGGAGGTCAAGACTAGCCTAAACTACCCTCATCTAGTCACTACCTACCAAGACAACCTATTTCTAAGCCCATCTTAGAAGTCAAACTCAAAATCTTAACAATACCCTATTACCTATATTTATCCCTCACAAGGTAAATACCAATACCTTGTCCATTACAAAGGAAATCCCGCTAATCCTCAAGATACTAGCCTAGGCTCCTTAGGGTAGCTAGATACTATCCTATCTAGGGTTTATCTACCAAGAATTATAGGTTTCCTAGATATCTAGGCCATCTTAGGTCACATGTTGATTATTCAACATTACCTTACCCTTATACCATTCTCACATCTAACTAACACTCACACACAATACTCACTCACTCACATATGGTTCACACTTAGGCTCATCTATAGGCTCACACACATAGGCCTATAGCTACATATATAGGCTCACCTATATACCCATATATAGACTCACACACACATACACATATAGACACATATATAAACCTATTAAACTTACACATACAAGACCCATATAGGCTGTCCAATGGGGTGTTCAAATGGGTTAGAAATAGGCTAATATGGGTGTCAATTAAGGGCTGAATATAGGGAATAAATAGTGGACTGTTTTGGACAGTCAAAGGGGCTGATTTATAGGCCTGCAAATTGGGCTAATGAGGACTGATTTGGGATTTGCTAAGGGCTGATTGTAGGGGACTGTTTGGGCTGAATGTGGACTGATTTTGAGTGTCAAGTGTAGGCTGAATATATGTGGATATGTAGGCTAAATATAGATGGATATGTGGACTATTTTGGGACTGCCAATGGACAGGTTTTGGGCTGTTAGGGACTGCTATTTAGGGACTAGATTGGGGCTGCTATGGCTGTCATTTAGAGGGGATAAAATGGGGTTGAATGGCTGTCACTTGGACAGGTTTAGGGGCTATTTTGAGGACAGCTAAAGGCTGGTTTGGGGTGTTTATGGACTGCTACAAAGGGGCTGTTTTTGATAGGTTTGAGGGTGCCTAAGGGGCTGTTCAAGGGGTTTGTTTGGGACTGCTATTTGCTGGTTTGGGACAGCCCATGGGGGCTGCCCAATGTGGACTGATCCCCCCTTCCTACAAGCTGCTGTGTACAGCAGCAGGTCCCCCTCCACTATCTCTCGTTCAATCCTACTCTCTCTAACTCTCTCTAATTTCCATTCTCTATACTCCAATCTCTCACTCCCTCTAACTCTCTCAATACAAACACACACACACACAATACCAAGCCAAACACTCTCAAATACCTCACTTGGCCAAAATCCCCTATACACACAAACACAAAATAAAGACACAAATAACACACAATTATATATACATATATATAAGACACAATATATATATATATATATATATATATATATATATATATATATACACACACATATATATATTGACACCTACATATATATATATATATATTTTTAATTTTTTTTTCAGAAGAAAATTTATTGAAAAGGAAAGAGGCTCTAAAGGAGCAGTACAGTGACTCCCAGAGGATAACACACAAAACAGCTCTGGAAGCTAAACAGGAAACTAAAAATAGAAACAGGTGGGATTTCGAATTTTCAAAAATTCGAAAATTTAAAAATTCAAAAAACTAAGCCGAACGGGTGGGCACGAAGCTCGAAGCGGACTGTGCGCTGCACGATGGCACGCTAAATGAAGCGGTTGGTATGGACACTCTGTCCTGATTTTTTTTTTTGGAATAGTACAAAATTCAAATTTTGAAACAAAATTTGAATTTCGAAAGGGGCTGTCCCCCAGCGCGCGTGACCCGAGGGCGGTCGCACGCGAGGCCCGAGGGCGGGAGGCCCACGTGGGCTTGGTCCTACGGCTTGACACCTACATATATATAACCATTGATATATATATATATACATATAGATAAATAAATATGATACATTAGAAAAACACATCTCTAAACAAATAGAAATCTGAGATTAAATCTCTAAATAATCATCCACACTATATATATAAAAACAAGTGTCCAAAATAGGGGTTTTTCCCACTAGGACACAACCACAACACAAAGGACACTCCTATGACCTCCAAATGGACACGAAATGGACACAAATGGAGATACAACCATGGGAGTCATTCCTATGGGTTCAAAATATTCCTATATACATGTAGGGGTGGATTAGAGGAGAGATTATACCTTCCGGGAGAGAGATTCCAAGAGAAACCCTTCCGACACGACACCGATACGAAGTGGCCTCCAAATGGACACAAACCAAAGGAGAATCCTCCCAAACTTGGCTAGCACCCTCTATCCATGAAGTAGAGGAGAAATGAAGAAGATTTGGTGGAAGAAATGATTGATTTGGAGATGAAATCAATAGGAACCTTCTCTAAAATTTGGGGAAAAACAAGAGAGAAAAAATGGATGGATAATAACAAATGAGAGGATGACTCCACCGCTCCTCCTATGGCTGCCATGTGTGGGCTAGGTGTCCCCTATAAAAAAGTCTAAAATACCTCCATTTGTCCTATTTGATTTAAATTAGGAATGGGCTTAAGGTTGAGGCTAAATTAGTCTAGTTTAAAGGCTCTAATTAAACTTAACCTACCCATGAATAATTACTCCAACTCACTAACTAAAATAATGTCATGTGGGCCATGCCTAACTAATGAGTGGGTCCCACTAGAGTCAAAACTACCCCGAGTCTCCGTTACAAGTCGAATTGAGTTGAAATTCGAACCCGACTTAAATAACCCCAAAATAATATCATAAATAAATAAATAATTCCAAAATAAATTTTAAAGTGGAAAAATGACCAAAATATCCCTGTTCATGAAAACTAGGGGTGACAAATCTAGCCACCTTAAAAAATTTCGTCCTCGAAATTAAAACCAAGCAATCACCAATGCAAAATATCAAAATAAAACAAAGAGGTCAAATGACCAAAATATCCTTGGGCCAGAAATGACACTGAAAATATTCAAATCACATGGTTAGGCTCTAGGTCAAACAGTCCATAGGGTTTCACTAGCAAAACATCAAAAATCTCAAGTCATGGCTTAAAATTTTAAAATGATTTAAAATCTCCAAAATCAAAGCATGAATTAATGACAATAATTAAATGACTAAAACTGCAAAATTTAAAATTACTCTCAATTAGAAACTGGGTGCTACAAGTCTATCCACCTTAAAAGAATTCATCATAAAAAATTAAAACAAAGTAAACACAGAAAAATCATGTAGTTCGATAATCGTATGCGTCTGTACAAAATCATGATACTCAGAATCTCCGTCATGCTAGTGAGCAAGGCTACGATAATCACAGAGTCCTTGACTATGGTACATACCTCTAGAATCATGGTATTTAAAATTTTTGCATTGCCGCATGCTTGGCAGCGAAAACCTTAAAGTCTCACACCCGAGAAATACGTCCATAATCCGACTACATGTCCTCACGATGCCTGCTTGCATGACCCTAGAGGATTCTAAAATCTCATAATCAAGACGACCTAGCCCGTACAACTTATCTCAGAAGAATATCATACCACAAGAACAAAATTTTATCAAACGATCAAGGAACAGATAGAATTGAATTTTAAGACAGTTTATAAGGAGGCAAATGCAAAAATGAGATCGAAAGATTGGAACCTGCTATCTGCTCTGCTACTACCTGAGTGGGCTCAACTACCATGGCGAAAGCACGCCCCTGCTGGCCTCCACTAGCCTACTACACTCTGTCCTGGCCTGCCTGTATGGCTGCACGGGCAGCACAGTTCTTCATCTGGTGACCTAGAGCTCCACAGAATAAACAAACTCACAGCCTCATCTTGCAAACCTCCTGGGTGTGCCCCATCTTCTTACAGAAGGCACACTGGATGGCCTGTCTCTGGCCCTGTCCCTAGTGCTGCTGGGCACGTACTGGTGCCTGCTGAAACTGTAACTGAGGTTGCTGCCGAAACTGTCTCTGCTGGAAATGAGGGCGCTTCGCCGGCCCCGCACTTGAGCTCGCTCCAAGAACGTCGCTGCCCCTCTTCGGCTTGAGGTCGAAGTCCTCCTCTATAATTTGTGCCTCTATCAGGATCTGTTCGAAGGTCGCATCACGTCGCCTAGAGGTACGAGTACGTACTACATGGATAAGACCCCTCCGGAACTTGCGGGTCTTGTACCCCTCATCCTGGATCAGACCCGGTACAAACCTACTAAGGCAGAAGAACTCCGTTGCATACTCGTCCACCGACGAGTTCCCCTGCTCCAATGCGACGAACTGGGCCTCCAGAGCTGTCAAGGCCACATCTGGGTAGAACTTCTCCTTAAAGAGCATCCTGAAGCTCTTCCAAGTCAAACCCCTCACCGACGCACGAGGATCCGTGCGAAACCAAGTCAGCGCTATATCAAAAAACTGGCTCGCTGTAGACGTCATCCAAAGCCCTCTCGGGACCTCTGCCAACTCCAGGCTCTGCTGGACTTCCTCCAACCAGTCATCCGCGTACAGGATACCCTCGGTACCCTTGAAATCCTTCGGTTTCATCTTCTTGAAGTCTAGGTGTGTGCCAGGCCTCCTCTGACCCTGCTGCTGAACTGTGGTACCCTGAACTATACCCGGTGCAACCCTCTCTACTGCTTCCATCGCCAGCAGGTGTGAGTTCTCCATGCTCTGTCGCAATACCTCTGTCTGACGGTGGGACGCATCGGCCTGATGCTGCTGTGCCTCGGTCTGTGCTCTCTGGGTCTGCAATATCTACTGCAGAAGGGCCATCATCTGCTGAGTATCAGTCGGTAGCGGAGGCTGCAGAGGAAGAGTATCAGGAATTACGATGGATGGTCTCACTACTGGAGGTGAAAGACCTCCTAGAACCGTCGCTGCTGCTCCCGCCTGAAGGGTAGGGACTGAGGTGGTAGCTCCCTCAACTGCAGCTCCCTCAGCCGGAGGTGGAAGTCCTACTGGATCGGACCTCTCTGGAACTGTACTAGGCCCTGCTGCCTGAGAACGAGTCACTGTCATCTTGAAGACGAATTGAACCCAAGAGATCAATATGGCACAAGATAAGATATTATCAAAGGAGGACAATTGAATTCAAATGCAAGAAGAGTTGTCATGATAATCAAAAGATCAAAATTTTCTCAAAATGTGATTGAGTAACTCCTATCATATTCTAGATCCTATGTCCTAGTCGCAGGCTTGTAATTAGCACTCTAAGTCAAGCACCATTACGAGATCGTACTAATTACGACTCTGACATGCATGGGCCGCCACAAAAACGTGTCACGACCCGCACCCTGAAGAGGGGCACGAGTACGTGGTTACGTCCAGCCTACGCCGCAGAATCGACGGTAGAACGCTGTATATAGGGTCTGTAAATACTACGACTAAAATAGTATAAAGTACCAATATAGTATATACACTCCGAATGGAGGTGATATAGCAATACAATCTCAATCATAAGTAAAACTAAGGTAGATAATATGGAAAGAAAATATGATAGATGAAAGCAGGAAATAAGTTCGAGATCCACACAAGCCCAATGC
Organism: Iris pallida; assembly: GCA_029216955.1. Lineage (NCBI taxonomy): Eukaryota > Viridiplantae > Streptophyta > Magnoliopsida > Asparagales > Iridaceae > Iris > Iris pallida. The sequence continues at coordinate 315,801 of JANAVB010035820.1, read as the reverse complement.
TATACACAACACCACAGAGTCACAGAAATATAGCATAAAAATCTACAGTCTAAAAAGTACTAGCTGGCTCGCAGACCAGGCAAACCTAACTAAGCTACACTACTCTGGGTGAGCAAAGTCTAGTGGCTCTACTAACAAGCCACGGTCCAGGTCTACTCCATCTGACTCGACCCCATAATAGGTCGGGCAATCTGCCTGACAATCATCTGTAATATATCAACGGTATCCTGTCGAGAAAATGAGCAAGTACAAACACCAACAACAGTTCCATATGAATTAACAAATTCTATAAGAGATAATGTAATGAAATACAAGACAAAATCAACAGGAAATATATATCAAGATGTGAGTACTGAATAGGATGACAATATATAAATATATAGGATGACTTGGGAACCATTCGGAAGCCGAGTTACAACCCTTAAACCAAACAAGGACCGGGGTTGTAACCCTTCTCCCGAACAGAACTTAGCCTCCTACGATAATAAATGTAAAAGGTACCTTGAATTATTAGTGTGTCATGTGATCGGCTTGGGAAAAACATGTTTAGGTTTTCCATCTGACCGGCTACGAACAAGTAACAAATGTGAAGAATACGGCCGGTCACCATGGAAAGTTATGAACAAGTAGCTATGGACAAGTGACGAGTACAAGTGTGAAGAACAAGTGGGAATTTTGATCACACAACCACTAATAACTCTCCATCCCCGAATAGTATAAAGGATCCGGACATAACACGTCATGACACGAGATTCAAAAGCAGGTGATCTGCCCACTCCCAAGTCCATGTTTATACAAGTACAAGTAACAAGTCGAGTCTTGTACTAATATACCAAGTAATCTGGGAACAACATCTCATGACAGGATTCGACATATACTAGTCTGTGAACTATCGTGTCTGGAAATCAAGTAAGACACTACAACTGAATCGGATATAGCAGATATTAAGACAATGAAAACTATCAGTGAATGTACTCGCCTGTGGTCATGAGCTGATAAGGTGAACAGATGCTCAGAGTAATCACAGACCTATAGATGAGATGCCATGAGTCCAAACAGGGTTTAATAATGAAATAAAAGCTAATCTAGTCATGATATGCAAATCTAAGTCAAAAACTAGGTCAAACTAAGTCACCAAACTAAACTATGTCACACTAGGACAACCAAGGTCAAACAAGGTCACAGGAAGTCAATCCAAGTCAAACTAGGTCAATCTGGGTCAAGGGTTAACTTATAGTTGACTTTTGGTCAAAAAGTCAACTCTGGTCAACTCTGAGTCAACCCTGGGTCAACACTAGGTCAAACAAGTCAAATGTTGATTAACAGTTGATTTTCAGTTAACTGGTAAACTTGTTTTGTTTCGGTCAATTCTAAGTCAAGTGTTGACTTGAAGTTGACTTTCGGTCAAAAAGTCAACTCTTGGTCAACGGAGGTCAAGACTAGCCTAAACTACCCTCACTTAGTCACTACCTACCAAGAAAACCTATTTCTAAGCCCATCTTAGAAGTCAAACTCAAAATCTTAACAATATCCTATTACCTATATTTACCCCTCACAAGGTAAATACCAATACCTTGCCCACTACAAAGAAAACCCCGCTAATCCTCAAGATACTAGCCTAGGCTCCTTAGGGTAGCTAGATACTATCCTATCTAGGGTTTACCTACCAAGAATTATAGGTTTCCTAGATATCTAGTCCATCTTAGGTCACATGTTGATTATTCAATATTACCTTACCCTTATACCATTCTCATATTTAACTAAACACTCACACACAATACTCACTCACTCACATATGGTTCACACTTAGGCTCATCTATAGGCTCACACACATAGGCCTATAGCTACATATATAGGCTCACCTATATACCCATATATAGACTCACACACACATACACATATAGACACATATATAAACCTATTAAACTTACACATACAAGACCCATATAGGCTGTCCAATGGGGTGTTCAAATGGGTTAGAAATAGGCTAATATGGGTGTCAATTAAGGGCTGAATATAGGGACTAAATAGTGGACTGTTTTGGACAGTCAAAGGGGTTGATTTATAGGCCTGCAAATTGGGCTAATGAGGACAGATTTGGGGTTTGCTAAGGGTTGATTGTAGGGGATTGTTTGGGCTGAATGTGGACTGATTTTGAGTGTCAAGTGTAGGCTGAATATAGGTGGATATGTAGGCTAAATATTGGTGGATATGTGGACTATTTTGGGACTGCCAATGGACAGGTTTTGGGCTGTTAGGGACTGCTATTTAGGGACTGGATTGGGGCTGCTATGGCTGTCATTTAGAGGGGATAAAATGGGGTTGAATGGCTGTCACTTGGACAGGTTTAGGGGCTATTTTGAGGACAGCTAAAGGCTGGTTTGGGGTATTTATGGACTGCTACAAAGGGGCTATTTTTGATAGGTTTGAGGGTGCGTAAGGGGCTGTTCAAGGGGTTGGTTTGGGACTGCTATTTGCTGGTTTGGGACAGCCCATGGGGGCTGCCCAATATGGATTGATCCCCCTTCCTACAAGCTGCTGTGTACAGCAGCAGGTCCCCCTCCCCTATCTCTCATTCAATCCCACTCTCTCTAACTCTCTCTAATTTCCATTCTCTCTATACTCCAATCTTTCACTCTCTCTAACCCTCTCAATACAAACACACACACACAATACCAAACCAAACACTCTCAAATCCTACACTTGGCCGAAATCTTCTATATACACAAATACAAAATAAAGACACAATGTAACGCCCCAGTCCCAAAATACGTTGGACTAGGAACGTAGACATGTCAGCTGTATTCATACGAAGTATACTCTAATATATAGAACCCTCGTATGAATACATAAGCTGTAAAATACAGTAGGACCATAACTAATCTCATCCACACAAAATAAATGAATAGAAGATCTTATATAATCAACTATGAAATTGTTATTTGGTACATGTAGTTGGGCGGAGACAAATCCACTACCAACTATGAAAAGAAATACATAACAAAAGAAAGATTTTGGCGAGCGAAGCGAAGACGATCCAAGCGCAATCATCCTTGAAGAAAGGGAGATGGTCACGGCTAAAACTAGAGCACCTGCGAAAGACAATAGCACACACCTGGAGAGATAACTAGGTCCTTAGAGGGACGTAACAAGACACATAATATCATGCCATATAAACTGAATAAATATTGCTCAAATAAATAAGTCAATCGAATTATAACATGGTCCAATACGCACCTACTGAATGAGCGTACCATCCCCCCAACCAAACAAAGACATGAGATGGTAAACTAATTCACGGAGACGTATCTTTCCATGATAAGAATCAAATATGGTATCCGGACCCCAACAAGGTTCAATACCTTCTCATCGAAGTAGTAAGTCACACCTACAACCAAACAAGGACAAGATGTGACGAACTAATCCGCGATAAGTTATCGTTCCAAGCCACGGTCAGATACAAGTACCCAAACCAAAAGTACTCGTACCTAAAGGATAACGGTGCCTAACCGTTCTAAGTGAAATGTAGTTAAGAATAATCCTTCCTACGCATGGGCCCTGGCTGAATAGGATCGGCATAGTCCCCCCTTGGGGCACTAGAGGCCCAATCAATAAGAGCATGACGTTCCGCAGAATCGTCAGTGGCCGTCAGTAATCATGGGTCATCAACCCCGTATCTCCAGCGGAGAGTCCTGGTCACAAGGGAAAGTGCATCGAATCCCATACGCTAAGGAATTGTCCTTCCCGCCCAATGCCTACTCTGTTGTATCCACAACAGTAAACCTCTATAACCGCTAAGTCAAACTAATCATGCAATTTCTATTAGCGGTTATTCCTATCGCACGGCTTGTACGTACTGGTGGCCAGCCAATCACGCACTTCCGTATCCTACATGCGACACACAACTTCGTGTTACAACGTGTCAAGGCCAATGAATGCAACACACAAGGTGGTCCCTTAACTCTAGGCTTAATGTGAGAAAAATAATACATAGCAGGAAATATAAATGAACAGTAAGTTCTAACAGGTTATGTCATGTATCACAGTTTATTTTGCATAAAGAAAATAAATAATGCATGAAATATGAGCTAAAATAAGTAAACAGCAAATGACAAGGTGTCTTGCCTGGTAGTTTGCCTGATGGTGCTGCAATAATTAATGTGGCACGAACTGCGACTTCGATGTAACAACTACACAAGGGGACATCTGGTGGTGGCACGGACAGTTCCATTGGGTCCAGAAGGGTCAACTTGGTTAGGGTGGACATAAAGTAGGCTTGAATTGGCTAGGAAATGTGAATAATGGAATTAGTCACGGACAGGAAGATAATCGAAGAATTTTAGAATATTAATATGTATACGATTGTTGAAAATATTTTATAATACTTGAAAGATATTAAAAAAAATTTGCTAAGCACTTGAAAATATGGAAAATTTATTTAGGCTAAAATATTAAGTTTCTACAAATATGGTCTTTAAGTAGAAAACTATATTTAATTTAAAATATTGTTAGGTAAATAGAATATAATTCTAGAAAATTATATAGAGCTCAAAATCCATTTTTGTCAAACGTAATTTGTCTAGCCCAAACTATATATATATATATATATATATATATATATATATATATATATATATATATATATATATATATATATATATATATATATATATATATATATATATATTTATATATAGGCCAAAAAGAAATAAATAAGATATGACAAAATAATATGACAATACAGTTGGAAATATTTTAATATATCGAGAACCAAACAATATTGGTATTTAATAAAGATAATAGTGATTATTAATAACAAAATATCATTATAAATAATATAAATAATGATAAATAAAAATATGTCTTTAACTTATATATATATATATATATATATATATATATATATATATATATGCATAATAATTTATAATCCACCTATATAGAAAACATATACTTTTTTTTATCATACAATAATATTAACAATAAATTATATTAATAACATGAATATATACTACTGTTGTAAAGAAGCAAAGGGGTAACTAATAATAATAATAATAATAATAATAATAATAATAATAATAATAATAATAATAATAATATAAAAAAATTATCTCAGTTAACAGTAAAATAAAATAAAATAAAATAATAATAATAAAGTTTAACTTCGGTTCTCTTCTCAGGAGAGAGAAGACAAAAAATTAAAACAACAAAAAAAATGGAAAAGGAAACGAGGGAGAGAGAGAGAGAGGGGGTGACGGCGGCGGGCGTCGGATCCGGCGGAGGGAGAGCGGAGAGAATGGGATGTGTGTGAGCGGCGTGGGGCGGAGGAGATCGGCGGCGTGGGGCGGGTTTCGGTGGAGAGGTCGAGAGAGGGTGTGCGGCTGCGGCGGTCGAGAGATGTGCGGGTCGGGCGGAGGGTTCTGGCGGTTCTCGGCCAAGCGGAGTAGGGGCGGAGGCTGGACGGAGGGGATGGGAAGTCGGGGGTCCGGCGGAGGGAAGGGGGCACTCGGCGGCAAGGGGCTAGCTGCGCTTGGTGGCTGTGCGCGGGATCTACGGCTCAGCGGAGCTCCCGCTCCGACGGCGCGTGGAAAGGAGGAAAGGGGAAGAAGTCTCCGCCGGCTAGTGGCGAGGCCATGCGCGGCGCGGAGGAGACTCAGGAGGCCAGGGGCGCGACCAGGAGACTGCAGGCGATGGCGGGGTCGTTGGATCTGGACGACTTGGCTCGGAGGCAAGGAGGTGGCCGGGCTCGGCTTGACGAGGCGGCCGCACGGGTTCCGACGAAGGTTAGGGTTTTCTTTTTGTTTGTGGCGTTGTTGGTTTGGTGGTCGACCGTGGTGGTCGAAGGTTTTGGGGTCGGCGGATGCCGCCGGTGATGGTGGTGGTGTTTTGTTGGGGGACGGCCGGTGTGGCACCGGTGGTGGTTCTGGTTCTGGTGAGCGGAGGCGATGGTGGTGATGGGGGTGCTGGTGTAGGTGAAATTCCATGGAGGGTGGCCGGGTACACGGGTGTGATCTGGGTGCGGGATGGAGGAAGGTGGCAGTGGATGTGGGTAGGCCGGTCGCGATTGCTGCGGCAATGGAGGCGTGGTGGTCGACAAGGCAGGGTAGGGTTAGGATTTTGATTAGGAATTTATTGGTGTCGGGGGGTGTCCGACACGAGAATATATGTAGATGTAAACATGGAATGAGAATATGGATGGTAGAACACGGACACAGTGCACGCACTTCATAGAGAATTATTTGTGGAGAAATTTTGTATGATAGAAATTTGGAGGAGTACCTGCCTTTTATAGGATGTGGGAATTCCCAATTAGATAAGAATTAGGATTCCTTTAAACCCAATTTAGATATTTTCTAATTTAATTTAAAATCAATCCAAATCCAAATACAAATATAAATCCAATTTAAATCCAATTAAATTTTTAGCTCAAAATCAAATGAGATAAATCAAATTTCAAATATTTAACTATTTTAATAAATCCATAAATCCAAATCAAGGTTTAAATCTCCACAATAATTTCGAAATATATTTTCCAAAAATACTAATAATAATAATTTCGAAAATTACATTAATATTTTTTAAATATCTTTTTGAATAATAAAATATTAATATTAATAAATCTCAAAAATTACATTAATATTTAAAATAAACAAGCAAAATATTTATGAAATATATGTATGCACTAAGAATATTATTTATTCTAAATAAAAGGCTTTTCATAAATAAAATCTTAAATTTAAGAAATTTTGATAGCTAAATTAAATATTACATATATCATTTTGTAACTATAAAAATAATAAAAAATATTTTTCTAAAGATATGTACGCTTGCACATATTCGTACTCGTCGAGCAATTACGAAAAAAATAAAATTTCGTGCGCGACGTACAATACGACTACGCGACGTACAATACAAAATTTTAAATCGGTACCAAATTTAATAAAAAAAATAGTAGAAATTTAGGAGTTTTACACACAAATAACTCACAATTATATATACATATATATTTTTTTTTCACAATTATATATACATATATATAAGACACAATATATATATATATATATATATATATATATATATATATATATATATATATATATATACATATATATATTGACACCTACATATATATATAACCATTGATATATATATATATATATATATATATATATATATATATATATATATATATATATATTTATTTATTTATATATATACGGGAAAATGGACCTGAGGTCGGCCTCAGGCTGCTTTCCTGCGGACGAGAATTAGTGTACGTCCGATCTGATCAGACGAACAAAAAAAAAGGGATGGGCGCCCTCTAACTCATGAAGAGGGACGGAAAAAAAAAGAGGAAAGTCTTCTTCTTTGAACCTACTTCTAAGAATCAAAAACTCTCCAAAAAAAACCACCTAAGGAGAGAAGAAGAAGAAGAAGAAGAAACCTTAAATTTTTTTTTCCTTCTTCTTTGTTCTCGAACAACCTAAGAGGAGAAGAGGCTGCGCCTCATCACCACCCACGTCGGGCCCAAGCAGGAGCTCACCTCACCGCCGACTCCACCGCCAGAACCAAGGCCAACAGGGACGCCCAGGTCCATATTCTTCCTCATACTCCTTCCTTTCCATTTTTTCTCTTCATCCTCCTAAATTTGTGGATTTTACTTCTCACCTCTCTCTCTCGCCTCTTCGAAACCCTAGACCTCTTCGAGCCCGAGAACTCGAACCGATCCAGAGCATTTTTGAGCCAAGTTAGGACATTTTCGAATCCATGGTAACAATTTTCTTAGATTAGGGCACGAGAACCGTATTCCTAGGGTTTCTCAAAGTATGCATATTCATCATATTATTTCCATCTTGCTTAGCAATAGGACTCTGTTGATTAAAAAATATGATGACCACCAGTATCACTCATTTTCTCAAATACACATTGGGGACTGTATTGTCTCAATACACATTGATTCAGGATTGAGCAATTGCCTCTGAATATTTTCTCAAATATCATTCATTTTCATTAACATCATTCATTTGCCTATCAGCTTAACTCAAGTAGCTCTACATGTACTTCCATCTTCAATGGTTATTTGTATGAGTATCTACATTAACAATATATTGAAACATTTTTCGAATTAAAAATTACAGGGTTTAAATTCACCAGGTGATGATGCCGGTGTTGTTTTTGACCTGTTTTGTTTGTTGTAAATCATTGTTGTACACACAGATCAATGTTTTTTAATTCAAAATTCCTAAAATGTTGACCAACATTATTTCCAGCTTAACTAATATCTTTCATTCTTCAGAACTAACATTCTCTCAAGTAGTGTTTGTGTTTATGTTGTCAATGTATAGATTTTCAAATCAATAAATATGTGATGGAATTTTCTGCTTATCATAATTTTTGGATGATATTTTGTAGTTTGAAATGGGAAAAAATTATTACGTTGTGAAGAGTGGTAGGCAATGCGGCATTTATTTGATATGGGAAGAATGCAAAGCACAGGTTTATGGATATCGTAATGCGGTGTATCACGGCTTCAACACGTATGAAGAGGCTATGGAGTGTTGGAACGGGCAATCCAATCCAATTCGTCCAGATCGGGGGGGGGGGGGTCGAGACATGTTGTCACTCCCCGATCCTGGAATACGTATTTTAATACGTAAACCGATAAATTGTATTTACCTTGAATTTATACTATATTTATTATGCAGTATTTTTTTATGCATTTCCCAAAAATATTTGACAAAATATTATTTCCTAATTTATTTTCTGCATTTGGGCCTACAGTTTTGGCTCATTTGGGTAACCCATTCTTGGTTCACCAATGGTTCATCTTGAACCCTTTGGTTCATCATGAACCCATGGGTCCAAGATCTATATATATAACTCATCTTATTCTCTCTCCTCTCATTTACTTCCTCTCATTTATTTCCTCCACCAACCAAATATCTCCTCCATCAACCAAGGCAAGTACCAACTTGCTCAAGAGATGGATCAATAATTTTGTCAATGATTTCTTACAAAACTATTTTCCAAAACATGTTCTTCTTCTCAATCTATACTAGTTTAGAACTTGGAAATTTCCATTTTGAAGCTTTGATTTTTGTAGATCTAGGTTTACTTTATTTTCGGATTTCTTGGGTTTTGATCTACTTAATCTTGTTATTTCCTAGTTTTGATGGTTCTATGTTGTAGAGGATCTCGTTCTACCCCATTTTGACCTAAGAAAGTTCCGATTTGGGCTCCGGATGAAGGTTTTGTGTAGCTTGGAAGCCATGGTTGCTTGGCTCCTCTTCTCGGACAAGTGGAGAAGAAGAGCAGTACTTGACCGCATGAATCCTCATGCGGCAAGTCTCTGGCCGCATGGCCTTTTCAGCCGCATGAGACTCGTTCGAGCTCAGTCGCATGGAAAGTCCTTCCTAGCCGCATAAAACTTGCTTGAGTACTTGACCGCATGAATCTTCATGCGGCATGTAATTGAGCCGCATAGCCTTGATTCAGACTCAGCCGCATGAGCCCCTATTATCTTAAGTCGCATGAATCTTCATGCGGCTAGCTTTCAGCCGCATGAGTTCTTTTGTACCCAGCCGCATATGTGCTACTGTTTTGGGCCGCATAAGGCCCATCCATCATCCAGCCGCGTATGTATCGCCCATGCATAGCCGCATAGGACTTCGTCTGAGCATAGCCGCATACGCTGCTGAACCCCGGCCGCTTGGCGATTGCTCCCTTCGCAGCCGCAAAAGCCGACACCCCCTTTTGTCCGCATAAACCCGCCCTTTCCAGTCGCATGCGCCTTGGGCTCTCTGAGCCGCATGAGCGTGCAGTCCCAGCCGCATGAACCTGTATTGACCCAGCCGCATGGACTCACTCCCCTTGAGCCGCATGGACTTTTATGCCCTGTCTTGTGACCTTATTATTATTATATATATATACATTATATGCCCATTTTATTACGCCTTTTGTCCCGAGCATGATATGAGCACTAATGTGACCCCGGAGAACAAAGTATTCCTACCTGATACGTGTACCTGAATTGTTCCAGTTCTTGTTCATGCTCGACAAATGACTCGTAACTCCACGTGGCGTATTTGCAATGATGCATTACACTAAGAAGGGTAGAACATGTTGACATACTGATTGACATGGATCCTCTTTGGGGTACTCGTACTAAAGTACGACTTTAGGAGGATAATCATGCAGGCCACAGTATGAAAGTCCAAGATTTCACCTAGGGTTAAATTAGGCAACTAAATATACTAGATGCATGGGGAGGGCAAAATCCCGAGATCGTATTACACCAGCCGCCTTGAGATACTGTCTTGACGCGCCGGTTGGTCTCCACGGATACTGTGTCATCTGCAACGAGTGGATGACTGTATCCGATTAATTCCTGCTATATATTATATGTTTTAGCAAGGTGGCCTTACGAGGGACCTGTGCTCAAAAACACCTGTCTACGCGAACCCCTGGGTTGGATAGCCTTGCTGGAAAGATACGATCTGAGGATTTCTAAATAACATGATGCGAGGATAACCTCGTCCCACTAGAAACTCGTAGACTTGATTGGCCGTGAAAACGACTTGCTTGTATCCTATTACCTTCCGTGAATAACTGAGGGAAGCGGACTGTCATGGTACGTGATCCAACCCATATTCTTGTTTGATTGTTGGGTTGGTTATCGTACTACGACAGGCTGTGGACCGAAGTTATGAATGGAAGACTTATTCTGGTTGTGAAGTGCTACTTCTGTAAATGACTGAGGAACATGGTCTATCATGGTGCATGATCCAACCCATGTTCTTGTTTGATTGTTGGGTTGGTTATTGTGCTACGATAGGCTGTCGACCGAAGTCACGATCAGGAGATTTTATTGTTTATACCCTTTAACTTATGCGAAAGTTATAGAGTACGACGCGTCCCGACTCCATGCGGCACCTTTTGTCCTTGTTTGGTTGTAAGGGTGCCATATGGGTTCGAGGATGTGGTGTTACCCTATAATGGTAGAATAAGTATTACTATTATCAATCATTCTATTTAACTGGGGTTTTAATCTTAACTCTTGTGCCCCTTTGGCGGTACTTGGTATTCGGGGCTGACCCCGCTGGTTTTGTTTGGCCAGATCCCGTAGCAGAGCCTGAGGACACGATCTTCCTCCCTGACATCCATGGTGCATACTAGGAGCATGGTAGTTCGGGGACTCGAGTGGGTTTCTTCTCCACCACTCCTGCTTATACTTTTGCGGCGTTTAGCCACCGGCATCTGTTAGCCGGATTACTTGATATTTTGTGTCAGTACATAATTGTAATTAAACAGACTGCAGCTGTGTATAATTTTGTACTCCTAGCTCTCTGAGATAGCTAAATTATAAAGCTAGTCTCTCATGATCATTTTGATGAAGCGTCGGGGACGCCTTACTGCTTTATCTTTAATGTTCATTTATTTGCTGATGTGATTTGATTGATTGAGACATAGAACTCTGTGGGACCATAGGAGACTTGATTGTAGCATGTACCCCCTAGTCTCTCGACAGCCACGATCGCCGTATGACGTTACGTACCTCATATGGAGTAGCTGGCCTAGTCCGTCCCCGTATTTCGGTACTGGAGCGTGACAAGGTTTTAGTGGTGGCCTATGCAGGTCTGATTTTCAGACTTGTGGGGTATTGCGAATTATTAGGAGTCTCAATCAAAACTTGTTCCCCTTGAAATTATGTTTCGAATTCTCTGTCCTTGCCTTGATCTCTAACCTGACTTGCATCCTCGAAACCTTCCTCGTCCGGACTTGATAATCTTATATTCTTCTCTATAGGGGTGCTTCATTCTCAATAGCGGGTGAGGCCCATGAGGAAGAGCAGCAAGAGCATGGCTCGACTGGGCAGCAACAGGGGAGAGAACCTTCCCCAGGGCAGGCACAAGCAGAAGTGGAACCAGAGGCAGTACAGCCGCAGGTTATTGAAACTCCTGCAGCACCAGCAGCGACGGCAGTACCAGACGCCGTAGCACTCCTGGAGATCATCCGGGGGTTTTTTGTCACTAACCAACAGCAACAGACTCGGCAGCAGGAGCAGAACGTGCTGCTGAACCAAGGGATTCAGTTAGCTCTTGAGAGGAGTGCCGGGGTTGACTCGGGAGCATCGGGAAGGTTTCGTCGCTTGAAGCCGAGGTATTTTGACGGCACGGAGGATGCTATCACTGCGGATGCCTGGATTCAAGACATCGAAGCCATCCTTGTGGCAGCCAAGGTTCCAGATGATGAGAAGGTTGATCAGGTCAAACTGGTACTTCAGGATCTTGCCCGCGACTGGTGGGCATCAGAAGAAGTTGGTATAAGACGCCCTGTTCGTTGGACCACCTTCAGTGACAGATTCAAGGCTAAGTATTTTGGCATAGTAGCTCGATATGAGCTCCAGCAGAAGTTCATCAGTCTCAAGCAAGCAAGCAAGACCGTAGATGGGTATGCAGCAGAGTTCTGCAGATTGTGCCATTTTGCACCAGCAATGGTGGCAACGGAGCCAGAGAAAGCTATGAGGTTCCAGCAGGGACTTCATTTGGAACTATTACAGCTTGTGGAAGGGCACGACTACCAGACGTTTGACGCTGTTTTGACGGCAGCCCAGAGGCACGAGCTTACCCAACAGAGGTTGGCATCGAGGGCAGGAGGTCAGAAGAGATCTCATTTCCAGGTTGGAGGAGGAGCAATGCAGCGAACATCGACACCAGCACCCGGTGTACGTATTCATGATGCAGGAGCGCCGCGGAGGACGGCCGTGTCAACTAATACAGCGCCAGTTTGGCATCAGTAGCTAAGAAACCAGCAACAGTGTCAGGAAGCACCCCAGGGCTGTACATTCTGTGGGAAGGCAGGACACACAAGGGAGGTGTGCCGGTCAGCGAATGGCTTATGCTTGAGGTGTGGTAGTTCAGACCACCGTATTTCCACTTGTCCTATGATGCAGAGGCCAGGAGGGCTAGCTCAGCAGTTTCCAGCATTGCCAGCTCCGGTGGCAACCTCGAGTAGAGGGCCAGTATTAGCAGTAAGGCCCCTAGCCCAGCGTCTAACAACGCAGGCTCAGATGTTCCGCCAGGCACAGGAAGCAGAAGGCCCTCAGAGGCAGCAACATCATGGTCGAGGAAGGCCGCAACAAGGGGCTCCGCGGGGCCAGGCTCTCACATTGACCTTGGGAGAGGCTCTAGCGTCTAGTGACGTGGTGGCAGGTAAAATTCTCGTCACCTCATTTCCCGCTGTAGCATTATTTGATTCAGGCGCTACTCATTCATTCATCTCTGCACAATATGCTACACGTATTGGATTAGAGTTTGAGGCATTGCCGGAGAGGATGGATGTACTCATCGGCAATGGGCTCGTAGAAGTTAGCAGGGTGCGCTTTTTATGTCCGGTAGAGTTGTGTGGGCATCTACTGCCCGCATCATTGATTGAATTCCCTATGGGGAACTTTGATGTTGTTCTTGGCATGGACTGGTTGAGAGACATTCATGCGACAATTGATTGTAGAGGAGGTAGGGTCATATTCAGCGTTCCTGGGATGGAGCAGTTCATCTTTACTCGAACCTTGAAGAATCAGGCCGGAGGCGTCATCTCAGCAGCAGTGTCAGAGCCAAGACAGATTCCGAGAGTGGTCGAAGATTTTCTCGACGTCTTCCCTGATGAGCTCCCAGGGATACCCCCAGTCAGAGAGGTAGAATTTAGCATTGAGTTGAACCCTGGAACGAGGCCTATTGCAGACAGAGTTTACAGAATGTCGCCGTCAGAACAGGATAAGTTGTATCAACATGAAGAAGAGTCGAAGTCTAAGGGATTCATCCGAGACAGTAAATCGCCCTGGGTCGTGCCAGTGATTCTAGTTCCCAAGAAGGATGGGTCGACGAGGATGTGCATCGACTACCGTAAGCTGAACGCAGTAACAGTGAAGAATAAGTACCCGCTACCAAGGATTGATGACCTGTTTGACCAGTTAAGCAAGGCCAGTGTCTTTTCCAAGATCGATCTTCGGTCGGGATACTATCAAGTAAGAGTCCGGGAGCAAGACATACCGAAGACAGCATTCAGATCTAGATATGGGCATTATGAGTTTTTAGTAATGCCCTTTGGACTAACCAACGCCCCCGCAGTATTCATGGATCTAATGAACCGCATCTTTCTGCCGTATTTGGATAAATTTGTGGTGGTGTTCATAGATGACATTCTTGTCTATTCCAGCAGTAAAAAGGAGCATGAGAAACATCTTAGGACTGTCTTACAGACATTGAGGGAGCATCAACTTTATACGAAGCTCGACAAGTGTGAATTCTGGTTAGATCACATTTCGTTCCTGGGGCATGTAATTTCTTGGACAGGAGTGTCAGTGGATCCGAAGAAGATTGAGGCCGTAGTGCATTGGCCAGTCCCGAGAACGGTTGCAGAAGTGCAAAGTTTCTTAGGATTAGCTGGTTACTACAGAAGGTTCGTGGCGGACTTTGCCAAGATCTCTACGCCCTTAACGCGTTTGACGCACAAGGACGTAGAGTTTGTTTGGTCAGCTTGCTGTCAGGCATCATTTGAAGAATTGAAGAAGAGGTTGATCTCAGCCCCGATCTTGACGCTTCCAGTAGGAGCGGGAGGCTTTACAGTATATTGTGACGCATCTGGGAAGGGTCTTGGATGTGTATTGATGCAGCACGGAAAGGTGATAGCATATGCGTCTCGACAGCTTCGAGACCATGAGAAGAATTACCCGACTCACGATTTGGAGTTAGCAGCTGTGGTGTTTTTACTCAAGTTGTGGAGGCATTATTTATACGGGGATCGTGTAGAGATCTATACTGATTATAAGAGTTTGAAATACGTATTCACGCAGCGAGATTTGAACATAAGGCAAAGAAGATGGTTAGAACTGCTGAAGGATTTTGATTTAGATCTTCAGTATCATCCAGGCAAGGCAAATATAGTTGCAGATGCACTGAGTAGGAGAAACAGTGCCTTTATCTTGACCTCGCAGAAGCATATTTTAGAAGACCTTCAGAGTATGGGAATCGAAGTAGTTTTGCCAAGGGATATAGGAAGAATGACTAGTATGCAGATTCAGTCAACCTTAGTAGAGAAGATAAGGGCAGCACAAGTAGGAGATCCACAGATTCAGAAGTTGCGGTCGGAGTGTGAATCAGGCCGTAGGAAGGAGTTAGTGATTCATGAAGATGGTACGCTCAGGTTTGGAAACAGACTCTGTGTACCGAGAGGAGACCTTCGGCAAGAAGTTATGTCCGAAGCTCATAGTTCTATTTACTCCATTCATCCAGGAGGAACGAAGATGTATCGAGATATCAGGCAGTACTTTTGGTAGAATGGCATGAAAAGAGAGATAGCGAGATTTGTATCCAAGTGTCTGGTATGTCAGCAGATGAAAGCCGAGCAGCAGAGACCAGCAGGGTTGCTACAGCCGCTTCCTATCCCAGAATGGAAATAGGAACACATCACAATGGATTTTGTGACCGGTTTACCTAGATCCCCGGCTGGCAAGAATGCACTCTGGGTAATAGTAGATCGACTCACGAAGGTCGCTCATTTCCTTCCCTTTCGAGTTGGACAGACTACTGAGCAGTTAGCAGAAATGTACATGAAGCAGATAGTAAGGCAGCACGGTGTTCCAGTTAGTATAGTATCAGATCGGGATACGCGGTTTACTTCCTATTTTTGGCGGAGCTTACACCAAAGTTTGGGAACCAAGTTAAGATTCAGTACTGCTTATCATCCACAAACTGACGGGCAATCAGAAAGAACCATTCAGACGTTAGAAGATATGCTACGGACATGTACCTTAGATTTTGGCGGATCTTGGGAGGACCACCTTCATCTAGTGGAGTTCTCCTATAACAACAGCTATCAGGCTAGCATTCAGATGGCCCCGTTTGAAGCATTGTACGGAAGGAAGTGCAGGTCCCCTTTGGCATGGGACGATGTCGGAGAACGGAAGTTGTTGGGACCAGAGATGATCATGCAGACTGTGGAGATAGTTAAGTTGGTCAGAGAGCGCCTTCGAGTTGCACAGGACCGACATCGTCATTGGGCAGATCAGCATCGTAGGCCTCTAGAGTTCAGAGTTGGCGACCAAGTGTTTCTGCAGATTTCGCCTACTCGAGGTATCATCAGATTTGGGACCCGAGGAAAGCTTAGTCCAAGATACGTTGGTCCTTTTAAGATTCTTGCTCGGGTAGGCGATGTGGCTTATCAACTTGCCCTTCCGCCTTCGTTAACTGGCATACATGATGTGTTTCATGTGTCCCAATTACGTGGGTATGTCCCGGATCCGAGTCATGTCCTCGATCATTCTGAGTTAGTCGTTGGTACCGACCTAACCTACGAGGAACAACCCGTATCTATTTTAGACCGGCGAGAGAAGGTACTCAAGAATCGAACGATAAGCCTTGTCCGTGTTTCTTGGAACCATCACTCTCCGGGAGAGTCAACCTGGGAGCGCGAGGACGAGATCAAATCTCGGTATCCGCATTTGTTTGACTGATAAGGTATATTTTTGTACCTTATTGACACGATTCCATGCTTATCTGCACCTGCTTGTTTTGCACTTTGTGATGTATGATAATAACTGCTATGATAGTTAACTTATATATGATTGAGCCTTGCTTGCCCTGATTTCACTATCCTGTCTTGGCTGGAATTCCGAGGACGGAATTTTTCTAAGAAGGGTAGAGATGTCACTCCCCGATCCTGGAATACGTATTTTAATACGTAAACCGATAAATTGTATTTACCTAGAATTTATACTATATTTATTATGCAGTATTTCTTCATGCATTTCCTAAAAATATTTGACAAAATATTATTTCCTAATTTATTTTCTGCATTTGGGCCTACAGTTTTGGCTCATTTGGGTAACCCATTCTTGGTTCACCAATGGTTCATCTTGAACCCTTTGGTTCATCATGAACCCATGGGTCCAAGATCTATATATAACTCATCTCATTCTCTCTCCTCTCATTTACTTCCTCTCATTTATTTCCTCCACCAACCAAATATCTCCTCCAACAACCAAGGCAAGTACCAACTTGCTCAAGAGATGGATCAATAATTTTGTCAATGATTTCTTACAAAACTATTTGCCAAAACATGTTCTTCTTCTCAATCTATACTAGTTTAGAACTTGGAAATTTCCATTTTGAAGCTTTGATTTTTGTAGATCTAGGTTTACTTTATTTTCGGATTTTTTGGATTTTGATCTACTTAATCTTGTTATTTCCTAGTTTTGATGGTTCCAGGTTGTAGAGGATCTCGTTCTACCCCATTTTGACCTAAGGAAGTTCCGATTTGGGCTCCGAATGAAGGTTTTGTGTAGCTTGGAAGCCATGGTTGCTTGGCTCCTCTTCTCGGACAAGTGGAGAAGAAGAGCAGTACTTGACCGCATGAATCCTCATGCGGCAAGTCTCTGGCCGCATGGCCTTTTCAGCCGCATGAGACTCGTTCGAGCTCAGCCGCATGGAAAGTCCTTCCTAGCCGCATAAAACTTGCTTGAGTACTTGACCGCATGAATCTTCATGCGGCAAGTAATTGAGCCGCATAGCCTTTATTCAGACTCAGCCGCATGAGCCCCTATTATCTTAAGTCGCATGAATCTTCATGCGGCTAGCTTTCAGCCGCATGAGTTCTTTTGTACCCAGCCGCATATGCGCTACTGTTTTGGGCCGCATAAGGCCCATCCATCATCCAGCCGCATATGTATCGCCCATGCATAGCCGCATAGGACTTCGTCTGAGCATAGCCGCATACGCTGCTGAACCCCGGCCGCTTGGCGATTGCTCCCTTCGCAGCCGCATAAGCCGACACCCCCTTTTGTCCGCATAAACCCGCCCTTTCCAGCCGCATGCGTCTTGGGCTCTCTGAGCCGCATGAGCGTGCAGTCCCAGCCGCATGAACCTGTATTGACCCAGCCGCATGGACTCACTCCCCTTGAGCCGCATGGACTTTTGTGCCCTATCTTATTACCTTATTATTATTATTATATATATATACATTATATGCCCATTTTATATCCTTACGCCTTTTGTCCCGAGCATGATATGAGCACTAATGTGACCCCGGAGAACAAAGTGTTCCTACCTGATACGTGTACCTAAATTGTCCCAGTTCTTGTTCATGCTCGACAAATGACTCGTAACTCCACGTGGCGTATTTGCAATGATGCATTACACTAAGGAGGGTAGAACATGTTGACATACTGATTGACATGGATCCTCTTTGGGGGTACTCGTACTAAAGTACGACTTTAGGAGGATAATCATGCAGGCCACAGTATGAAAGTCCAAGATTTCACCTAGGGTTAAATTAGGCAACTAAATATACTAGATGCATGGGGAGGGCAAAATCCCGAGATCGTGTTACACCAGCCGCCTTGAGATACCGTCTTGATGCGCCGGCTGGTCTCCACGGATACTGTGTCATCTGCAACGAGTGGATGACTGTATCCGATTAATTCCTGCTATATATTATATGTTTTAGCAAGGTGGCCTTACGAGGGACCTGTGCTCAAAAATACCTGTCTACGCGAACCCCTGGGTTGGCTAGCCTTGCTGGAAAGATACGATCTGAGGATTTCTAAATAACATGATGCGAGGATAACCTCGTCCCACTAGAAACTCGAAGACTTGATTGGCCGTGAAAACGACTTGCTTGTATCCTATTACCTTCCGTGAATAACTGAGGGAAGCAGACTGTCATGGTACGTGATCCAACCCATGTTCTTGTTTGATTGTTGGGTTGGTTATCGTACTATGACAGGCTGTGGACCGAAGTTATGAATGGAAGACTTATTCTGGTTGTGAAGTGCTACTTCTGTGAATGACTGAGGAACATGGTCTATCATGGTGCATGATCCAACCCATGTTCTTGTTTGATTGTTGGGTTGGTTATTGTGCTACGATAGGCTGTCGACCGAAGTTACGATCAGGAGATTTTATTGTTTATACCCTTTAACTTATACGAAAGTTATAGAGTACGACGCGTCCCGACTCCATGCGTCACCTTTTGTCCTTGTTTGGTTGTAAGGGTGCCATATAGGTTCGAGGATGTGGCGTTACCCTATAATGGTAGCATAAGTATTACTATTATCAATCATTCTATTTAACTGGGGTTTTAATCTTAACTCTTGTGCCCCTTTGGCGGTACTTGCTATTCGGGGCTGACCCCGCTGGTTTTGTTTGGCCAGATCCCGTAGCAGAGCCTGAGGACACGATCTTCCTTCCTGACATCCATGGTGCATACTAGGAGCATGGCAGTTCGGGGACTCGAGTGGGTTTCTTCTCCACCACTCCTGCTTATACTTTTGCGGCATTTAGCCACCGGCATCTGTTAGCCGGATTACTTGATATTTTGTGTCAGTACATAATTGTAATTAAACAGACTGCAGCTGTGTATAATTTTGTACTCTTGGCTCTCTGAGATAGCTAAATTATAAAGCTAGTCTCTCATGATCATTTTGATGAAGCGTCGGGGACGCCTTACTGCTTTATCTTTAATGTTCATTTATTTGCTGATGTGATTTGATTGATTGAGACATAGAACTCTGTGGGACCATAGGAGACTTGATTGTAGCATGTACCCCCTAGTCTCTCGACAGCCACGATCGCCGTATGACGTTACGTACCTCATATGGAGTAGCTGGCCTAGTGCGTCCCCGTATTTCGGTACTGGGGCGTGACACATGTTCGCAGGCGTGGGTCAACGTCAAAGATTGGGAGCATCGGTTCAAGTAGGAGAGTCGTCAAATCATGGTACGATGAGACATGATGTCAGAGAGGATATCAGTGAACGGGATATTGTAGGGCATACAAATATAGAAAGGCAGCCTGAATTGTTGAACACATCTTTCGTTTATGGATGTGTAACAGGTGTTGCGGTGACCATTGTTATGGAGGGGATACTTTTTACTTTAGTTGTCTTGGCTTATCTTATCTCAATGTAATATCAATTTCAAACTTATCAATGTAAAATGTATGTTGTGTTGGATACAAGTAGACTTGGCTCTAAACAGGAAAATATTGTGAATTAGCTGGTGATTTGCTCTAAACAGGAGAAACAAGTAGCTGGTGATTTGCTCTAAACAGGAAAATATTGCAGCCATTGTATTTCTCAAGTTTTCTACTGGAAGTACTTTATAGGTTTATCTGAATGGCAGACCTAGCAAGGGAACATAGTATCTTATGTGAAGAAACTGCTAAAACTGGGAATGTGTGTGCTCAGTATCATGTAAGGAAATAAGGATGTATCTAACTTATATGACCTGGATCTAGTGCGTTGTAAATTCACATCAGCGTATTGTACATTAACATATTCTGGACTCTGCATTTCTGTGGGTTTACACATCTAGGTGGTTGGTGTTAGACTGTTTTAGCTAAGAGGTATCTATACTGTGGGTTTACACAACTCAACTCATCCTCCTATTTCATTGCTTTAGTTCCAGTTGATGTGGGTATTTCATTGTACAGGCAGCAGATAAGTAATTTCTTGTATTTTTAAGTAAATTCTTGATATTGTTTTTTTTTACAGGCTAACTAACACTTGTTAAACTTTAGGACAGCCAAAATGAGTTAGCATATAATGAGATAGACAATCAATCTGGACTTAGAGACTGAAGCTGCAATTTTCATAGTTTCTGATGTTGTGTAGGTCAAACAAATGTGTATAAAATTTATCAGCAGGTGATATAAGTGAAAACTTTTAGTATATAGCATAGAATATCATAAAAGGGAGATGAGGGTGCTTGACTGCAGGTTTAGGTCTGCTGATAGTTTCTGTGCTGCTATGTAAGCTACTATCCTACTGTTAATATGGAGGATACCTAGAAAGCTTGCACTCTTCAAAGAAGGCACCAAATACGTGTTGGACGCTTCAGAGAAAAGGCTAAACCCTGTCCATCATGCACTGGGCATGTTAACTGTTTCTTTACATGTTAACTGTTTCTTTGTTAAAAAGTTTCTCAAAACTCTGGCCTACATAGCCCAATTATGGGTGGACACGGCCTGGACACTGCTATTTCAGGGTTTTGAGGCTCTAAACAGATAAACCTATAAAGAGGTGTACATCATCCAGATTTCATTAAATCACAAGTGCCAATATAGGTACAACTTCAGCACACTCAGATTTCTCAGATTTCTCACAAGTGCCAATATAGGATAACCATAATATGTCAAATTCAGCTTCATTAAATCACAAGTGCCAATATAGGTACAAATTCAGCACACTCAGATTTCTCAAATTTCTCACAAGTGCCAATATAGGTACAAATTCAGCCAATATAGGAACAAATGATGAAATGAAATCACAACAGTGCCAAATTCAGCTTCATTAGATACACAAATTCAGCCAATAATATGTCAAATTCAGCTTCATTAAATCACAAGTGCCAATATAGGTACAAAATCAGCACACTCAGATTTCTCAGATTTCTCACAAGTGCCAATATAGGTACAAATTCAGCCAATATAGGAACAAATTCAGCTTCATTACATCCACCTTGCCAATATAGGTACAAATTCAGCTTCATTAGATACAAGTGCCAAATTCAGCTTCATTAAATCACAACAGTGCCAATATAGGTACAAATAATGAAATGAGTGCTCTCCAAATTCAGCTTCATTGCCTGAACGAATTGATAGGTCCTGGATGGATGCTGCAGATAAATCACAACAGTGCCAAATTAGATGAAATGAAATCACAACAGTATTCAGTTTGGTTACATTCTGCAGGCAACTCTTATCATTTTACAGTATTCAGTTTTCATACTGGAGCTAATGTTAGGAATAAAATCTTTTTGCAGTATTCAGTTTTTGCAGTATTCATTTTTCATGCATTAAACAAAAATCTCTACTGTAATTAAGGACATCACAATTGGAGTAGTACATCACAATCCCATTAATTAAGCAGGCAATTTGATTCCTGTAATTAAGGACATCACAATTGGAGTAGTACACTTCAAGCAACATCTAATGAGAGTTAATATCAGTAATAGCTTTCTGGAGCAACATCCGAAGGTCAGAGTTATAACCTAATAAAAAAAAGTATAGGAACTTTTCTTGATAAATTAACTATTTTATTTATGAATTGGCTTTGGTGGGGATGGTATAATAAGATCAGGAAGATAAGGTTTTTAAGTTCATACATATCTTGGCTAGAAGTTGGAGAAGTGACTCGTCACAAAACTAAGGATGTGGTGGTGGCTTGTTTTTTATCCATTGGCTGGAAGCCTGGAGTAGTGAGGAATTGGGTTGACACTATGCTTGCAAGCAACTCTCCTTCTGATATAGCATGTATTGAAGTTAGAATGAGTAGTATCTACATTGTTCAAACTTGAATAGACAGAAAGAAATTGAAAGAGAGAATAATACGGAAGTTTGTACCTAGAGGACAAACTTGATGAGTCTTCAGCCACCTACTGTTGCTTCTAGCTCCTACAGAAAATAAAGAGCAATGATGTTAAAATAAATTATACTAGTATAAAAAACAGGTAGAATTGAGCAACTATACCTTATTTCTACCATTGGTGCCCATGTTCATACGACAAGTTCTCATGTCATGGCCCTTTTCTCCACAAATACTACAAGTTCTTTTTCTTGATTGACTTTGATCTTGTGATACTTGTATTCCTGACTGAATCCTTGATGCTGCTCGTGGTCGGCCTTTAGTTCTTGCCTTTGTAGGATCATGAATAGTTACATCATTTAATCCCAATCCACATACTGTCGGCGCATTGGACCCCACCTGAGTGCTTGGATCCTCAGAGATAGTTTGTGCTTTGTCATTCAATCCATGTTGCTCCAGAAAACTATTTGACCACCCATTGACAACGTCATAAAGAAGAGGATCTCTGTTAACAACCTCGAGGACTTTATCAAATGTTGCACGAAGGCTCCAAGATTGAAGTGGAGTAAGTTGATTGGGATGCACTGTATTGACTGCGCTAGACGAAGAGGATCCCATACTCATGATGCTATGTCTTGCATTGAGTGTCCACCTTGGCAAAATATATCTCTCAGGGATGGCTTGCATATCAAACTTTTGCTTCATGATATATAAAATTTGTGTGCAGAGTAGCCCTTCAGTCTCAAACCTTGCACATGTACACGTAAATTCTCCCATAGATACATTGCATCGAACAGAATGCAAGTAACTCTTTCCGTCAATCCTCATTTGGACATTATATGTGGTCGTATCTCCTTCAGTACACACTCTTTCATGCCGACAGTATAATGTATCTTTGAACCGAGTCTGAAAGATAGAGAATACGTTCCGGGTATAAACCTTCGCAGCATGAACCCCTAACTCATGCATGCCACGAAATTCTGGTTTGTTTCTCATGCAAAAAGTGTCTTCTTTCTCCTCTTTGTTTCTTTGAAAATGTACGGCTTTATCATATTGATCAATGAACTCGTATAGTGGAGTCATGGAGTTTACGTAACCATCAAAAAACGAGTTCATGCTTTCACTCCTTTGGCTGGACGCCATGCCTACACACAAAAAGCAATGAACACTATATGATTAGTTTGAGTTCAAATAAATATAATTTTAAAACTATGACCATCATATCAAAATTTTCATACCTGCAAAGAAAGTATCCTTTAGGTACGCCTTAATCCAATGACGTGCTTTCTCATGCATCGTATGCAACCACTTCCAAGCTTTCACTTCATTTTTTTGTTTGTCTGCCATTGGTTCTGAAAATTCTTTTTGGTACTTCTCCTTTAAGATCAACCAACAACTCTCAGCCTCTTCAACACTTTGACTTTTCTTAGACCAATTTACATAGTCTTCATCAAATTCAGGATTATAAGCCGAACGTAAAGAACGGAGATGCTCATTTTCATGAAGACTAATATGCCATATGCAATACCTGTGCCTTGTATTTGGGAAAACTCTTTTGATTGCATTGCATATTGCTGGGTCTTGATCAGTGATGATAGCTCCTGGTGCTTTACCCCACATACATGTCAACCAATTTTCAAATAACCAAACAAAGGTATCATCCTTCTCGTCAGCAAGAAGAGCACATCCAAATAAGATAGACTGTTTATGATGATTTACACCAGTAAACGGTGCAAAAGGTAACAAGAAATGGTTTGTCTTATAAGTGACATCAAACACAACAACATCTCCAAACTGGAGATATGATGTCCTCGCTCTTCCATCTGCCCAAAATATACTTCTACAAACATTTTTCTCATCATGCTCCATAGCATAATAAAACTGAGAGTCTGTAGCTTGCCTTGTAAGAAATTGTTGAATTACTCTAGTGCACTCCTTCCCGATATTGTTCTTTCTTTTTACTCTCAAATGATCGATGCACTGTTGTGTAGTAATATTGACATTACTACTACTCGTGGCATTTAAAATCCTTGCAATCTTTGAAGGTCCAACCCCACATCCACGAAACTGATCAACTAAATTCTTACAAGATACATCCATGTGCGATCTTTTGTGTGACCGCAACAAATGGATCTTCGAAGGGGTTTTAATCAACTCATGATTATGAACATCATGAAAGGATTTGATGCCCACACTCCATTGGAGATTCTATGAACTTTCATTCGAGCCATACAACCTTCTCTCTCATTTTTTCGTCGGTTTACTTCTCTCCCTACCTCTCTCTTATCAGTTAAGCTTTTGAACCCTTCTTTGTTGCAAACATAAAGCCTCCTCGTGATATTACCATCTTTTCCCTTTGCAGTGGATGACCTTCGAATAGAAAAACCTTTCCTTTCTGCGTATACATTATAAAAGTCCCACGCCTCTTCTGCTGTAGGAAATTGCATTCTAACATGTGGTATTCCTTTTTCAATTTCAAAAACACTATGACTACCACTCCATCTACGTTAGTTGCACTATCTTGTTCTTCATTCTCATTTGGTATCGCGTGATCATGCATAAATGGTTCGCTCTCTTCCATCTTCTAAAATAGAAACATAAAAAAATCAATGTTAAACAAAAAAATATGATGTAAAAAATGTTAAACAAAAAAAATGTTCTTCATGGATGGCTTCAGCACAGAGTTACTCATAGTTTTTCATGGATGTACAAAATGTTCTTGCTTGTATAAAAATCTACAAATGGTGATACTGGTGGTCATCATATTTTTTAATCAACAGAGTCCTATTGCTAAGCAAGATGGAAATAATATGATGAATATGCATACTTTGAGAAACCCTAGGAATACGGTTCTCGTGCCCTAATCTAAGAAAATTGTTACCATGGATTCGAAAATGTCCTAAATTAGCTCAAAAAAATTGGCTCAAAAATGCTCTGGATCGGTTCGAGTTCTCGGGCTCGGAGAGGTCTAGGGTTTCGAAGAGGCGAGAGAGAGAGGTGAGAAGTGAAATCCACAAATTTAGGAGGTTGAAGAGAAGAAATAGAAAGGAAGGAGTATGAGGAAGAATATGGACCTGGGCGTCCCTGTTGGCCTTGGTTCTGGCGGTGGAGTCGGCGGTGAGGTGAGCTCCTGCTTGGGCCCGACGTGGGTGGCGATAAGGCGCAGCCTCTTCTCCTCTTAGGTTGTTCGAGAACAAAGATGAAGGAAAAAAAAATTTAAGGTTTCTTCTTCTTCTTCTCTCCTTAGGTGGTTTTTTTTGGAGAGTTTTTGATTCTTAGAAGTAGGTTCAAAGAAGAAGACAGCAAGAAGACTTTCCTTTTTTTTCCGTCCCTCTTCATGAGTTAGAGGGCGCCCATCCCTTTTTTTTTGTTCGTCTGATCAGATCGGACGGACACTAATTCTCGTCCGCAGGAAAGCAGCCTAAGGCCGACCTCAGGTCCATTTTCCCGATATATATATATATATATATATATATATATATATATATACATATATATATATATATATACATATATATATATATATATATATACATATACATATATATATATACATATACATATATGTTAAAAAAAAAAATATATATATATATATATATACATATACATATACATATAGATAAATAAATATGATACAATATGATACATTAGAAAAACACATCTCTAAACAAATAGAAATCTAAGATTAAATCTCTAAATAATCATCCACACTATATATATAAAAACAAGTGTCCAAAATAGAGGTTTTTCCCACTAGGACACAACCACAACACAAAGGACACTCCTATGACCTCCAAATGGACACAAAATGGACACAAATGGAGATACAACCATGGGGGTCATTCCTATGGATTCAAAATATTCCTATATGTGTGTAGGGGTGGATTAGAGGAGAGATTATACCTTCCGGGAGAGAGATTCCAAGAGAAACCCTTCCGACATGACACCGATACGAAGTGGCCTCCAAATGGACACGAACCAAAGCCAAATCCACCCAAACTTGGCTAGCACCCTCTATCCATGAAGTAGAGGAGAAATAAAGAAGATTTAGTGGAAGAAATGATTGATTTGGAGATGAAATCAATGGAAACCTTCTCTAAAATTTGGGGAAGAATAAGAGAGAGAAAATGGATGGATAATAATAAATGAGAGGATGACTCCACCCCTCCTCCTATGGCTGCCATGTGTGGGCTAGGTGTCCCCTATAGGAAAGTCTAAAATACCCCCATTTGTCCTATTTGATTTAAATTATGAATGGGCTTAAGGTTGAGGCTAAATTAGTCTAGTTTAAAGGCTCTAATTAAACTTAACCTACCCATGAATAATTACTCTAACTCACTAACTAAAATAATGTCATGTGGGCCATGCCTAACTAATGAGTGGGTCCCACTATAGTCAAAACTACCACGGGTCCCCGTTACAAGTCGGATTGAGTTGAAATTCGAACCCGACTTAAATAACCCCAAAATAATATCATAAATAAATAAATAATTCCAAAATAAATTTTAAAGTAGAAAAATGACCAAAATACCCCTGTTCATGAAAATTAGGGGTGATATAATTGCACCTTCAGCTCCTTCAGTTCTGCTGGAGCCATTCGGTAAGGCGCCTTTGATATCGGCCGCGTATCTGGAAAGGTGTCGATGCTGAATTCAATTTCTCGATCCGGCGGCATTTCGGGCATCTCGTCATGAAAAATGTCGAGAAAATCTGCCACAACATCAGTCTGTATTATGTTTGTATTATCCTTCCGCGTGTCTCGGACTGATGCCAAGTATCCCGCGCAGCCGAAACGCAGCATACGCCTCGCCGAGATTGCCGATACCATCATTGCCGTCTTCGAGACCGTACCACACGAATATGAGAACTCTGTCTCGCCAGGAAGACGAAACACCACTCTCTTCTCTGCACACTCGATCGTTGCACGACAAGCGCCCAACCAATCCATGTCCAGGATTATGTCGTAATCTTTGATGTCTAGTACGACAGCATCCAAGGATAGATATCTTCCTCCAATGCAAATGTGGCCATCCCTACAAATAATGTTTGCAGGCATATCGACTCCCGACGGAGTGCTAATGCTAATATTTATATCTAGTGATTGCATGGTTATTTTATTTTTTTCGTATAATCAGCAGATATAAAGCTATGCGTCGCACCCGAATCGAATAGTACTCGAGCAGGTATATTTTTGTAGAGTAATATACCTATTACAACAGTATCAAAAGCAACTGCCTCGTCCCGAGTTACGGCATAAACTCGGCCTTGAGCTCCGTGGCGTTGGTTCTGCTGGTTGACGGGCACCGCATTTGTGCCTTGCAGTATCGACACTTTATGCGGATTCGAAACGTTCCTTGGTGGGTTGTATTGATTCGGACCTTTGTGCGGGCAATATGTAACTATATGGCCTTCCTCGCCACACTTGTAGTAAGATCTCGTGACGCAATCGACGGTTCGGTGCCCACGCCGATCGCACCTGGTGCAGTGTTGACTGCCATGGCCTCGATCATCGAATCTGATCGAATATTTTGTTATTTCCGATCCCCCGACGTCGGCGTCGTTAGGATGCTTGTTGAAGTGGTTACGGATGCCTCTACTCGACATACGGCCAAAGATGCGCTCACTATCAAGAGCGGCATTATAGGATTCACGGTATGTTCGACACCTTTGATTCATGACGTCCCTTCGCGGTTCATCATTTAGGCCTTGTTGGAAGCATTCACACCAGGCTTCTTTGTTGGACAGGAAGGCACCGACAAACTTTGCCAGCTTTGAGAAGCTCGAATAATAATCATCGACAGACATATTTCCCTGTCGTAGCGTCATGAACTCGTCTTTTTTTTTGTTGACGGACGGCACGAGGAAGGTACTGTTCGAGGAAAGCTTCCTTGAATATTTTCCAGAAAATCGTAGCGTCTGTATCGGCTTCATAGATTTTCTGCTTCTTAGCTGCCCACCAGTCGTACGCCCTCAGTTGCAGCTGTAACGCCGCACAAGTTACCCTCTGGAACCCTTCAATGCTAAGCAGATTATACAGGTCGTCCATCTCCGCGAGCCATCCCACGATCACATCAGGCTCTGCTCGGCCGTTGAACTTTGGTGGATTCATCTTACGGAACTCCTTTGCCTTGAACAAGGAAGAAGAATTTATCATTTGCGGTTGAGCTTATTCTTTCTCGTTTTCTTCTTGATCGCATTTCTTCTCCTCGGGTCCTTCGTCCGTTGTCTTGGTATTGCCCGCCATTCTGCTCACTATCTGAGTCAGGGCGTTCATCTGTTTCTTCTGCGCATCAAATTGTGCTTTGAATTGTATCTGAAGCTGCTGCTGCTGTAGTTCCATCAACTGTAGCATCTTCTCCATAGTCGTCTCGCTAAGGCCAGCGCTTTTCGTGCTCGACGTACTATCTACGGTTTGAGTTGTTGTGCCGGAATTGTTTCTTTTCTTAGTCATTCCTACAAAACAGAGTAAACCCATTAGTATTTTTCAAAAATATCTACGGGCTTACCCGTATGAAACTTTTATTTTACGCAGTATGTCGACAAGCAATTCAATCGAGCCATCGCAACGGACATTCCAACAATGAAACATCTTTCGAAAATCCGAGGAAACATAACTGTGCTTTGATACCAATTTGTCACGCCCCGAGTCGACAAACCGTTCGTCCCCGGTGTTACTTTGCCGATTCGATCGTCCTCGCTAAGGCGTGATGTCGTACAAGTCTGAAATTGCACTCGTACAAGGCAAGAACGTTACGTTGCTTTTTGTATTAATACGCCAAGTTGAAACTTCACAAATCACATCAGAATTTAAGACGCAGTATAGGAAGATAGAAATGCTTTTCATTCATAACTTGCAACAAAGTGCAAGTCGTAATTATATTGGATGCCGTTGCGGCTACATTGATTGAAAACAGAAAGAAAATACATTCGACAAGTTACCTGAACTACGCTTGTCGTCCCATATATTCGCCCCTTTATACATAAGCCGTCGACTTGAATTGGCTTCAAAATACTTCAGCATAGAAAGAGCTTCAAAACACCTCTCCGTACTTCAGCTCCAGTTTAGTTGGAAGCGCCCGCCGCACCTGGGGAAATTGGGGGAATGGGATTAGCACACTTGCTAAGTGGACGAGACGAACCCACTCGTCTAAACCGACTCTGATTGTTAGGGTAGGCATGCTTTAGAGTTATCTTTCTATTAGAACTAAATGAATTCAGTTCATATTCGATAGCCATCTTTGCATAATAAAGCATATAGTAAACCATAGCAGTTTATCTTATTTCTTACCACGGCCGTGCTAGTCCCTGCAGGAAAATAGAGATAATATTTACACCTGCATAAGACAATAGATGAGCATGCTACTATCTTATATGCGGTCATTGATGTTACATATCACGTGGGACTATCTCAACGGCATTTCGGCCTGCTCAGTCTAGGTTGCAAGCCTGACTGATGGTCCCGCAATGCATCAGTGCCGAAGCACGATTATTCATTCCCTCTAGGTCGATTCGATTCCGATGCCCCGGATATCGATTCGAGGAAAAATATTAACTTGTGCACAAGCTGTCCATGACCATGCCAATGCGTGAACAGTTTAACATATGCAACAGTTTTGTATAGCGCGGACAGTATTGAACGGCATTATCATTTCCCCCAACTTATGCAACGATTCATTTTTCCCCAAGTCGTAATCCCGATTTAGCGTCCCGTAGGCACCAAATTGTCCGAGGCATCATAACCCACGATCGACGTTTCATAATATTTTGTAGCACGTAAAATAGTCTATCTTTTTACTAGAACCTTAAACTTTCTGGTTTATGTGATAGACTTGTATTTTCAGAGTGAATTACTCTAAATCGATACGTTTTTTCCGAGTTCTTGAACTTAGTGGATTGGCATGCAATTAACTTGGCATCGTTCGATTTGAATAAATTCGAGGCAAGGAATAAGTTTGCGGGACAGAGTAGAAAAGAATGGGCCGAATCACCCACCGATTACTTTGCTTTGTGTCAGTCGTCGAAGCACTACGCAACGTCAATCCTTAGTTACGCGAGCTCTTGCAATGGCACCAACGCTTTGTTAGAATTCCTTCTTTTTCCCTTGCATCGAAATTGTAATTGCATCCATAAAAACGACGCGAAAATACTTCATCAAGCCCAGCGGCAAAGCTCCAAAAAAACCATACAGCGGTCTGGTCCCTTCGAAGGGACTCTTATAGAGAGCTCACTCGCCGAGACGCAACCCGCTGCATCTAGGACTTATTCCAACAGAAGTCGTTCCATTAGTTGGATCGATTCTCGTAACTTCCGTCCAAATCGATTTGAATCGATGCCGCAAGGCGTTATCGTTTACCAAGCTTAGCGATCGAGTCAGATGGCCATCTAAGTTCCCGGCCGATCTGACTCGGCGCAAGCATATTATGAAGTTCCGTCGCCTATCGAAAGCGGGGCGCTACAAAAAGCGTCATACGTACTAATGGCATAGAATTCTTCAAGGGCGGGGACATGGGGGAAGGTCACATCCGGCTCCAAGTAGTGTCCGGGGATGCGAAGGTGGACGCGGGGACATAAATATGTTGCTTGATAATTCAAAGCTTTATATATTTGGAAACATAAATATGTTGCTTGATACAATAAATCTTACCCAAAATTGTATAAACGTGTCATAAGCATGTCCATGCATAGGACATTCATTAGCCTTCATAAAATATGTAAGTGTGTCGTGAGTTCGTCCATGCAACCAACTTGATAGATCTGCAAGTATATTGTTATTAGTATGCAGTATAACTATTTGAAGGTCACTAGTGAACACACACCACCTTGTACTATCTCTGGTAAGACGGTGATCCTTTCTGAATTTATAGCTAAACCTACTAATTAAAATTTCCAAAATATATGTGCTAGTATGTCAAAACTTATTTCCAATGTAGACTCTAGACCGAATCGGTTCCGGTATCCCAGCAACCGTTCAAGAAATTAAATATTGTGCACAAGTTGTCTATGACCATCCAATATACATGAACAATTTAACTAGAAAACATATACATGGTATAGAAATTAAAATAAGCCACATAAGTTTCTACTAGATATTATCTGATTGGCGACACATCGATCTTAAATCATTTTAAACAAATTCGATCATTTCGTCGCACCAAGCCACATCCTTAGCATTTTATGGCACCAACCCATGTCATATCGTTATGTGACACCAAGTCATATTCATATCATTATGTGGCACCAAGCCATATTTTCACGCCCCAGTACCGAAATACAGAGACGGACTAGGCCAGCTACCCTGCGTGAGGTACGAATATGTCACGCGACGATTGTGGCTGTCAAGAGACTAGGAGATGCATGCTACAATCAAGTCTCCTATGGCCTCACAGAGCATCTATGTTTCAATCAATCAAAATAAGAAGCAGTAAATAATGATCATATAAGACAAAGCAGTAAGGCGTTCTCGATGCTTCATCAAAATGATTCATGAGCCTAGCTATACAAAATGATAAGCTAGTACCGAGAGTCAATAGTACATAACTATAGTCAGCTGCAGTCTGATTTAATCACAATTATTTTAGAAGCTAAATGTCTAGAACATCCGGCTAACAGGTGCCGGTGGCTAAACGCCAAGTGCAAAATTAGAGATATCAGAGTGGTGAAAAAGAAATCCACTCATGGTCGCTGGCGCCCATACTCCTGGTGTGCGCTATTATTCGGGTAGAAGGCTGGATCCTCTTGTGCTGCTACGATATCTGGCCAAATAAAACCAGAGAGGTCAGACCCCGAATAGTAAGTACCATAAAGGAGCACATAATGAATAAGACAAAATCTAATAAGTAAATTAAGACCTGGTTCAAGAGTTATTGGCTTATACCATATCATCGAGACAATACGACATCCTTACAACCAAACGAAGACAAACGATGCTAATATCGTATCGGGATAAGATACATCATATAACCATAGTCAGGTTAAGGGCCTCTGGTCGTAACTTCGGTCCATAGCCTATCACAGCATAATAGCCCAAACCAAGAACCAAACAAGGACATGGACGTTGGACCACGCACCATGATAGTCCATATTCTCAGTTACTAACAGAAGAAATATATCACAAGCAAGTCCGTTTACAAGCGGCCAATCAATCCTACGATTTTTTATAATTTGCCTGGGTTATCCCAGTAATGCAAATATATAGGATTCTTCATATCGTACCGTATCCAAGTAGGGCTAGCCAATCCATTACATATATACACGTAGCACTTTGATTATGCACCGGTCCTCCGTAAGGCTACCGTGCTAAAACATATAACACATAGCACGTAGGAGTTGGATATAGTCATCCACTATAGGCGGATAAAACTGTATCCGTGGCGGCCAATCCGACACGTCAAGACAGGACCTGGGGTGGATGGTAACGTACGATCTCGAGATTCTGTTCCCTCCCAATGCTTCTACCGATTTAATTTTCTTAGATTAACCTTATCTTGATCTTGGAATTAAATGTCGTGGTCACATGGTCATCCTCCTATATGTTATACCATAGTACGTGTACCCTAAGTATGAATCCATATCGGCTCAAGGAGTCCCAAATCTAGATCCATGCTTAGTATAATGCATCAAACAACAATCAATATACCATGACACTATTACTAACCAATTACTATGACTGTGTTGGAAAGTACGCATGTATTCACATATAACACGAATGATCACTTAGCATGCAGAGTCACACCTCAGTGCACTCATTAAATAGCACCGCAGTACACACTAATATTGTACCTCAATACAAACTTAGGAAAGGTACCAGCACGTACAGGTAATCAAGTCGGGAACATCGTCACGCCCTGACCCGGAATCACCCGAATCATCGCACTACCAATATAAGCCATATCAGCGACGAAATTAGCGACGCCAACTTAAAACCTCGCTAATATTTTCGGAATTAGCGACGCCAAAAATAAGCGTCACAATATGTCGCTGATAGCGACAAACAGCGACATATTGCGACTACCTTTAGTGTAATAAAAACCAACATCGTTGATTTGTCGGAAAACGTCGCCAGTTTTATTGGTTCAGCGACGTTTAGCATCGCATAGCTTATGGCGTCGCCGAATATTAAAGGAAAGTCGACGCTTTGTGACGTATTTACGGATGTCGCTAAATTGCTGGTAAATAGGGTTTCCTCGGTTCGATTTTTCATTTCTCCCTCTCACCAAATTTTTGTTTCCGCCCCTCTTCCCCCGACCTCGACGACAGCCCGAACCCCTTCCCTCCGGCACCGCTCATCCTCCTCCTCCACCGTGAGCCCCTCCTCCTCCCTCCGACGAGCCCCTTCTCCTCCTCATCCTCCACCGCGAGCTCCTTCTCCTCCTCCACCGCGAGATCCTCCTCCTCCACCACCGTACTTGTCCTCCTCCTCCTCCTCCACCACCGCGAGGAGACTGAAGGTAAACCCTAACCCTAATTGAGGTGTTTTTTGTGTCCAAAATGGACACGGAGACACATTACGACCATGTGTTCACTGATACAGTATGTTCGTAAGGTTTTGGACACTTTGTGTCCATTTGTTGGACACGTGGACACCCCCAAGCATGCATATATATGTATTTCACCTCTGTACACTTAATCCCCTACTTACACTTGTGTATTTTTGTATTAATTTGGATTTGCATATTGGGTTTGGGTTTCGATATAGTGTTTGATACATTGTTTCACCTTACAACATTCCTACACTTAGAGACGTTTAGTACACAACTAATTATTTTATCCTAGTTCGCAAGTGTACTTTTAGGTAATCTAGGTATATTAGTTTACCAATATCCCCAATGGCCGGAGATTTTAAGGATCGCTGCATTGCAAAAAATGATAGCAACACCTATGTAGTTATATATCAATTTATTTGTTTTATGTTATCAATTTATCTGTTTTATCCGCTGCAAAACTTTTACAAAAATAACTATTTTATAAATATACACGAGTACGACTTGTACAGTACAACATAGACTTGTACGATATCACGTCCGTGGCGACTTATTGATTCGACGGAATCGAAGCAAATAAGTATGATTAGATTGTTGTAGAGGGTTGATGTTACTAAAGAGAAATACAATCTGTTTGTTCTAGAGGGTTGATGTTACTAAAGAGAAATACAATTTGTTTGTTGTAATGGGTTGATAGTATTATTCAAACACCTCTGAAATCCAAGAGCCATCAGGGTACACTAGAGGTCTCTCTCCACTGTAATAGAATTGGTTTTAGTTATGATGTATAGGTATGTATTGGACACAAAGCAGAAAGGACAGGATGAGAAGAACTCCATATACATATTTTGGTGAGTGTCTTTGCCTAATACAAGTTTGACACTAACCAGTTTGAAGCATCTTTGTGCTTCCTAGGTTTAAGTTGGGGCTCACATAAGTACAACAAGAAGTAAAAGAGAAAGGAAATGTTAGTTAATATAAGTTATCATTATATAGAAGCCTTCTATATCCGTCCTACATCTGGAACTATGCACAAACCAAGAACTATCACTGGAGTATAGGAAGATTAATAAAATTTCACTAAACCACTAGTTCTCTTTATTGTTGAAGTATATGAACCAATTAGTCAACATCTATTTGTTGAAGTATGGTACTCCATTCTTCGTAAGTTCTAGCTATATATGTCTCAAGATCCAATACTCAAAAATCCTAAGAAGAAGAAGAAGAAAAGAATAAAATGACATCGCTCAACACCTTATGACAACTCCATGAATAAAGTAGACGATCCTCCATACAAGTCTTCCTTCATCTATTGTCTTAAAGTGTGAGTTCTACAGTATGGTTCTTTTTGTAGAATTGTGTCTTATTTTAGACAACAAGGGTTTCCTATTTTTACAGGTAACATGGCAACATGTGCAAGGGAACATATAGGTGTGTGTTTGTGTTTGAAAGGGAGTGTCACAAGAGTAAGGCGTGAGCATGTGTTAGTATTTTGAGCTGTGAGAGTGTTTGTTCTATTGAGGTTAGTACCAACTGTATTTTGGCTCCAGCTCCAGCTCCATTTGCATTAATCTACGGTACGACATGGTGATCAGGACATAGTCCCTGCAGCCATTCGACTGGCGAGGCAGAAACTATGTAGCCATAGATAAAGTTGACTGTCATCCGAACCTCATCCCTCGACAATGATGATACGACAACCTATCACTATATCTTATATAGTAGTAGATGATGTCTTAGTATTACATTATGTGAGTTCATCTTGATTCTATTACATTCTTCAGATACTATATACGATAAGAACATATACTACACCATATGTACAGAACATAGATGATTCACACTAATATATGCTAGAATGAATCTTGGGTTGTGTTCTGAGCCATCCGTTCACACACTTGACAAAAAATCGAATTTTTTGTACTTTAGCTGCTTTCAAAAATGTACTCAAATTACATGATGGTTCCTTTAGTTAGCTTGCTTATGTTACAATTATATTATTTGTGACTATCGATCTTACCAGATGGCACCCATGACCCGAGGAGCGGCACGTCGTTTGAGAAAATCAGTGAATGCTGAGGTGGCTCCTCCTACAGTTAAGGAGGAAGTGGCACCGGTTGCTAGTGAGACCGGGAGTTCTATTCATCCAGCACCGGTAGCTAGTAAGACCGGGAGTTCTATTCATGCAATACTTGCAAGGGACGACATCTCTCCTCATGCCAAAGATCTCGCTTTTTCGAGGTGGTTGCGTGATCGTATCACTGAGCGTTTGTGTGAGCTGCGTGGTTCTCATTAGCTATTAGTACTTATTTGTATTGGACTATTTGTATTGGATTGTTTTTGTATTAGACTATTTGTATTGGACTACATATATGAATTAGTACTGTGTCAATCTCTGGATTGTATTGGACTACGACATGGTGATCAGGACATAGTCCCTGCAGCCATTCGATTGGCGAGGCAGAAACTATGTATCCGTAGATAAAGTTGACTGTCCTCCGACCCTCATCCCTCGGCAATGATGAAACGATAACCAACTAGAGAGGATACTCTGAGAGATCCATCTGAGTAGGACGTATACTCTGAGAGATCACCTTTACAAGAATGATATCAGTAGTGGGATTGAGTGTTGGAGGAGATATTATCAGAGTATACGTCCTACTCAGATGGATCTCTCACCGTTACTATTTTTTCTGACGGCATGGTGGATGTGCTCCCTCAACAGATTCTTGCTCCGAGCCAAAACTTTGCCCCGGAGCTCAAGTGGACATCCTTCGTGTAGAGCTCGAGTGAGAGGTTTCTGACAGCATGGTGGTCTCCTTTGTCAAAGTATCCGTGCTCATCCCACATTGGTTGTAGGACGAGCACGGATACTTTAACAAAGAAGACCACCATGCTGTCAGGAACCTCTCACTCGAGCTCTACATGAAGGATGTCCACTTGAGCTCCAGGACAAAGTTTTGGCTCGGAGCAAGAATCTGTTGACGGAGCACATCCACCATGCTGTCAGAAAAAAATAGTAACGGTGAGAGACCCATCTGAGTAGGACCTATACTCTGATAATATCTCCCACTCAATCCCACTACTGATATCATTCTTGTAAAGGTGATCTCTCAGAGTATACGTCCTACTCAGATGGATCTCTCAGAGTATCCTCTCCGGTTGGATTGTGTTCTGAGCCATCCGTTCTCACACTTAAAATATATATGAATTAGAACTGTGTTTTGCATTTTCGGCGAACCCAGGGATTGGATTCTGTATTTTGTATTTTGGTTTCTGTATTTTGTATTTTGGTTTCTATATTTTGTATTTTGTATTTTGTATTTTGGATTCTGTATTTTGTATTTTGGTTTCTGTATTTTGGCTCCAGCTCCAGCTCCATTTGCATTAATCTACGGTACGACTTGGTGATCAGGACATAGTCCCTGCAGCCATTCGACTGGCGAGGCAGAAACTATGTAGCCGTAGATAAAGTTGACTGTCCTCCAACCCTCATCCCTCGGCAACGATGATACGACAACCTATCAGAATCCTCGACTCTCTTTCGCTTCTTGGATATTGACCCAGCTTCCAATCTCTCATTTCCCTCCGGGTCCACTCTACTCCCAATCTCTTCCTCTTTTATACACGGATCTACCGAATCAATACCATCCAAGGAAGGCAAAACTGAATCAGCATTGTCTTCCGGATCGTCCTCATCAAGGCATAACGGGCTGCTCAGCGTGCCCAGCTTCTTCAACTTCTCGCTGGCTGCAGAGTCGAAATGGAACGGGTCCTCTTTGCCGGCCCGGAGCTCTGACTAGCACTCGTCGCCGCGCTACCAGTTTTCTCTCCTCCTCTGATGCAGGTCATAAGAAAAGAAATTTCGTACCTCTTCTTCACATAAACATCATTGCCGCCTTGTACTCGAGCCTCCTCATCTGTGACGCTATCCAACTTCTCGGTGCCTACATTATCATTCGAATCTCCTATTCGACTCGTATCGTCCTCTTCTTCGCCTGTCTTTTTGCTCCCTGTCTTGCAATCATCTGCTATCACCGCCGACTCATTCGACTCCTTCTCCGATGACTCCGAGGACGAGGAGGAGAAGGAGAAGGAAGACTCGGAGAAGGAGTCGAATGAGTCGGCGGTGATAGCAGATGATTGCAAGACAGGGAGCAAAAAGACAGGCGAAGAAGAGGACGATACGAGTCGAAGGGGAGATTCGAGTGACAATGTAGGCACCGAGAAGTTTGATAGCGTCATAGACGAGGAGGCTCGAGTACAAGGCGGCAATGATGTTTATGTGAAGAAGAGGTACGAAATTTCTTTTCTTATGACCCGCGTCAGAGGAGGAGAGAAAACCGGTAGCACGGCGACGAGTGCGAGTCAGAGCTCCGGGCCGGCAAAGAGGACCCGTTCCCATTTCGACTCTGCAGCCAGCGAAAAGTTAAAAAAGCTGGGCACGCTGAGCAGCCCGTTATACCTTGATGAGGACGATCCGGAAGACAATGCTGATCAAGCATCTTCCTTTTCCTCTCCTCCACCATGGCTCTGGACCCATCTGCTCCTCCCTACTTCCCTTCTTTTTATTTGACTCTCTCATCCACGTATGATATCCACCTCAAGTGTAGAGTCGGAGGAGAAGAAGTGGGCAGGAAGAGGAGGGAGAAGCAGCACAGCCGGCGGCATGACCCGGAGGAAGTACAGATATTTTCTTCAAATCCGTCGGAGAACTATAAGGATATATCTTTTTACAACATGTCACCTTGTCAAAGACCCTTAATGTGAATATCATGTTACCGCGGTGTCGGAAGACTAACATGTCATAATTTTTTAAGCCATGTGTTTTGACATAATCCTCCCAACTCTTTCCTCCTATGTAGTAATCTTGCATTACTACATATCAGAAAAGAGTTTGGAGGATTATGTCAAAACACACGGCTTAAAAAATTATGACATGTTAGTCTTCCGACACCGCGGTAACATGATATTCACATTAAGGGTCTTTGACAAGGTGACATATTGTGAAAAGATATATCTTTATAGTTCTCCTACGGATTTGAAAAAAACCTCTGTACTTCCTCCGGGTCATGCCGCCGGCTGTACTGCTTCCCCCTCCTCTTCCTGTCCACTTCTTTTCCCCCGACTCTGCACTTGAGGTGGATATCATATGTGGCTGAGAGAGTCAAATAAGAAGAAGGGAAGTAGGGAGAAGCAGATGGGTCCAGAGCCATGGTGGAGGAGAGGAGAAGGAAGATGCTTGATCAGAACTTGAGGTAGAAAAGTTGTGACGTTGATAGCGTGAGAAAGGGAGAGGGTAAATGGAGGGAGGGAAGTTGCTGCATGTCTTTGTCTCACTCGAGCGGTATTTGTCCTCCGACCCTCATCCATCGGCAATGATGATACGACAACCTATCACTATATCTTATATAGTAGTAGATGATGTCTTAGTATTATATTATGTGAGTTCATCTTGATTCTGATACATTCTTCAGATACTAGATACGATAAGAACATATACTACACCATATGTACAGAATATAGATGATTCACACTAATGTATGCTAGAATGAATTTTAGGTTGTGTTCTGAGCCATTCGTTCCCATACTTGGCTCCTACAGCATGTAAAATAGACATTCTGAGAACTGGACATTGTGTGATTGTTGTAGACTTGGTTATAGGGACTGAAACCTGTGTACAGCGAGAAATGGACATTCTGTGATTGTTTGGATCCTATTCTACAGTGAGAAATGGTTATCTTTTTAAACTGCAGGGAGAAATGGACATTCTGTATTTGATTTTTTTTATTTTTTTTACAGATTTAGCGACTTTTACCGACGTTTACCGACGTCCTCCGACCCTCATCCCTCGACAATGATGATACGACAACCTATCACTATATCTTATATAGTAGTAGATGATGTCTTAGTATTACATTATGTGAGTTCATCTTGATTCTGTTATATCCTTCAGATACTAGATACGATAAGAACATATACTACACCATATGTACAGAACATAGATGATTCACACTAATGTATGCTAGAATAAATTTTGGATTGTGTTCTGAGCCATTCGTTCCCATACTTGGCAATTAAGCATGTGAAATAGAACTGATTATGTTTAGTTTGTCTTACGATACAGATTTTCACATCCAAATTGAAATGGATCGTTACTTCGTTGATCGTACATGGATGTACTAGCGGATCAACCTCCTGGACCGTAGGTACTTATAAGTATTGACCGTATCGGATTAGTATCGATCTATCGTTTTGGTATGGGCTGTATCGGTTGGTATTGGTCTTAGCGAATTGGTATCGTCCTATCCGATATGTATCGGCCGTATAGCTAGAATTCATATTGGCCTTATCGATTTGGTATCGGTCAAATCCGATAGGTATCGGCCGTGTTGGATTATTATATACCATTTCGGATTAGTATCGTCGAAAAGTAGTCGACAATGCTTCGTATTGTGAAGTGATATTGTTGTAGACTTGCTTATAGGGACTGAAATCTATGTACATGAGAAATGGATATTCTGATAACTGGACATTGTGTGATTGTTGTTGACTTGGTTATAGGGACTGAAACCTGTGTACAGCAAAAAATGGACATTCTGTGATTGTTTGGATCCTATTCTACAATGAGAAATGGTTATCTTTTTAAACTGCAGGGAGAAATGGACATTCTGTATTTTATTTTTTTTACAGATCTAGCGACGTTTACCGACGTCCTCCGACGTAAGTTTGCGTCGATAAACGTCGGTAAATCTGCAATATTTTCTAGGTTACCGACATTTACCGACGTCGATATATGTCGGAGGACGTCGGTGCACGTCGGTAATCATCCCAGGAATTCCCAGGATTTTACCGACGTGTAGCGACTTTGAACACGTCACTAAACCACCGACGACACGACGGTAATCGTCGATAAATTTACCGACGCGTAGCGACGTCAAACACGTTGCTAATACAACGACGACACGACGGTAGACGTGGTAATATACCGACGTATATATACGTCGGTATTTGTGACGTTTGGCGACGTTTTGAAGATCAGCGACTTACATTTCCGCGACCAGCCCAAAACGTCGGTAATTTCGTCGCTAAATAATTTTAGCGACGAAAATTGTCGTTTTAGCAACGTCTTTAGGCGTCGCTAAAACGACTTATTCTGGTAGTGTCGTCCTCGCAGGGGGCGTGATGCCGCACGAGCCTGGAGTTGCGTTCGTACAAGGCAAGATGACAAATTCTCAAATGGTTATCTTTTGATTCGATATTAACAACGAAAGGAAAACAGAGTATACGAAACAATTCTCTTTATTGATATCCGAAACTGAGATTACAAAGGCTTTCGATAGCCTAACAATATATGCCAGATTGGCTACAACACTCAGGTTCTCTCTTGCCCACAACGGATTTCACCATTCCATACATCATGCCTTCTATATCTCGGCCGCATCAATCCTGTTGCATAGTTTGAGCGTCAATGCGATCGCACGCTTCAATACGCTTCGGTATTCTAAGCCTCAACGCGTTCAAGCAACGCTTCGTCGCGAGCAATGCGCGAGCAATCCATTCCCCGTGCCCTGCATGAAGCTGGTGGGAGGTCAGTACGTTCGTCCTCGCATGTACTGATGTAAAGATCTTCTTTCCAAACCGATATTGTAGTATTTATGTTGAATCATGCAACTTAGCTTATAATCTTGCTATGTTATCCTTAGGGTCAATTTTATGGCATCTTCGAAAGCATAAAGCATGTTATCATAGCAAGCATGGCAAGCATGTTATTCGAATTGAAATAGGCAAGCAAGCAATCAATCTCATGTTTGTTTCGTGGCGTGACTTCTTACCAAGTCGACGCACTCGCCCTTGCACCGACGCAAGGTGAATACACCCCATTCCTTCCCTGTCATGTTATAAGTACATCTCTAAGCAGGATCTATGTGTGCGGGACATGTATGTGCCTACACTTTCAACCCATCGTTCCTTAGCTATATGAAGGTCGTAGACGTATCCGTGCCGGAATGGACTAAAGGAGTTCCTTACTTTCTTTTCTCTCCTTCTTTTCTCAAATTTGGTTGGGCTGCCCGGCGTTTAACGGGTGGGTTACGGTCCCAACAACCGAAACGTTTCCGCTGCATACCATTATTTGCGGCTTTTCCATCTATAATCGAGTGCTACTCGTCTTAAGGATGTGTGCCTACAAAGATTATTCATTTCCCTCCTAGGCCAAGCGGTTCCGGGGCATTCCGACATTTAACTGTTTGGGGGAAACACTCGTGCACGAGTTATTATCACATTAATCTCAAGTCCATCCCATTCGACCATGCAACGTCCTTATTATTCAAACAACCAAGCATAGTCTTGAGTCCGAGACTCAGACTTTATCATCTCGCGTTTCTTTCGTTAACTTTCTATGTTCTTACATTTCGTACTTCGTTTCAATGTTCAATGGCATTATGCCTCAACTCAATGTTCCTCAACCGAACGACCCGAAGGTCTCGAACACCTTTCGAGGCATCATGTCATATCCGACAGTTCTGCCATATTCATGCCACAACTGTATTCTCTCGCAACGAAGCCATATTTTATTATCTCGTGCATGCAGGCACGTTTCGACCGTATTCCGATGTCCTATGCCTTAGTGTTCAATGTCCGAGACTTGCGCGCTAGGGCGCTCGCCTATTGTCTTTCAATGTTCTAGCCTTCTAATTCGTGCGCGAAGGCACGGTATGGTTCGTGCACTAAGGCACTCACTGAATACAGCTATCCCATGTTCTTGCGGCTTGCGCACCGAGGCGCTCGCCTTTGCGATATTCGATGTTCCATAGCGACTCGTGCATATGAT
The DNA here is from genome assembly GCA_029216955.1 of Iris pallida. NCBI lineage: Eukaryota > Viridiplantae > Streptophyta > Magnoliopsida > Asparagales > Iridaceae > Iris > Iris pallida. The sequence continues at coordinate 273,129 of JANAVB010035820.1, read as the reverse complement.
GCACGTTTCATTTCAATTGTTCTAACTTAGTGTTCGACTCATACTACGATTTATCTCCGATCGGACCACGCCCGTGGCATCGATAGGTTAACTTTTAGCATACAATGATATATTTGACTTATCGCATGAAGGAGTAAAAAGAAGAGTCAATCCTCCCACTTTGAGTCGATACGCCTTTGTCGTTTCGCCGAGCCGATGCGGCTCGATTTTATAACTTTGTTGCACGGCCACTCTCCTGACTTAGCCATTCGAGCACTTCGTGCTTCATTGAATTATATGTCTAATTTGGCTTACCGTGCCCAAGTCCCAGTGCATCCTGTCACGATCCGCTACCCAAATTGTTGGGCCGGGCCGAGTCATGTCCAGCCTACGCTTGAGATAAAGCGTAGTAAGCTGTTCTAAAGATAACAAGGTAAGACTAAAATGTGCTAACAGTTCTATATGTAATAAAAAGTCATAAATGCTCCAACTCACAAAAGTCATCTCATATAATAGTAAGTCCAAGTACAAGTTCGAAATGTAAAGCTGGATACAGGTCCAGTCATAAAATACATAGTCTAATACATGACTACTCTCAAAAGTCCAAAATGTAAATAGACAACTAGACGAGTTTTCCCGCAGGTACATCCTCGTAAGACAAAGCCTGGTCCTCGGCAGTAACTCCATAATATGAGTCACAGAGCAACTCCTCCTCAGTAAGTATATCTACAATATTATCCTGTCAGGACGGAAGCAAGTACTGAATCTAACAAACATACAATACTGATCATGTGATTAAAAAAAGTAATATGACAGATCATGTTTGTCCAGTTTTAGATACATTTCATCATGGCAATAATTATTTATTTTAAAGTTTGAAACTGTAGTAGGTGAGTGATCAGTCAATAGGTAATCAGGATGTACAGTTGTACATATCAATTTTCTGAAGTGTACATACGTACCCTTAATGGCATCGGTGTATGTCCATACACAAACGCGGGATCAGACATACGACAAAGTTATATATAGAATGTAACAGTGCTCGATAAATACATACGGAGAAGGGGGACATGATCACGTACACTACTAACAGTTTTCCCTTAACCCGTTGTTAAACATGTGAGAGATATGAAAAACTGTCCTAAACATGGTAGAGACTGAAAGTAATACAACATGTGAAGTTTTAACTTGCTACCCCAAGGATCAGCATTTAACATGGTTGTAAATCACAGTTTATGGTTATAGCAGTATGTAAAGTTTGTAGAAGTACTTGCCTTTAGCAAAGCAAAGTAGCAAAAAAATACTATAGATGCCTGGTGACTCGTCACTGTAGAAATAACACATAAACTTAGTTTTTATACTAAGTTAAACACTAAGACACTAGTTGTGTGATACGACTTCCTGACGGGACACCTAGCCAAATGGTGACTTTAGCATAGGAGACCAATGTGGAGTGACACAATACCCAAATTAACTTTCTAGGATCTTTACACTAGTGCGGGGTGAGGTCCAATATGTCTATAACTCAAAACAACACAAAACATTGAAAGTCGTAATTATTCAATAAATAAATCAAACTGTACACTGTGTTCCAACAATTTTTGAGATAGACAAAAAGCTCAATTTTACATAAAATAAAGACAAAAATGATCCTTGTTAATTATAGAAATTTATACTAATTTTTCTGGAATTTATTAACCCTCATAAATGTTTATAAAAAATCAGCAAACATATATATACTGAAAATGAGTTCTGTTTTCCTATTTCTTATAAAATACCAAAAGTACTTATTAAATGCTGGAAAAATTATAATAAATTATCTAAATTAACATAGTATTTAAATACAATTTTTTCCAGATTTTTACAGCACTTAAAATATATATATAAAAATTCAAAAACATCAAGCAACACTTTCTGGAAAATAATTAATTAATTATTTACTATTTTGTCCATGTATTCGAAATTGAACCGAAGTCCAGATACAGGACCCAGAGCCATGAATTAAGTCCAATATGACTTGTACAGATTCTGAATGTATTAGACACAATTGGGCCCAAAAACTCATACTAGGTTTGGACATCAATTGGTCATAATCAATAAAATACAGTAATTTAAATATAAATAATATTTTTTTAAGTGGTAAAATTGACAGTCACAAATTTATACAATAAATTAACTTGTGAAATTTTACATAATAATATTTTGTACAAGGTAGATTTTGAAATACATATATAAATATACAACAACAATATTTATACATATACATATAAACATATAGATATTTATATATTTTTTTTTATACATATACATATAAACATATAGATATTTATATATATATATATATATATATATATATATATATATATATATATATATATATATATATATATATATATATATATATATATATATATATATATATATATATATATATATATATATATAAATATATATATATATATATATATATATATATAAAGGATATATATACATATAATAGATATACATATATATATATATATATATATATATATATATATATATATATATATATATATATATATATATATATATATACATATATACTAAACGTATATACTAAAAAAAAATATATATAACAGTATATATATATTTTTTTTAGTATATATGTTTAGTATATATATATATATACTAAACATATATACTAAAAAAAAAAATTATATATATATATATACTAAACATAAATATATATATATATATATATATATATATATATATATATATATATATATATATATACAAATACTGTATATATATATACAACAGTATACATATAGTAATATATATACACATAAATACATATATACATATATACAATATATATATATATATATATATATATATATATATATATATATATATATATATATATATATATATATATATATTTATATATATATATATATATATATATATATATAAATATATATATTTATATATATATATATATATATATATATATATATATATATATATATACTGTATATATAAATATATAACAGTATATATATAATAATATATACATAAATACATATACATATATATACATATATATATATATATAAATACATATATACATATATATAATATAAAAAAATAAAATAAACAAAACACAACAAAAAGAAAACAAAACAGGGAAGGGGGCTCGAACTCGGCCAGGCAAGAGGGGTCGGGTCTCAGCGTGCTCTGGCTGGCCAGGGGTCAGCCCGAGTCATGTGTTAGGGAATGGGTTAGAGTTAGTTTTAGGTTAGATTTTAGGTTAATGGGTTTCTAAACCCAATAGCACGATCTAAACCTGTTAACCCAATAGCACTAAATAACAGTTCGGCTCGTGTCCAAACTGTTCAAGACATGAGCAAATGGAATCTGACCCAGTGTCGTGTGTCCGCGCGCAGCACGACACGCATGACACTGTAAACATGTGTCCAACCCTACAGTTAGGTCTCCGTGTCCAGGCGAACGTCATACGTGAGTTTGGGACATACACGACACAATTCGGGGGCTATTACCTTCGTGTCCGGCGAGCTAGGGGTTGTGGAGGGTGCTGACGGCGGCTAGAGGCGTCGTCGTCGCGGCGCTGGGGTGGCGCTGCACTCGCCTTGCCTCGGCGAACTCGGTGGCGGTGGTTGATGGTGGGGCAGGCGGCTGTGGAGGTGGCGCTAGGGGGTCGCCGGAGTTAGGGTTTAGGCAAAGTGAAATAGGATGGTCGATGGTGGCTGGGTGGTCGAAAATGAACTAGGGTTAGGGTTTAGGCCTGGGGGGGTATTTATAGGGGAAAGAGGTCGGTTGTAGGGCTGGGGTCGGCCGAAAATGGCGGGTGAAGTCGGTGGTCGTCGGGGTTAGGTGGCCGAAGACGTGGGGGGGGGGGTGATGACGAATTACAGTATGGTTCCCCCAATTTGGGGTTTGGCAAATTAACCCTAAGCCTAACAGTTTGCAAATTACAATTTACAAACTGTAATTAGAACAATTCACTAAATTGCAAATCGACTTTAAAACAAATTTAAAATTTACAAAATAATATTAAAATAATTTAATTTATTACAAAATGATATATTTTGATTTAAAAACTATTTTAAAATCATTTAAAAATTCTAGAAAAAATTCCTAGCAATTATATTAATCTATTTTAAATATATAAAAGCTATTTACTATTATAAAAATATTATTTTGAAATTTAGGGGCTTACACGTCGCAAGGCGGTGATTTGGTTTCGCGGACCCCTTACTAAATATGGCAAAAGATCGACCTCTAATATTTTTGCGTCAACGTATAACCTGCACACGAAACCAAATAAAATCAATACTTGCATCGATTCGGACTTGCGCCTTGGTCGATTCGATTTCTTAGAATCTTCGAGCCGATTCAACGCACTCATCCTTCGGGGCAACACGGCGCTTCGCATCGATTCACTCGATGCATTCTTTGGGATAAGGCAACTCTTCGTATCGACTTAGTTCGATGCATCGCTCGGGACAACGTAACTCTCGTATCGATTCGCATCGATACATTTCATTCGGTCAACGCGACTCGTTGAGTCAACGCTTCAGCGTAATGTGCCGTACGAAGCGGGGCATTACAGAATATACCACTCAAAACAGGTTTCGTCCTCGAACCAAAACCAACACTCCGACTAAGTGTTTTATAGATCGTTTCACGATCTCGTCCCACCAATGTTGTTCAGTTTCACACTATCTTGCAAGCTTTTCACTAACATTTCAAAGTCCTCTCTGCAGCTCGATTTGAATTTGTATACAACTCGATTTGGATCCGTACCTATATTCAAGGCATCTCGAAGATATATGTATTTCGACCAAGTCCAGTCGTAGCAAATTGGAACAAAGCTGACAGGTAAATTTCAATCCTATGCTTGCCATCTCGTACTCTCGATCGAACTTGGGCTCTAGCATAAGTTCTCGCAATTCTATTACATATGCATTGATACATACACGATCCTCCAACAAAAGTCAAGGAACACGATACGATTTAAAATCGTATTTCTTATTTCGTATGTTTTATTGGAACTATCAATTCTATGCGTCGCGTCGAGCCGTCGTGTATCCGATCGCAACGCCTTGCGTTCGAAGTTGCCACCCAACTATTTCCGAAGTCTGGTTATGCAACTTATCTCGATACAATTTCTTTATCAACAATCAGAACTACGCCCGCTAGGTGACTTGCCTAGCACCGTGCTTAACTTCTTCCGACGCAACTTTAAATTGATATTGCACAAAGGCCACAATCTATTCGACACAAAAGTTTACATCAAGGCGATGGTGCTCAAGATAACGATCGTCTTGACACGAAGGTCTTTACGATGCACCTTACGTTCGATTTTCTAACGAGTATGAATTCACTAGCCAAATTTCTAACTTATCCGTCTTGCAACATCGAATATAAGTTCAATTCACACAAGCTCAATTGCAAGGTGAATCCGAATCTAACGACATGACTCATAAGTCATTTCCTTATCGTTCCCTCTCGTGCATAGCATGATTCTCGCACTCGCCAATCCGAATCACCAAGTTTGTTGGTAAATTTTAAGTTCGATCGTCGAAAAACATAACCATTCGAGCATTCATCCGACGAATACTCAAAATATAGCTACATCATTCCCAATCGAAAGTTGTTCCAACAATTCACGGTCGCCTAGACTTATCGTCAACATGCACCATGTTATATTTGTTATCGATGCAATCTTATATGCGATATCGCATGGGTTATCTTACGATCTGCAGCATTCAATTTGATTTGGCGGTCAAGTCTTCTAGGGTCAGCTGCCCCGAAGCTACGCTCGATAATTGTGGATCATTAACGAAGGACAGTTTACTACGAACCATGCTATATCTTATTTCGGGGCCAAATCACGTTTCGACGATTCTATACGACTACCCAATTTCGGACAAAACTATTTCTATCGGCACAACTGATGCGCAACTATCCTCCGAGTAAATTCATGCACTACCGTCGATGATTTCGTAATTCATGAAACATCTACTCGCACTGAGTTCGGGTCTATCTTATTTGCGGTTGACACACGAGGTGCTATACGCATCGAACAATCGTCGATGACTTATAGTCTCGTCTTGATTAATCACAAAGTTCATGATCAACCAGTTCGTTTCATTCTCGTATTGTTATTTACAAAACTTTGATAGCGTGAGGCGTACTCCATTTTGTATTTCCACATCGTGCTTACGTTTTCTTACGTATCGATCTCGATACGTCGTATCAATTTCGATAGTGTAAGGGTCAACTTTGAATCTGTTTCAACGTCGACAACTTGCCTTGCATACGTCCAAGTTCGCAACGAACTTTTCCATATGCATCAACCCGTTTTCCGATTTGCCGCATCCCGCTATACTTTGATCACGTAACTGAATTACCGATTATCCAACATCGAACCCTCAAGTCATACGATATTGCCCTCTAAGTTTCGCGTATTTTTCAGTCATACTCAAATGAGTTTCGCCGTAACATAACCAACTATTTCTTAGGCACGATCACTCACGTCAACCAACTCTTCACCGAAGTCGCACATCATGCGATTCGATTTCAATTCGCATCGCCCAACATTTCTATCGAAATCGTAAGTCGTGCGATTCAATTCGTATCGCCCAACATTTCTATCGAGATCGCAAGTCGTGCGATTCGATTCGCCTAGCCGAACATTTCTATCGAGATCGCAAGTCGTACGATTCGATTCATCTCGTCCAACATTTCTATCGAGATCGTAAGTCGTGCGACTCATTTGTAAGCTCGAGTTTTCCTTTCCCGGCGGTCTGATTATTGTTTCAAGGCATAATCGTTCCGCTAGTCTCGGTCGTCCGACCGACTTATAAATTTCGTACGATGTATCATTCATTGATACGAGTCTCGCCTTAACCGATTTTCGAAGAACACTTGCATCAACATACCGTCATCAAATTTTCAATCGAGTCTAAGTACTCTCCCGTCCGTTGCGGACAAACCTTCCGCAATTCTCACAACGCGTCGATGTAATTCATCGCACAAGTGGTATACCATATACCATTCGGAATCGAGTCATTTATCGCCTACGTGGTATGGCATATACCACTCAAAAATTAAGTCATTTCCCTCGCACTATACTTAGTATAAACCGACAATCTCTTTCGACTCACGATTTTCGCAGTGATTGTGCATGATCACAACCGTAACTTTGATTAAATCACATCCGACACAACTCGGTCAATGTTCTCGTTTGCCAACATAAGTTTAGTGTGCACCCGAACGATTTGTTCTATCGATTTATGATTTCAATTCTTTCTGTTGCATATCGTGCAACGATTTATTTCCAATCTCCTTTGCGCTCCGTGCAACGATTAATTTGATATGCGTTGCACCACGTGCAATAATTTTACTTCCAACACGCATTGCACATCGTGCAACGATTTATTCTTGACTTTCAAAGTCAATGCCTAAATCCGTTCAACACATTCGGTACTGGCTTATCACTTTTATTTTAACGCATATTCACAATTAACTCGTTGCACTTCGTGTATCATTTTATTTCTCTTTCAACATGTTACATTGCAACAGCATCTTAAATCATATTTCACAATTTATTGCACTTGCAGCAACTAACATTTTTATGCCTCGTTGCATTCAATGCAATATACCCTTCGTGACTTTCTTAGCAAACATCATGTAATTTCCGAAACACATGGACAAAATTATACGATTTGTATTAGACTTATTGTATGGAACATCCAGTGCGGCATCGAGTAGAGTCAAGAGTGATTTCAAGTGGTGGTGGGCGACCTTTTGGAATTGTAATGAAGCGAGAGTCCAGAGGAAATTGAGCCTAGAGCTCTGATACCAATTCGTCACGTCCCGACCCGGAATCACCCGAATCATCGTCCTCGCAGGGGGCATGATGCCGCACGAGCCTGGAGTTGCGCTCGTGCAAGGCAAGATGACAAGTTCTCAAATGGTTATCTTTTGATTCGATATTAACAACGAAAGAAAAACAGAGTATACGAAACAATTTTTTTTATTGATATTCGAAACTGAGATTACAAAGGATTTCGATAGCCTACCAATATATGCCAGATTGGCTACAACACTCAGGTTCTATCTTGCCCACAAAGGATTTTACCGTTCCATACATCATGCCTTCTATATCTCGGCCGCATCAATCCTGTTGCATAGTCCGAGCGTCAATGCGATCGCACGCTTCAATACGCTTCGGCATTCCAAGCCTCAACGCGTTCAAGCAACGCTTCGTCGTGAGCAATCCATTCCCCGTGCCATTCATGAAGCTGGTGGGGGATCAGTACGTTCGTACTCGCATGTATTGATACAAAGATCTTCTTTCCAACACTACTAAAATACCCTACTTTACCGACGGACATTTAGCGATGGACGGATTCCGTCGCTAATAGCGACCAATTTCCGACATCTTAGCGACGGATTAGCGACAGACAACACAACATAATTTTTTTCAATTTTAAATGTAAAAATTTGTCGGGTTTCCGTCGCTAAGTCGACGAACATTAGCGACGGATTATTTTTCGTCGCTTATCCGTCGCAAATGTTGGCGGCAAAATCTTTATAACATTGGCGGGAACTTTGGCGACTACCTAGCGACGGATATAGCCGTCGGAAAATACCTTTTAATTGGCGACGGTTTAGCGACTACTTTATTCCGTCGCTAGATTCTGTGCCCTAACTTAAATTGAACCGACGGGGGGGAATTTTTCATTCCCCCCAAAACTCTCTCTCTCTCTCGCGGCTCTCCCTCTCTCGCGCGCGGCTCTCTCTCTCTCTCTCTCGCGGCTCTCTCTCTCTCTCTACCAGGTCTCTCTCTCTCTCTCTCTCTCTCTCTCTCTCTCTCTCTCTCTCTAATTTTCTCTAATTTTGTGTTTTGGGGCCGGAGGGGGGGGGAGAGTGGGGGGGGTTGGCTTCGCGGGGGGTGGAGAGGGCGGGGGGGGTGGTGAATGGGGTCAGGGGGTCGGGGGGGTATGGGGAATGGGGGCAGGGGGTGGGGGGGGTGGGGAATGAGGGTCGGGGGGTCGGGGGGGTGGGGAATGGGGGCAGGGGGGTCGGGGGGGTAGGGGGTGGAGAGGGCAGGGGGGTCGGGGGGGGTGTTGAATTTCCTTCCTGTCACACCAACTGGAACCAAACCTGAGATATTCTCACTGTCATTGATTTCAAATTCCTGAACACATGTACACAACACAAAATCTGATATTTCATCCTAACCTACTACACTCTCCTGCCACCTTTGTACACAACACAAGCATGTTGGACTTGAATGTATAACATATCCAAGTAGTTAATGCATCATGATACTTTATGTCCTAACCATTGATGAACATATGCAAGTTAAATAATGATGAAATGCATGGTTATATGAATATATGTAATGTAGGAATACACGTTGGTAATGTAGAATATTGACATGTATGTATAATGTATCTAATTAATTTTTAACCCATGTCTATACATATATGTGTAGGCAAGCATGAGATTATGAAATATAGGCCATGTATATATATGCTAGTATATAGGAATGCATGTAGGTAGGCAATGATATAAAATATAATGTAGTGTACAATGCATGTGATAGTGTAAGTTAATGAGTGGTATATATATGCAAGTTATAAATGCAATGTTGGATAATATGAGAATGTAATGTCAACATGTATATATATGTAATATGTGTTCTCTATGGCTTGTGATGGTGTGTGTGATTGCTAGACTAGGCTTGGTTAGGCCTACTGAGACTTATTAGACCTACTGCTACTTTGTATTGCTTTCACAATGTCACGTACCCTGCACTAAACATCCGATACTTCGATCCGATACCGCCGATACTACCGATATCGCCGATACCAATACTACCGATATCGCCGATACTACCGATACCGCCGATACTACCGATACCGTCGATACTACCGATATCGCGCGCCGATACTACCGATACTACCGATATCGCCGATACTACCGATACCGCCGATACTACCGATTCCGATACCGATACTTTGAACCTTGATTTAAATACATGTTAGTATAGTGTCTTCACATATATGTTAAGAGTATATACATGATTAGCAAGGTAACTAGATACAAGTTATGATACAATGTAAATGCAAGTATACATGTTAGCTAGATAGCTTAGACTTATATTGCAATCTTCTATTCACACGAGTATTGATATCGCCGATACCAATACTCGTAGGAATAGTCCGATACCGATATACATTGTAGAGCTCTGTTTTGCTATTCTAGACATGTTGTGACCTGTGCTGTTCTAAATAGGAGCCAGAACACTCCTGAGACGGGGGAGTATGTATAGTGATGTGGATTCTTACTAACTTATCATGTGAACCCATTTATGGGCCCTTCATTGAACCTTCTCATGTGCAACTTTCAGTCCATTCACAGTTCCCTATATTGTACTCTACATCACCTAGTTCACTTATATCTAACATCCTAACCCTAATCCAAATTTATGAGTATCGGTATCGGGCTATTCTTATGTTTAGTTTGTCTTACGATACAGATTTTCACATCCAAATTGAGGATGAGTCGTTATTTTGTTGATCATACATGGATGTACAAACGGCAACACGAGAGTAGAATTGGTGTGAGTGACGATTTTCAGGCAGGCGTGGAAGTATTTCTTAATTATGCAATGAGCAAAGCTCAGTACATGGATGGTAACAAAATTAAGTGTCCATGTGTTAAATGTCACAATAGACGTTACGAAGAAGTGGTGACTGTGAGAGATCATTTGACCCGTAAGGGTTTCGTACGTAATTACGGCCTGTGGTCATCGCAAGGTGAACTATATTCGGAAAGACAGGCTGCGGAAGCTGCTACTTATGCTTTTGATGATAATGCTGCAACGGATGTCATCGAAGACCACGGATGCTCTGTTGATTATGGAGATCTGCAGAACCTTGCACGAGATATGGTGTATGATGCGGCAGGGCCTAATTTTGATCCGGAGGATCCTAATCCCGAGGCGAAGGAGTTCTATGACATGTTTCAGGACGCAGATACTTCTCTATATCCTGGTTGTGAGACTCATTCCGCACTGTCAGTGACGATGCGGTTGTTGAACATAAAGTCTGATTTTAACTTGCCACAAGCTTGCTATAATCGGATCACAGAAGTAATCAAGGAGGTGTTACCGAAGGAATCAAAAGAGCTACCAAAAAACTTCTACAAGTCAAAGATGATGGTCCGACAACTGGGACTGGGGTACGAGAAGATAGATTGTTGTCGCAACGGATGCATGTTGTACTACAAAGAGAATTGCGTATCAGAAAGTTGCAGCTTCTGTAATGCGGATCGTTACAAGCCAGTACAGGGAAAAGGAAAGTCGACTAGAAAACGACGTCCTTACAAGTATATGCATTACTTGTCGATCACGAAGCGCTTGCAGAGGATGTATATGTCTCTAAATACAGCAGAACACATGACGTGGCACAGCGAAGAACGCATAAAGGACGAAGAAGAATTGTCACATCCTTCGGATGGAGAGGCGTGGAAACATTTTGATTTGTGTCATCCAGATTTTGCTGCAGAGCCTAGAAATGTACGCCTGGCGCTATGTGCTGATGGCTTCGCCCCTTTCGGACAGTCGGGATCTCAGTACTCATGCTGGCCGGTCATTCTTACCCCTTACACTCTGCCACCATGGATGTGTATGAAGACTCCTTATATGTTTCTGACAGCTATCATACCCGGTCCTAAAAATCCGACGAATAACATCGATATATATTTACAGCCGTTGGTGGATGAGCTGAAACAGCTGTGGGAGATCGGCGTCACGACCTATGATATTTCCAGGAAACAGAACTTTCAGATGAGAGCTTCACTCATGTGGACAATCAATGATTTTCCAGCATACGGTATGCTGTCGGGATGGAGTACGCACGGCAACATGTCTTGTCCGATATGCATGGAAAATAGTAAGGCGTTCCGCCTTAGGCATGGAGGAAAAACTTCTTTCTTTGACTGTCACCGTCAATTTCTGCCCGCGACCCATCCTTGGAGAAAGAATAATGACGCGTTCAGATATGAAAAACAAGAATTTTCTCAACCTCCTGCCAGATTTTCGGGATACGATATTTGGGAAGCTGTAAAGGAATTGCCCACCGCAATGGAAGATCCATCGAACCATCGTGTCGAGGGGTTCGGACAAAGCCATAACTGGACCAAACGGAGTATCTTCTGGGACTTGCCTTATTGGAAAGATAATCTTATAAGGCATAATCTTGATGTCATGCATATCGAAAAGAACGTGTTCGATAATGTCTTCAATACCGTAATGGATATTAAAGGAAAGACGAAGGACAATCCAAAAGCAAGACAAGACATAGCCGAGATATGCAAGCGTCCTCATCTGAACTTGATACAAACGGATTATATAAATATTTGCAGTTACCGACAGAAGAGCGACGGAATATCCGTCGCTAACTGGGTGATATAAAATATTTTGCAGTTACCGACGGAAGAGCGACTACCTAGCGACGGCGAATCCGTCGACATGGTTCTGGAAATATGGTAGGTTTCCAGAGACTTAGCGACGGATAGTTGGTCGCTAATCCGTCGCTAATCGGTCGAGGATGACGACGGACTAGCGACGGATGAGCGACCAATTATCCGTCGACATGGTTCTGGAAATATGGAAGCTTTCCAGAACCAGGTCGACGACCTACCCGTCGCTAATACGTCGCTATAACGTCGAGGTTAACGACGGAATGGCGACGGAATAGCGACTGATTTTGCGTATCAGGAACCTCTCTGATACGCTTTTACCGACCTATTGACGACGGATTAGCGACGGATATTTTAATATTATATGGCATGTAAACCGACGGGAACATGTCGCTAATCCGTCGCTAAGTAGGTGAAAGACAACCGTCGCTAACCAGTCGCTAGTCCGTCGGATAATTATTTGTCCGACGGCTTAGCGACGGACATTTTTTAGCGACGACGTTTTTCCCGACGGCCATTTTCATCAAATATCCGTCGCCACTACGTCGGTAAAAAATGTTACCGACGGATAAGCGACGGATCTGGCCGTCGCTAAAGTTGGTTTTTTTGGTAGTACAAACCGACATTGTAGTATTTATGTTGAATCATACAACTTAGCTTATGATCTTGCTATGTTCTCCTTAGGGTCAATTTCATGGCATCTTTGAAAGCATAAAGCATGTTATCATAGCAAGCATGGCAAGCATGTTATTCGAATTGAAATAGGCAAGCAAGCAAACAATTTCGTATTTGTTTCGTGGTACGACTTCTTACTAAGTCGACGCACTCGCCCTTGCACCGACGCAAGGTGAATACACCCCATTCCTTCCGTGTCATGTTATAAGTGTATCTCTAAGCAGGATCTATGTGTACGGGACACGTATGTGCCTACACTTTCAACCCATCGTTCCTTAGCTATATGAAGGCCGTTGGCGTATCCGCGTCGGAATGGACTAAAGGAGTTCCTTACTTTCTTTTCTCTCCTTTTTTTTCTCAAATTTTATCGGACTGCCCGGCGTTTAACGGGTGGGTTACGGTCCCAACAACCAAAATGTTCCCGCTGTATTCCATCATTTACGACTTTTTCCATCTATAAGCGAGTGCTACTCGTCTTAAGGATGTGCACCTACAAAGATTATTCATTTTCCTCCTAGGCCAAGCGGTTCCGGGGCGCTCCGACATTTAACAGTTTGGGGGAAACACTCGTGCACGAGTTATTATCACATTAATCTCAAGTCCATCCCATTCGACCATGCAACGCCCTTATTATTTAAACAACCAAGCATAGTCTTGAGTCCGAGACTCAGACTTTATCATCTCGCGTTTCTTCTGTTAACTTTCTATGTTCTTATATTTCGTACTTCGTTTCAATGTTCAATGGCATTATGCCTCAACTCAATGTTCCTCAACCGAACGACCCGAAGGTCTCGAACACCTTTCGAGACATCATGTCATATCCGACAGTTCCGCCACATTCATGCCACAACTGTATTCTCTCACAACGAAGCCATCTTTTATTATCTCGTGCACGCAGGCACGTTTCGACCGTATTCCGATATTCTATGACTTAGTGTTCAATGTCCGGGGCTTGCGCGCTAGGGCGCTCGCCTATTGTCTTTCAATGTTCTAGCCTTCTAACTCGTGTGCGAAGGCACGGTATGGTTCGTGCACTAAGGCACTCACCGAATACAGTTATCCCATGTTCTTGCGGCTTACGTACCGAGGCGCTCGCCTTTGCGTTATTCGATGTTCCATAGCGACTCGTGTATATGATGCACGTTTCATTTCAATTGTTCTAACTTAGTGTTCGACTCACACTACGATTTATCTTCGATCGGACCATGCCCGTGGCGTCGATAGGTTAATTTTTAGCATACAATGATATATTTGACTTATCGCATGAAGGTGTAAAAAGAAGAGTCAATCCTCCCACCTTGAGTCGATACGCCTTTGTCGTTTCGCCGAGCCGATGCGGCTCGATTTCATAACTTTGTTGCACGGCCACTCTCCTGACTTAGCCATTCGAGTACTTCGTGTTTCATTAAATTATACGTCTGATTTGGCTTACCGTGCCCGTCCCAGTCCGTCGCAAGGCGGTGATTTGGTTTCGTGGACCCCTTACTAAATATGGCAAAATATCGACCTCTAATATTTTCTCGTCAACGTATAACCTGCACACGAAACCAACTAAAATCAATACTTATATCGATTCGGACTTGCGCCTTGGTCGATTCGATTTCTTAGAATTTTCGAGCCGATTCAACGCACTCATCCTTCGGGACAACGCGGCTCTTCGCATCGATTCACTCGATGTATTCTTTGGGACAAGGCAACTCTTCGCATTAACTTTGTTCGATGTATCGCTCGGGACAACGTAACTCTCGTATCGATTCGCATCGATACATTTTATTCGTTCAACACGACTCGTTGAGTCAACGCTTCAGTGTAATGTACCGTACGGAGCGGGACATTACAAACATGGTCAAGTAAGGAAGTCACATGGACCACCCATGACATAGAACTCACATAGGACACGCAAGTCTTAGATATTCATGGCACACTAAGGTCAGGACATGAAGTCAAGGTCATCCAATTAAAGTGAGACATGAAGATTCTTGAAGCCAATACAAAGATCTACAACTTTTATGTTTGAGTTTTACAATATTCTAGCTACAAAACAGCTCAAACGGGCAAAAATAGTCATTCAAGATAATCTGCGCACGAGCACGCTGCACGTGCGGACAAAACTGTCCACGGCGCACGGTGCGCGCATGCACAACGCACAATCCGCACACTGTGCGCAAAATGCATTGCGCACGCGGGCAAAACTGTCCACGGCACAAGGTACGCCCAAGCACGGCACGCGAGCACGCGACAAAAAATCATGCGGACGTGCAGCGTGCGAGATGCGCTACGCGTGCGGGCAAAAATACCTACGGCGCAAGGTGCGCGCAAGCACGACGCACGGGTGCATGGCAGAAAATTGTGCGGGTGTGCGACGCAAGAGATGCGCTGCACACACGGGCAAAACTGTCCACAGCGCAAGGCGCACGAGGTGTGCACGAGGTACAAGGTGCGCAAGCCAAATGGCGCGTGCGAGGTGCAATGTGCGCGAGCCAAAAGGCGCACGCGAGGTGCAAGGTACACGAGGTGCAAGGTGCACGAGCCAAAAGGCGCGCGTGAGGTATTAGGTGCGCGAGACAAAAGGCCCGCACGAGGTCTAAGGTACGCGAGGTGGCGTCCCTACCAGCAAACTTTTGGCCATAGAGTTTTAGAAACTTCCAATGTCCATAACTTGGGCTATAGGACTCAAAATTGGGCAAAATAAAGGTCTAAACTGAATGAAATTGAATTCTCTACAACATGGAACAAGTAATTTTTGAAAATAAGCAAGTTTGATAGAACAAAATCAAAAAAATTCATAAAATCCTAATTTTGAAAACTTAGATCTACTCAAAGATGGCCATTAAAATGATCAAACACCAAGAAGTAAACTTGTAGAGGATGAAGAGAGGAACAATCTAGACCAATAATATCAAAAAATAACAAAAAATAAAAAGCACAAGTGGTCTCTCATTTGTGCAAGATATACTTGCCTAAAAGTTGTTTTAAGGAAGAAAATGAAAAGTAAATGAGGAGAGAGAGTGAGGAAGAGAAAATATATAGTGGGATTGGTTGGTTCAACTAAATCCTAATCCTAACATGACCTAACCATATGACTAATGATATGTTAAATGATGCATGATACAACTAATTAAATTAATTAATTAAATAAAATCCTAACCATAATACGGTCCAGAAATCTTATCATCAAAGCAGTGAGTCACGCCTACAACCAGACAAGGATAAGGGGTGGCACACTAATCCGTGACGAGATACTGTTCTATGCCATGGCCAGTTATAAATACATGATACATGCAATCAAGATACAGGTGTCAGATACCATATACAAGAAAAAGCAAAAAAAAATTACGTATTTCGGGAACGGGGAGTAACACATGTCTTTACCATTTCGTTTCTCTACAACAATAATATAACATTCCACAAAATGATATAACAACAACACTATATTCCACTTTATAACATAAACAATAGTACTATATTCCATGTGATATGTATCTATAAAACAAGTTGTAACAATGACAAACATTACTCTTTTTATCTTGGTTCCTTTTTTAGCATTAACAAACTAATTATATATAGCAACAAAGACATGCAATGATCAATTTAATTAAGTGTGAAGGTAAAGGAGAGAGGAATCAAAACAATCTACTATGGACGAATTGACTTCATCCCGATCAAGTAGATCTCTGAACGATTCTTCTACATGAATCCAAGTTCAACAATATATTTCGAGCCATCAAACTAGTCAATTGCACCGCACAGAATGGGACTTTAGAGAGAAAATACTGGAAGAGAGGAATGCGAAGAATGGGTTACAGCTGGATTTATGCAGCGGCGATCCGGTATCGAGTCAGCGGTCGATGGGTACGAAAGTTTGGTTGAAGTCGACGTCGAGGGAGCTTCCAGTGGTGATGCATTAGTACGAGGATCTAATTGGAAGCGATGCTGCGATGGTGACAAATGAAGGGTTGTGAACCAAGTCTATGCCAGCAAATCGGTAGAGCTCAAGCAGTAGAGATGGGGGTGTTCCGCACGCTGAGAGAAAAAAATTGTTTGAGCGCGGGGTGGCTAGGTGTTGGAAATCAAGATGGAGGGAGTGGTGACGAATTGAGGTGTGGCAAGGAAGTTAGGATGGAGAGAGACTAGTTGAGAGAAAGGGGGAAAATTTTTCGAAAGCATAGGGAATGAGAGAAGTTTACATTCTTAAATGTGTATATATATAATATCATCGGATATGAATGTTTTACTTAGGGATAATGATGGTGCATCATTACTTTTTTTATCGTTTTCTTTTATTATCGATTTTTTATTGTAAATTTCTTTATATTATTTTATTTATATGAATTGAATTTAGTCTTTGTATTTGTCTTAGATTATTTATAAATCAATTTCGAAGATTATATTAGAATAAGATGGACTTGGGATAGACTTAAGGTAATTTCCATCTATTAATTTTATTTATTTATTATTTTTCTCTGTAAACGTTTTCTTAATAATCGAGGCCATAGTATTTGTGCTTAGTCCACTAAAGTGAATTTTTACAAGATACACACTCCCTTATTTATTTCAACAAAATTTAACTAATATTTGTTAAGTTTTATTTGCTAGGTTTTATTAATGTTGTTCTTTTAAGAATTTTCTAAAATTCCTTATTCTTGGACAGGGGGATTACAATTGGTGAATGCCTTGTAATGAGTTCTTCCTTCTCTTCTACGACCACGATCATGATCCCGACCTCTTTGACTTCTTTGGTTTGTAAACATTTCTTCTTGAACATGTGCTTCATTTGAAGGACTTGCTCTAATGTCTCTTGGTTCTTATTTCTCTTTTCTTTATAGGCTTATAATGAGCCATTTAGTTACTCAATAGTCATGAACTCCAGGTCTTTGTTTTCTTCAGTAGTTATTATAACATGTTCAAATTGTGGAAGCAAAGAGAGAATAATTTTCTCCATCACTCGAGTGTTAGTCATGCTTTCAACATTTATTTTTAATTAATTAACAATCACCAAACCTCTAGCAAAGTAGGTAGTCCGGGATAGTTTCAGACTCTTTCAATGTAAAGCTTTAAATTCTCTTCTTAAAGTTTGCAAACATACCTTCGTCACCTTCTCCTCTTATTTGCAAAAAGTTTGAAGGTTCTCAAGCTTATTTGGATGTTGTTTTACTTGAAATTAACTTGAATGTTTTATCATCTACGGTTTGGCAGTTGAGAAAGAGAGTTTTATTGTCCCTCATTTTTGAAGCATTCAACATCTTCTTTTGAGCTTGAAATAATGAAGCCTTATCATGTGGCTCAACATAGCATTATTAGCAATCTCTCATGCATCTTGTGCTACCAAAACTTTCATCTTGATGTGACAATTGGCATAGTCGCTCTTGTTGAGGGCGAAAACTTGGAAGAGAGTCATGTCGGTTGCCATCTTCGACTCGAACATCCTTTTTCTGATACCACTTTGTTGGATATTTCAACTTGGTTCTGATACCACTTTTTTGGATTCGTAGTAGGCCAAACTAGTTTGGAGGAACTAATTTGGAGAAGGAAAAAATGTTGAGAGAAGATTTGGTGGAAGAGAAGAAGAATAAGAAAGAAACTTTATAACAACAATAACCTTGTAATGTTTGTTGTTTTCAAAATGGGTAGATGTCATGGCATAGGACTTTTGGCAAATTCTAAACACTAATTTATTGAAGATTATACAAATTACAGACACTAAAACTTACATCATAAGCCTAAAGAAACTTTCTGATAGGCTTCCCAACCTTGGAGTTGCGCATCAGCTTGGAGGATTCTTTCCATGTCCCATTGCTCATGAATTAGTAGGTTAACCGTGTCGACACTGGGACACATCGCGTCCTGGTTGTAGTCGAAGATAGTTACTGGAAACTCATTTGACGCCTCGCCACTTCCAAGTTGCTGCTGTTGATTAGGTGAGTGAGAGCAATGTTCTTCCACTTCAGCCACCAGCTGATCCAACGATGACTTTAGATCATGGGAGCTCGAGTCCTCATTGACAGCTTCGAAAGGGAATAGATGGTCTAGTGAAGATTGCAACAAAGTCTTCTTCTGTGTAGTCCTCTCTCTCGCTCTTGCTCGTGCCATGAGCCTTGATTCCTTCGCAATAATTGCAGTGGGGAATGCACCTTTCCTCGAAGGTGGACGTCGACATGCACTCTTTGCCTGTGGAGCGACATCGCTTTCACGTTTCCTTGAAGAAACGGCTGATTTTGTCTTGTTGTTGCCGGAGACTGTGGAGTTCATTTCTACAGACTCGGCCAACTCTGATGTTGAAGACTCGATGCTCTTGGAGCTTCTGCCGGGATCGGAAGTACTGGTTTTGGGTCCCGGCACAGCGCTAAGCTTGGTTTTGGGTCCAGACACAGCGCTAAGCTCTTGGATGGCAGGCTTGGCTGCGGTGATAAGCCAGCGGAGGGTCTTGCTAGCCTGGTCGAAACCAAGCATGTCCTGAATGTCGAAGAACTCCGGGGCCACTTCGAGAGAGAGCCTCATCCGCCGGTCTCTCAGCCCTTGGGCAGTGCGTATCTTGCTGTGGCGATCTTTTCTCAGTGCTCTCTTCCGACCGGGTGCAACGACCTTTCTGCTGCATGCAGGGGTGGTCGTGGGTGGGGCGATGTCCTTAGTGGCTTGCGGAACTACTGTCGAGGGTGGCGGCAGAGGCAGGGGCGGTGGCAAGTAGTGGTCGGTTTCTCCAAATTGGCTGCTGAAGAGAATGTCATTGAAGCTAATACTGTCGACATGGTGGAATGTTGGGAGAGGGAAGGAATTGTCGAGTTTGCGAGAATTCGGCACAGTGTGTCCAGCTGAAAAGGGAGTGTCCATGGTGTTGTAGTGGGGATTGCAATGAGGAAACATTAGAGATGCAAGCAAGCAAAGATTGGGGAAAAAAATTATATTAGTTGTAGCACATGAAAGTTGGTACTGGAAGGAAAGTGGTCTAATTAACAAGAAGCTGGATGATCATAGCTAGTGTTCTAGCTAACTTGTAAGAACAGCCTCCACATAAGTGTTTGTCGAGCAAGAACACTTTGGGGCATAGCTAGCTAGCACTAGTTGTACAACTCCATCCTGGCTAGCGCTAGCTAGCTTGAGAAAGTAAAAGAACGCACAGAATTAACAAGGAAATGTTGTGATATGTACATATAGCTGGAGAAATTAAGCTCGAGTCATGAGAGGGATGTTTCGAGAAATGGAGGGAGAGGGGAGTTGGTACTTATTACGAACTGAGGAAGGAGTGGCCGAGCGAGTGCAACTGCATCATACAGAACGGATGGTGCTTCATCACGTGGGAGCAGTTGAGTTAATCATCTCTCTTTGGAAACTTTCTAGCCCGTTACTCTGAACAGTTAATTGGAAAAGCTAGTTAGATTTTTCAAAGGACTGCTGTGCATAAGTGCACACTAGGGGACAGAGACCTGACCAATGAGGAGAGGGTACTGTTGAGTTTGTGTTATTAATGGCTAGGGTTTCGAATACTGCTGAGTTGTATTGTTAGGGTTTGGGTTTGCATTGATGATTATGTTAAGGACCACATCCCTCTCTCTCTCCTCTCTCTCAGTGTGGTCGCCCTCTCTCTGCAACTAAAAGGCAAACGTGCGTACGTACAAAGCCTGCAAAGGGATTCCTACAAGTTACGCGTGTCCACAATCCAGCAGCTCATGGTACAATAATTTGGCTTATCCCTCTGTCCCGCCAAAGCTAAAGGCTAAAGCCCTCCCTCGTCCCCCCACCGCTCCTCTCCTCCCCTCCCCCACTTTTTTCTTCCGCCTCCTTTTTTGACCAACCTCTCTCTCTCTCTCTCTCATGGCCATGGTGGTTTTGTTTGGAGAATGACGTCCCCTCTAGGTGGTGCGTTGCTTTGGATTGCAGTGGAGTATGATGCAACACCTTTCCGCCCACATCCATTCTAACTCAATAGTAACAACCATACAATAGTTTAGAAAAGATGATTAGTCGTCCTCTTGCTACTTACTACTCCAACCATTCGTACTCTTTGCTTCCTCTTCCTCTCTAAAAACACAGCCAATCGGCACTCGGCACGGCCCACTCCGTAAGCATTGAATGCGTAGGCAGCAGCAGCAGTCCTTGCAACCATTTATGCATGCCGTCTTCTTTTCCTGCTCTTGATCTTATCCGTTGCCATACCACTCACGTCCCTTTCCTTCCTCCTCCTGCGCGCGCGCGTGCACATGCAACTCCACAGCCCTCTTAAATATACTGCTCAAGCTTGGCTATTCCATCCCACTTTCTGAGCTTCTCATCTTTGCATATACAAACAAGCAAATTTTGTACATGGCAGGTTCTACTTTCCATGGAATTGACTGCTCACTCTCTCTCTCTCTCTCTTATATAATTGACCCCCTTCCCGCCCATAAAAAGTTATTTTATTACAAGAAATATATATATATATATATATATATATATATATATATATAAAAGCTCAAAACTAACATGACTTACGTGTTCATGTTTGGAAATGGGAAGTCTCCATCTAGTTTGCTTTATGTGAAAAGAAGGATTAAAAGAAGCATATGTAGGCTGTCACTGCTCAAGTGTATCATTTCCTTTGCGAGTGCTTTCATTTCATGGCACCTAGGTCCATATGAATGGAGATGGATATAATGTTAGCATAAAGGCTCCTTCTCCTTAATATTAGCATAAAAATCATCACCGTCATGCCAGCAAAGAGAGTACGAAGATTCCAAATGAGAAAATGGCAGCTGGGGAGCGTACAATAAAAGGGCACCCCCACTGTGTTTGGATGCCTTCTCTTACACTACTGTGTTTGGATGCCTTCTCCTCCCATATTTCCAACTCCCCTTCCTAACCCTATTTAAGTGGTACCTACTTGGCATTACTTCCAGTCAATTTTTTTGTGTCTCTATAAAAAAATAAGCTATTTTGTCCTTAACTAATTTGAACTAAGCAGGTTTTGCAAATAATGTGTAATATGTTGGAAATATAAGCTAAACTTTTGTTATGTTGGAGTTACAAACTTGAAAAATAATTTTCAAATAAATTTCTCATTACCTTTCTATTTAACATATCTCTTAAATAACCATAAAACTGATGTCAATTCATATGCTATATAAGAGCATCATCATGTACACTTTTCATCAAAAACAATTAATGAACTTCATTTCTACTTCATAGTATGACTTTTGAGCATCGTTTTCTAGTGTTTGAGCAACAAGAGAACACATCTCTTCTTGTGCTTTCTCGTCTTTGAAAAAAATTTCTCTCTATCAAAGTGGTAACAGAGCTAGAGAGGTGTCATGGCTTCCAACAACAATAACAACATGTTGCAAAACCAACTATCTAGTTTCACAGACAATAATTACAACCAATAAAGTTTTAAATGGAGATGCTTTATCAATCTCATGATCTTTGGGATATAGTACAAAGCGAACTTGCGGAACCCGTTGATATGACAAGTATCAATGCACGACAACTTCAAGAATTGAAGGAAGCTCGCAAGATAGACAAAAAATATTATTTTTTATCTACCAAGCGGTGGATGAAGTAGAAGCATGAAAAAAAAAATCAAGGTCATGCGCCTTAGAGGTCATGCGCATGACAAACAATGATCATCTTGAACCATGCACTCATAAGACACCACAAAGACTTGATGCAGCTAGCCCCTCCGGCGCCAAAACTCTAAGCGCCTAGAAGGTCATGGGCCTAAGAACCCCAACCGTCACTTCAGCATTTAATGCAGCACTGACAATTGTGTCAGATGTCATCTGTCACTTGAAACGTGGTGTAGCGTGTGCCTCGAAGTACGTGCAATCGACGACTACACGACAAGCAAAGCGTCATCATTTATGACTTCATGCGTCCAGGCCGCCATGCGCCATTATTGTCATACGCATTGAAGGAACATTAAATAAAACAAAAATGCTTCTATGTACGAGCTGACAGCAGACGTCAGCGCTTACATCAGAGCAATCATGACTACTTTTGTCGGTTACAGCTGTGCAGTGCCACGTGGCTTGATTCGACCAACCCTCTCATGCGCCAGGACTTGACATGCGCCTCAGAAGCTATGTGCCGAGTCCCCCTCATGTGCTGACTCCTTCGTGCGCAGTCAAACCTTTCTGTTACAACAGCTCAAGATTTTCAAGCAATGGGCACGTGTCACTGACTTGGTCATGCTTATGACAGATTTTAACAGCCCAAGATCTTAGCAACAAGTATGTCCCAACCACTACCACATGACGGTTAGCTGTGCCATGCACGCATAGTTGCAACTGAATTCTGTTCAGAAGTTCCATACGGCAGCGAACTTATGCACGCAATTTTCATGAGCGCATAGGTTCCAGATGGCTATAAATAGAAGGAACCTTCCTTTACACAGGAAATAGAAAGAGAGTCTTCACGAAAAACTGTGAGAGTGGAATTATTGTGCTTCTTGCCAATGAGTAGAGACTTACAATCCCTTTTCACCTAGCCAGATCGTCAAAGGAGTAAAGGAACCAGATGTTGTGTTCGATCTTCATCGTCACACTTCTCTAGAATTAAGATTGTACTTAGAGTACCTGTTTAGCAGTTCATGTGTACATTTTTCGTTTGATCAATACAAAAGCTCGTGTAACTTTTTGTTCATGACAAACAAACTAGCGACTTTGCTGGGAACGCTTTCGGGGGACCAAAGTGCTTGAGGAGCTTGTCATTTTTCGTGCACCGTCGCAGGCCGCGTCCATGCTCGTCGATACAGTGTCAGGCCCACGTTGTGGGTAGGAATCTGTAGTGTGCGACATGAAGTGCCGCATTGCACAGAAATTGTAATAGATAAATGCATTTCGCGCCCGTGCATGCCAATACAGCATGTCAGGCCCACACCGCGGGCAGGAATCTGCTGCATGCGACACGAAGTACCTTGTGGAACAAAAATTGCAGTAGAGAAACACAGGAAGATGTTTGCCATTGATTGTAAAAGTACAGAACAATTTATGTAGGAGGAATGAACTTAGGCTCACAATACAAACTCGCTTGTACAAAGAAAGCCTAGGGACGAAAACCTAGGTACAACAATCTAAGTATAATTGTTTATTTTAGATTCTGGGGGGTGACGATAGAGGCTCGGAAAAGCGACGACAGCTCTGCCTTACTCCTTGGACGATCGGGTGCAACCTTGGCTCTGTAGAAGATCTGCTTGGCGTTAATGAAGAAATGCTCTCCTTGCTCTCTCTATATATGCTTCTCTGTCCTTTCTTCTCCCTGGATTAACCTCTGGATTTTTGATTTTCTCCTCCTCTCTGGATTTTTGGATCCTCGACAAGGGAATGGCACCTTGCTATTTATAAGAGTGGGGGCATCATTAGGGTTTGCAATGATTGCCCCTTCTCAAAAGTCGGCGGCCTGAGAGTTAATTAATCTGGGCCGTTCATCTCGAATATAATAGATTTAAACAATAAATGTGATTGCATCAAATCTCTGTGGGCAATAAATGTTGATTGTCATGAATATTCGTGACTTGTGATGGCCTGCCACGTGTCTAATTTGCTTGATTTGATTTGATATGTGCAATTATGGTGATGGCAACAAATCTGATTTTGTTAGAATTTATTAGCACCCATAATTTCAGGAAGATAAGACTGTCACGTGTCTCAAGTGCCACGTGTCTCCACTGGGTCATCTTGGCAGAGCCGCATATGAGTGGGCCGTATGAGGATGAACAGCCGCATGGGGATGGACAGCCGCATGGAGGTAAAGCAGCCGCATGAAGATGGGCAGCCGCATGAGGATAGGTAGCCGCATGCTGACGGGCGGCCGCATAAAGGATGCAGCCGCATGAAGATGGGTGGCCGCATGAAGTGGGCGGCCGCATAAAGTGGGCGGCCACATAAATACAGCAGCCGCATGCCTCGGGACTCGGTGGATTCTGCCAGCTGTGAAAAGATTTTCTCCTCTTTCCTAGGAACACGCCTTTATGTCAGTCATTATTGCGCCTCTATGTCAGAGCTGTCATTTGTCAGAGCTGTCAGCTGTCAGGGCATTAAATGCAGCCAAAGATGAAGGAAAGAGCTGTTGAAGGTCACGTGGCTCTGGGCCTCATGGAACTATCCGAGTCGCATAGACGCTTGAGCCGCATGGACCCCCGAGCCGCATGGGCTCTCTGAGCTGCATGGAGATCCTTGGCCGCATAGACCTTTCTTTATTCTTTTCCATGCTTCTACAAGACCCCCTTCAAAGTTTTTAATTTGCAAAATTGGAATACTTTGAATAAGAAGCATGAAAAGTAGAGTTGTTTAGGTGTGGCAATCCTATCAGAGGTAGCATGGACGTGATAGGTTTGGATACTTCCGCTGGGGATTTTATGTGGACTTATCATCCTTGGCGTACCTTGGTTTTAGGTACGGATAATAAGTTGAGAGAGGGAACCATCATATTTACTCAGAGGTGGTGAGAACATGGTAAATATGGGGTTAATGGTAATGAGGACATGGTGGGAGTGGACTCAAACGAGGATACATAGAATAACTCAGAGGTAATATGGACGTGGATGTTCTATGTAATGGGTAATGAATGCCACGGGACAACTGGGCTCCAGAAGCATATGATTGGAGAGAAAACTAATATATTTACTCAGAGGTAATGAGGACGTGGTAAATATGGGTCTAAAGTAGAGCCTTCCTACTCAGAGGTAACGAGGACGTAGTAGGAGTGGGCCTAATGAGGATACACAGAACAACTCAGAGGTGCTATCAACGTGGAAGTTCTATGTATTGGGTGAAAGAATGCTATGAAACAGCTGGGCTCCAAAAGCATGTGATGATGAGGAAAGATATGGATGTACTAGGCGACCTAGTACGACATTCGTGGTCGACTGCGGACATTTGTGATCAACAGAGGACATTTGTGGTCAACAGAGGACATTTGTGGGCCTATTATCCTTGGCGTACTCCGGTTGTGGGTACGAATAATAAGTCGAGAGAGAACCATCATACTTACTCAGAGGTACTGAGGACGTGGCAAATATGAGGGTTTCTTTGATGGAGCCTTTCCACTCAGAGGTAATGAGGACATGGCAGGAGTGGGCTCCATGAAGGGATACATAGAACGATTCAGAGGTAATGAGGACGTCGAAGTTCTATGTAGAGGGGTGATTTGTTTTTGGCGAAAGTGAGACGACTCAGAGGTAACATCGACATGGTCGTTTTGGAAATTTGTGGATCTGTTACCCTTTTTGTGCACTGAGAGTGCGGGTAGTGGATCATGAGGAAGGAGCTCTTTCAGGAAGAAAGTTTAGAGGTATGGTTATACATGACTTACTACCTAAAAGGAGCGACCGGGATGTAAGTTCAGGGGTACCTGCGGGTACATAACTCGACAATCCCGGATATTTGGAATCAAAGTGGGAGTTCAGCGGTACCGGAGGGTACATAACTCAGCACTCTGGGATCTTGTGTAGGAAGAATGTGAGTGCAGTGGTACCGGAAGGTACATAACTCAATAATCTAGAATTTGGAGAATGTGAGTTCAGCGGTACCGAAGGGTACATAACTCAGCAATTGGGATATTTTATGGGGGCAGAATGTGAGTCCAGCAGTACCGGAGGGTACATAACTCGATAATCTGGGATATTTGTAGAAGAAGGATATGAGTTCAGCGGTACCGGGGGGGTACATAACTCGGTATTTAGGATTTGGAGAATGTCGTTTAGACATAATACTTCTTCAGGAACTTGCCATTGACGGGAAACATAAGCAAGTCTCCGTTTTGTTTCGCGAGGCGGTTAGCATCGTTGGAGAATACAGCCTCAATGATAAATGGGCCTTCCCATTTTGGCTGAAACTTGCCGGCGGTTTTGTGAGTCATAACCATCGACCTCCGAACTGCCAGAACGAGATCGCCCACTTGGAATATTCTGATTTTAACCTTCTTGTTGAAGGCTCCGGAGATGCGTGCTTGGTATAGCTCGATTCGTTGCTGAGCCAGTAAGCATTTTTATCTAAGGCCTCCAACTCTTGTAGCCGGCGACGGTAGTTATCGTCCGTCGTCAATTGGTAAGTGAGGGCGACACGGAGCGAGGGGATTTGAGTTTCCAAGGGGAGAACTGCCTCACTCCCGTACACCAAGGAGAATGGTGTGTTCCCGGTGGCTGTTCGGACTGTAGTACGGTACGCCCATAAGCATTCACCAAGCTTCTCGTTCCAGTCACGTTTGTTGGAAGACACGAACTTCTTGAGCAACCTGATAATGGTTTTGTTGAATGCTTCTGCCAACCCATTCGCTGCCGGATTATATGGTGTCGAAGCGACATTCTGAATTCGGTGTTTGTCGCAGAACCGATAGAAGGCGTGGCTTACAAACTGTGGACCATTATCGTGGATGATCCTTCGGGGCAGTCCAAAGCGATAGATGACGTGATGCTTGAGAAAGCTGATCACGTTTAAAGTTTTGACTTCTGTAAGCGGAACAGCTTCCGCCCATTTGGAGAAGTAATTCGTGATTGCGAGTATGAAGCGATGTCCTCGGGAGGAAGGTGGAGTAATCGGACCGATGATATCCATTCTCCATGCTTCAAATGGCCAGGACACCACCGTCGGATGTAGAAATTCTGATGGTTGGTAGATGAAGTCCGCGTGGACTTGGCAGGCTTTGCATTTTCTTGCATAGTTTATTGCATC
The DNA here is from genome assembly GCA_029216955.1 of Iris pallida. NCBI lineage: Eukaryota > Viridiplantae > Streptophyta > Magnoliopsida > Asparagales > Iridaceae > Iris > Iris pallida. The sequence goes on along the minus strand of JANAVB010035820.1, from coordinate 245,323 downwards.
TGCTACCATCGTGGGCCAGTAGTAGCCCATTTGGCGAAGACGGTCTTGCAATTTAGGGCCAGGCTGATGGGCCCCGCAGACACCGTCATGAGCTTCGCGTACGACTTCTTTGGCTTCTGCGTTTGACAGACATCGAAGCAATAACCCATCGTAGGATCGCCGATACAGCATTTTCGTCTCTGTATCGTAGAAGAATCTAAGAGAACGCCTTCTGATGGAGGTGGCTTCCTTTGGGTTCTCGGGCAGGATGTCGAAGACTACGAAGTCTATGAATGGTTGTCTCCAGTCTGGCACTTCGTCGATCGTCTGAGCAGAATAACTTGCCACAAATTGAACGTTGTTCTTAGGACAGACCAGTTCGTGGCCTATCACGTCAACCGAATGATGAGTATGATTTGGCACTGCTAGGGAAGCGGCAAGGCCTACTAGGGCATCGGCTTCGATGTTTTGGAGTCTGGGAACGTGTTCGATGAAGAATCCCTTAAATGATGAAATAATGTTGATTGCTATTCGGTGATAGGAGATCATATCTTTATGGCAGACTTCGTATGAACCCCGGATCTGATTGACGATTAACTGCGAATCGCCGTATGCTTTAAAATATTCTACCCCCAGCTCTCTTGCAAGTTAGAGACCAATGACTAAAGCATTGTACTCGGCCACATTGTTAGAGCGGGGTTCTGTGAGAGAGTAAGCGCGACTGATCACTAGTCCAGAAGAAGAAATCAACACCACCCCGACTCCAACAACGATGTTGCCCTTGGGTCCAGTTCTTGAAGCACCGTCGAAGAACATTCGCCATATATCATCATGGGAGGCCGCATGTGAGTCGGCGACCTCATCTGGGATTTCTTCATATACTCTGGAAGAACTCCGAGCCTGGGTGGGCTGCTTAAAAGTCTGCCAAGGCTTGACCTTTAACAGCCTTTTGCGGGACGAAGATCATATGATAAGGAGACAGCAATATCGCCCATGTGGCGAGGCGGGAGCTGAGTGCCCTGGTTTAGTCATGAGGACCCTGAGAGGGTTGACTCGTGAGATCACATGTATGGTTTGTCCTGTGACATAGTGCCGCGTCTTTTGAATGGCGAACACCATGGCGAGGCATTCCTTCTCCACGGCGGTGTATCGGTGCTCTGGCCCAATCATCATTCGGCTGAGGTAATATATAGCTTGTTCATGGCCTGCATCGTTGTTTTATGCTAGCAGAGTGTCGAGGGAATGCTCCATTGCTCGTACATATAGCAAGAATGGTTTCCCAGCAACCGGGGCTACCAGGACCAGAGGGTTCGATAAATATTCTTTGATGCTGTCGAAGGCACGTTGGCATTCTTCATCCCATACGAACGAGACGCCTTTCTTCATGAGATGGGTGAATGGCCGACATCGCCCGGAGAGGTTAGAAATGAACCTCTTGATGTAAGCTAGCCTCCCTTGAAGGCCTCTGAGTTTGCGAAGATTTCTCGGGGGACCCATCTCCATAATCGCCTTCGTCTTCTCTGCATTTACATGAATTCCCTGGGCAGTAATAATAAAACCCAGGAATTTTCTGCTGGATACGTCCAAGAAGGATTTTGTGGAATTCATCTTCAGGTTGTACGCTCGCATCAGGTCGAACACCGTCCTCAGATCCTGCAGATGGTCTCCCTTATAGCGACTCTTGACGGCGATGTCATCAACATAACACTACACAGTCTTGCGCAAGTGGTCTCTGAAGATGATACTCATGGCTCTTTGATATATGGCACCAGCATTCTTTAAACCGAAAGTCATGACTGTGTAGCAGTATGTGCCAATCGGTGTTCAGAATAATGTATGCTTTTTATCATCAGGAGACATCTTGATTTGGTTTTACCCCGAGAAGCCATCCATGAATGACATACGTTCGAAGTCGCATGTGTTGTCGATCATGATTTCTGTTATAGGAAGGGGAAATTCATCTTTGGGACATGCCTCGTTCAGATTACGGAAGTCGATGCAGATTTAAATCTTTCCATTCTTTTTTAGGACCGGTACTATGTTTGGCGACCCAGTCCGGATGTTGTTCTTTACGAATGAAGCTGCTGGCTATCAGTTTGTTGACTTCGGCTTCGATCGCATCCATGATGCCCGGGCGGAAGCGTCGCTGTTGTTGTTTGACCGACTTTGAATCTGGCCGAATGTTGAGCTTGTGAAGGGCAACCTCGGGGTTTAGTCCTGGCATGTCTTTATAGCTCCAGACGAACACATTAATATATTTTTTGACAAGTTCCAGTAGCGATTCTCGCTCTTCGTCTGTCAGGCTTTTACTGACGAAGATTGGTTTTGGAGAAGATTCGTTGCCGAGGTCGACCTGTATAACATCATCTTCAGTAGGAGGTTCTCTCTGTTCGAACCGCTTTTCCCATTGTGCATCCAGCTGTTGGGCCCACGGCTCTAACTCGAGGATTTCAGAAATGTCTTCATCTTCTTCGTAAGCGTCGATGAATGCCATATTGACTGACAGGACTTGTCTGAATACGTCTCCGATGCTGGTATCCGAATCAGAAGTTGGTAACCCGGTTGAATGTGAATGCCAGTCGCATTCCTCATCTGAACTTTCAAGGGTCGTTGCGGGCGTAACATACCCTAATCCACATCGGGTCTTGCTGTAGTAGTCTCGTGGTTTGCCAGTCGGGACTGGCGGCTTTAAAGGTAATCGTCGACCAGTGCCGTAGTTCAAGCCTGGCGTAGTCTCCAGATCATACCCCTGTTTTTGCATGAGATATTTGGATTGGGGGCTACACAGATAAAGAGGCAGTCTCCCGGCATCTGATTCGAGATCGACCTTCTCTATGGTGAAGGGCTGTGGATCATCCTTTCGGCCGAAGATGATTGGATGGTCCCCTCCCTCGATTATACGGTAAGCATCTTCCACTGGAGTGAGCTAGTTTGAGGTGTAAACATTTGTCACCTGTGTGTGTAGGTGAGTGCCTATACCGTGTTCCATAGCATACATTGTACAAAGCTTATTAAGCTTGAGGTAGTTTAAAGATAGCCCTTTATTGATGAAGTAAGGTATCTTTTCTAGCGAGATTACATCATCTGCGGAGGGAACGTCAGTGTGGGCAGCCACATACTTGGCCAGTTCCGGTTCTTCTTCGGCCACCCCCTGTATAAATAAAGACTGAGAGGATGACTTGGACAGCTTGATCATCAGGGGTTCTGTTGGTGGAGCCGAACGTGGAGTTGTTGGCAAACTAGCGACCCCGAGCTTGGTACTCGATGCTGGGCGGGGAGTTGTTGGCTCGCTAGAAGCCCCAGACTTTTCATCGGGGTGACGATTCTTCTTGGGAAGACGTATCGTCATTGGCTTGTCTGAGGAATTGAGCTTCTCTGCTTGTGGCTGGTCGACTCTCGGTAGTCTGATTGTCAGTGGCTCCGTTGTGGGTCTCGACGCTTGGCCGGACCTTGGCAGCCGGATTATCATTTGTCCTTCTTGTACCGAGAGGCTGATTGCATCCTTACGCAGAACGGTCGTAAGGGGTACAGATTTGCCAGGTTTGCGAGCTTGAAGGTGGATCGTCAGAGGTTCTTCTGATCCTGAGGTCATCTCAGTTCGAGCTTGTACGTCTTCATCCAGGTGCCACTTCGACTTCTCGTATAGGCAGGAATCCGAGTAGTAGGATTCGACCCCTTTGAAGGGATCAATGTCGGTGAATTCTGTCCTCACGAAGCCGTGCTTGTCGACATACTTGAAGCACTGGTGTAACGTGGAAGGCACGATCATGTAATCGTGTATCCAAGGGTGCCCCAGGAGGATATTGTATGAAGTCAGGTCACTTCTGACTGAAGATCGCCAATTTGGCACTTCAAGCGAATCTTCCCAATTGGATAGCTCCTGCCCAAATTGAAACCGCTGATTGCGGTGCTTGTTGGCGTTAGGCGATGCATAGAAATGCGGAGATGTTGTAACAGACCCTTCGGGATGATGCTTATGGAAGAACCAGGATCAATGCGCATCCGATCCACCTTTACGTCACCGATGTATATAGTGTAGTATAACGGACGATCGTGCAGGTTGGTCTTAATGAGCATATCTTGCGGAGTGAAGACAATGTTAGGCATCTCTCCTGTGCAAGCGCTGTCTTGGAGATTTGCAGGCGGGCTCTCTCCTGTGAGGTTGACCTGAGCCAGATAGGCGTCGACATTCTGGAGTACATCGCTCAAAGTCGCGCAAACATCTTTTGAGAGTCTCAAGAGCTCGTATAATGACAATTTGGCTGGTGTGTTGGCCAATTGCGCCAAGATGTCGAAGTTGTAGGGCCTCTCCAGCCCCTGAGGTGCCTCTTTTTGGAGGGATTTGTCAAAGCGAGTCTCCTTCGGCCTAGGCTTGTCGGTCGTCGGAGGCTGAGAAGGTCCTGGAGCGTCAGCAGTAGCTGGCTGATGATCTTCAGCTGAGTTATCAGCCACAGGTTGGGATTGTGCCCCAGATCGGGTAACGACAGCCGTGACTTCTTCGATATCTGTCGAGATTGTGCGGCAGGATCTGACTTTTCCACCATTCTTCTTATGAATGGAAGGTGGTGTGGGCTGAGTCACCTCAGGTACCAGGTCCGGATGGACCCACATGATCTCTCCCCGTGATGTGGTGAGGGGAACTAGACCAGCAGCCTGATCCCGAGGAGGTGGAAGATTAGCAATCTCCATTGTCGCTAGAGGGACGGATACCACGCCGTCTTGAGTCTTCGTTGGAGGGAAGCTGCCGAACTGTACGGACACCATATTGGCTGCCATGGTTACCTCCTCGAAATCGATGGCCAGAGCCTTCGAGTCGATGAGATGTTGGATGTATCGCTTCAGTTGGTAGCAGTCGTGTGTAGCATGGTGGACGTAGCGGTGGTAATGGCAGTACTTTGGGCTCTCCATTTCTGTCGGCCGAGGTTCCCGTCTTGGTGGAGGGAGCTAAATTCTGTCTCCTTGTATGAGCATGCCCAAGATGGGCTTGACGTGGTCGTCTTCGAAGGAGTAGGTCATTTGCGGCCATTATTTGTCTGCCGATTTTGACTCAGGTTGCTGGGCTGTGTCAGCCACCATATCCTGCTTGCCCTTGCTGTCTCGATTGTTGGAGGAGTTACCACTATTGTTGTTGTTGGTATTGGGGCGCTTGTCCTTGTCCTCTCCCTCCGAGATGTGCAACCCCTGTTGGCGAGCCTTCTTCAATCTGTCTTCGGCGCTAGTGGCACTGATGATAAACGTCTTCCAGTCCCTGAATTGACTTTCACCCATCCAGAGACTGATTGTTGGGAGCAGTCTCTTTTGGCAAATTTCAATCAAGGAAGAATCCGGATTACCAGACGGCAACTTCATTGCGGTTTGACGGAACCGCTCGATATAGTTCCTTGTCAGCTCATTTTCCCCTTGAACGACGTCCATGAGGGTGGACATCGTTACGTCTTGTCCTACTTCGTAGAATCTCTCCAAGAACATGCGTTTGAAGCTGGCGAAGGAGTGGATGCAGTTGTCTGACAAGTTGCGGTACCAGTCGAAGGCGACCCCTTCCAATGCCCCGATGAACAGTCGTGTAAGGATGGCATCGTCATGGGGCAGATGGTCGGTGGTGACCTCGAAGTAAGTGATGTACCGACTTGCGGAGGTCTTGCCATCATAGGGATTGATGTTGAACGGCTTATACCTTGGTGGAAAAGGGACATCCCTCCATGTAGCCGGGTATGGTTGCCGTATTCTGAGGTCTTGAGAGGTTTCTCGAGCGTAAAACATGGCTCGGAGCTCCTGGACCTCTCTTCTTGCTTTCCTGGCCTCATCTGCAGCGGTAGAAGCCGACATTTCAGGAGGATTATTGCCCGGGTTTGGTGCCGCTGAATTTGAGTCCGCATTGACAGCGGAACCCGTGCTTGTTTGGCCAGGCGTCCCTCCTTGCAGAGTTGGAAGAGCCGCTTTGATCTTGTCCACAGATTTGACCAAGGTGCGCAGTATAGCCTCCAGAGTATCGATGCGCTGGTGATCACTGGGGCCATCTTGATCGTTGCTTGTCACGAACGCCGTCCTAACGCGAGTCGAGATGGAAGGGATGGTGGACGACGTGCCCTCCGAATCATACCCTTGTACAGAGAAGTCATCGGGGTATGTGGGAATGTTCTCCTCTGGTTCGGACTCAGAAGGAATAGTACCTCCAGCTTCAGAGCTTGCTTCATCTTGAGAGTCGTGGACGTCCTCGGGGACGTCGGCACCTGCTGTATCTGATGGGAGAGTTTCCCCGGGCTCGTCTTCTTGGAACATCGGATTATCGTGGATGTTCTGAGGAGTTCTACCCCCAATTTCAGTAACCCCCAGTGGTGTGGATGATGAATCTCCTACTGTAGTAGATTTCGTCTTCGAACGGGTACCTTGGAAAACTCCGGTGGTGGACAACCGTTTAGACAACAGTTTCTTAGTCACAGTGGTTGAAATCTTCGGGCTGGGGACGTTTATCTTCTTCCCTCTCCCATCGGCAGGGATTTTCTGAGTAGAGTTGCAAGAGACAACGGGAGGCGCCTCATCCTTTGAGCTTGGTCATTGCAGCCTTTGGAAAATAGACTGCCGGTCTTCTCTTGCTGTCGCATGGTTGCAACAGCAGTTGATAATGACCTGGATGTAATGACGTCCATGTGAGGACTCTTTGCATACCGAGGCCTCTTCTCTTTCCTTGCGCTTGTGGAGGATAATCTCACGCAGGTCAGATGAGTCTCGAACAACCATGTTTGCTCCCTGGGTTTTGGGAGACTTTTTGGAACCACTCTGTCCGTTCGCCGCCGGGGGCGGGACATGAGTGGTTCTGTACAACTTCCCATCAGAGGCCCGTATAAAGGTATGTGGAGCGCTCGGATGGTCAGAGGTTGGGACAGCCGACTGAGCTCGCCAAGCTCGCGCTACCCTTGACTTCTTTACTCTAGCACCTGAAGGCGCATAGTAGGAAGAGTCAAAGTGATGCTGCAGAGAGTCAGACATATTCTCTTGGGCACATGAGAGATCAGGACCATTGGAGAGGCGATCGAAGACTGAGCCTTAGCTACGTGGAGCAGGCAGTATGCGGCTGGAGTCAACAGTCTTCATGCGGCCGGCAGTTGTGGCCGCATAGGCTTTCTTCATGCGATTGGAAGTCTCAGTCGCATGAGTTTTCTCTATGCGGCTGGAAGTTCTGGCCGCATGGATATTCTTCATGCGGTTGGGAGTTTCGGTCGCATGAGCATCATGCATGCGGCTGGCAGTCTTGGCCGCATGAGTGTTCGGCTTCTTCCTGGAGCACATGGAATCACTCTTTGTCCCTGCAAGTTCAGCATCGTAGTGCTTTCCTCTGTCGGACTTGGGGACAGCAGAGTCCTCTATGGCTTGAAGTGGGGCCGCATAAGAGTCGCCTTCGCCATCTTGGGTATCAGAGAGTACTCCGTCCAGGGCCTGGGGAGGAGCTGCAGCCCCTCTTCCCAGAATTTTGATAATATTTTATTTAATTATTTTATTGGAATGGTGATTTTTTAGATTTTATATATAATTATTAATTAATTATTACGGTAGATAATTTAGCCATGATGGAGTTTTGGAGTGCATGGTGACTGGAAATCATGGCACGGGTAGTGCAAAGGCGTGCTTTGACTAGTGTATTAGCCCTGGTAGGAAAGGCCGAGCCATAGTGACGTCCTAACTAGGAAAACCACGCCAAGTTGCGACTTAACCCTTACCGAAAACTTATTTATTTATTATTTATATTATTGAGCTTTAGGGAACCCGGTTGTACCGAATTAGTCCAGATAGGACCCAAGACAAGCCCAAGGCCATGTAGTCATGCGGGACGTTCAATGACAATCGTGTTGATGGAATTTGGTATGAGTGTGTGGTATTTCCGTTTAATTATGTAATGAATATTTTCTAAGGATTCGTAATTAAATATTATAGATATTATTATTAGTCAATATTCAATACAAATTGTATAAACTAAGTCCTGGTATATTTTGGGCTTGCTCGACTGCGCATAATGGTATTTGTACACCATTATTGTTTTATTAAAATTTGTTATACTTATTATTATTTCTATTGAGGTTATTAAATAAATAATATTTCTTTATTGTTATTGGTTACATTAATTTTGGCCTATTTAATATTATTATATATAATCATATATATATATATATATATATATATATATATATATATATATATATATATATATATATATATATATATATATATATATATATATATACATATAGGGTCTACCCTAGGTATATATAGCATTGGGTTTATTTAGATTTGTATGGATATTACTATATAATATTCATAAGAGTAAAACAAAATATATATATATATATATATATATATATATATATATATATATATATATATATATATATATATATATATATATATATATATATATAAATGTATAGATTATATAATAAATAGAAAAGAAAAAAAAAGAAATAGAAACAAAAACCAACCACCTGCGTGTAAACCCCACGAACAAGAAGTATTCCCACAGCACAGTAGCAACTCACATGAGTTGCAAAAGCCCGAGCCCCTGTGAATCTCGGCCCAAACCGAGAGTAGCACCTAGCACTTATACGCGTAGTATATAGAGAGCGCGAGAGATTGAGAGATGAAGAGTTTGATCAAACCCTAACCCAGGACCGCCGCACCGCCCTCCTATCCTGGGCGCACACCCCGGTGTTCGCCGGCCACCGTCGCACGCCGTGAGCCGCCGTCGGCCGGCCTAACCGCGCGCATGAAGTCGACTGCAACAGCAGTAACCGTTGGGCGAGGAGCCGCCTTCGCGACGTAATAACTCTACGATCGCTCGATCGTTTTGAGTCCCGTAAAACCTGGTATGATCTTGATATGACCCTCGTTAATTCCTACTAAAGAGTTTAATTTCTAGTGATCAGAGACTTGAGAGAAATCGAGTCGAAAGTCAGCAAAAAAAAATCTGTTTAAACAGAACACCTAAATTATTCCAAACACCCATATTGGGAGGCAAATCGCTGCCAAGCCGTAGCGATTTTTAGAAATCTAATTAAAGGCAGTCCTAGACAACCTGTAGGACTTTGATTCCCTTTTTGTAGAATTTGATTTCGTCGACTCTGCGTCGAGAAATTAAATCCCGAAGTTTGCCGAAAACCTGTTTGAAAATTTATGAAATTCATCCACACGACGTGCGTCCCGCCATTCCGGGCGACGTGGTCGCGAACCGAAAGCATCGAAAGGTGCTTAACGGCTTCGTCGTCGTGTGGGCTTTGACGGAATTCAAATTGGTCGCGTGTGCGCGACGAATTTGATACGTATCCGTCGAAATTCACCGTATCGTGCACTTTGCAAATTTCTTAATTACTTTGTACACGCTCGTCAGATCGAGACGAAACTTGCACCAACAGGACCGTATCATTATTCTGGTCCTGTATGCCAAGTTTGGTCCAATTCTGAGACAGTTGAATCGTACGTCGTTTTGCGGGCCCCACGGTCCCACTCAACGGGCGATTTTGTGCACGGCCTGCCGAAATCCAACTTTGGACATACGATTGGATTCGTATCAAAAAACTGGATTCGTAGACATATAGTTTGATGACTTTAGAGACCGTTGACTCTGACACACTTTTCGGTGCAAAGCGGGTCCAACGGCGGATACCGTTTTGACCCAAAATTACCGTTTTGCCCCTGTATCCAGAATTGGACTTAAGGACAGGTAATCCTAGCTAATTTGACTTTTCTGAGAACATTGGTGATGTTTATTTCAGCTTCCGGGGACTGTTGTACGGGTTTTGACCATTGTGGCACATTGAGTAGTTCAGACTGTCGGTTTCACCAGCAGAGGACCACAGGCGAGTACAGTTTATTGTCTGCATTTCGATATTGATCTTTACTATATTTCATTGATTAGTCATTGGTTATGTGATTATTTTCTATTATAAATTGTTGAGTCGGGAATGAGAAGTACCAAGGATGTGTGATCAGACTGTTGACCGTATTTATTTTCATGCAGTAGACCTCGTAGACCGTATTTATTTTCATGCAGTAGACCTCGTAGACATTGTTTATTTTCATGCAGTAGACCTCGTAGACCGTGTTTATTTTCATGCAGTAGACCTCGTAGATATTATTTATTTTCATGCAGTAGACCTCGTAGACCGTGTTTATTTTCATGCAGTAGACCTCGTAGACATTGTTTATTTTCATGCAGTAGACCTCGTAGACATTGTTTATTTTCTGCAGTAGACCTCATAGACATTGTTTATTTTCTGCAAGTAGACCTCGTAGGCATTGTTTATTTTCTACAAGTAGACCTCGTAGACATTGTTTAATTTCTGCAAGTAGACCTCGTAGACCGTGCGGTGTAGCACCCCAGACCGATCACATGTCAAAGTTACTTCTAACAGTTGGGGGAAAGTATTTGGTGTCTATTTATTTACTATTAGTTTTCCGTATTTCCTGTTTATTTTCAAACTCATGATTGATGTCTAACCTTTGTCTTATAGTCATTTTCTTTATTTGAAATTGCATTCAGTGAATTGTGCTCGTTCCATTCCTGACTGGAAACTAACATTTTCAGCTTAGCCGTGGATTCACTTAGCTTGGGGAGTGACGGGAACACTTGCAGACAAAAGCCTAGATACTAGCTAGATAGTTGATTTATATTCATTCATTTATTTGTACAAGTTTATATTTTCTGCAAATGTAAAACTTGTGATCATTGTAAATTAAATTAATTTTGTGAATGAGTATTATTTGTGATTTTGATCTTCGTGGCCGTGACAGCGTTCTACCGCCGACACTGCGGCATAGGCTGGCTTGGACACGTCTCGTAACCGTTTAAAAAAAAATGGGTGCGGGTCGTGACAAGTTTTTGTGGTGGCCCATGCAGGTCAGTCTTCGCAAATCACGCGAACTCATGATAGTACTTAAGGTTAGTTGTACTATTGCGAGCCTGCGACTAGAACATGCTCATTCACGAACAAGGATTAATTTAATTTAAGAGAATGACTAGGACTAAGAGTCCCTTATACAAATTGACCGATGGGTAGTCTAGGCCATGCAATTTAGATGAGGAGTTATTAATGTTGATGGTTTGTCAGATCCCCATAGGTACACTATTATCTCTCGATATGACGACACGATCCAAAGTGGATAGATTATTCACTTGGTGAGACAGGGCTTCATATAATTTATGATCTAACCTTGATGAATTGGGCAGATCCTTCTCTTTGCCTCTTAAATATCATCCTCATATCTTAGTCGAACTGTCTATTTAGCTTCTATTTGCCCTAGGAATTAATATTTTGTATAAATTCTGATCATTGTTATCCCCATACGGACCTCGAGTTAGTTTCGGTTCAAAGTTTTCCTCGATGTTTGAATACACATGGAATAGACATTAGAATGTTTTTGTATCTTTTTGTCTTCAGTTATTTCCTCCCCGCTCAATCTTTTATTTTAAGGGTTGATAGGGCAAATATTTATGCCTTATTTCATAGTCAACTTGTTTGAATCTCTAGAAGCTCAGGGATTTATTTACAGATATAGTTACGAGAATGTTAGTTAACTTATACTGGCAGGACAGCAGCGCACTGTCGTCATTTATTTAAATTTTGGAGACTAGGGATTCACTACAGCCAGCAGCGCACTGGCGAGACACGACCCCTAGAGTTGAAAGGAGATTAGAAAAATATCGGTTATAGAATTTGCTAGAGATATGACTAGTGGTCCACTCTTGATCGTAGTTATCGTTGAGCCAATATTGGATAGAGTTAAGTAATGTTCGATTTGTATCATATTTGAGTTACGAAACCAAGGATTACCACAGCCCAATTTTACGGGTGAAGCATAGTCCTCGGTGAAATGACTTCAGACGTGATTACAAATTAAGGATACTATAGAGGATAGGACAGTGCCCTGTGTGTCCCATAAGATCCAAAGCCAATAGTAGTGGAAGTTTGTAAGTTTGGTAGCATGTCTTCCGACCTAGCACTCCGTATGATCCTCGTGATCTATTGATGAGGAAATTGATTGACACTAATAGGTTTACCTAGAATGAAGAATTCAGAAGTCCATAAATCATTAGTCGACCAAGGCCCTAAGGATAGGATGATAGTGGGATGTCTATAGAAGCAAGAACACCAGGTGAAGTTTGATTCCCTCTAAACTCGAACTACTTGTGCCTTCTTTCAAAAAAAATCTCGCATAATTGTATTCGACTATCTTAACAAACGCTGCTGTTACAGCTTAGTTTTGCAAGCTCACTCTGTTCTCGAGCTTGATACGAGGCATATGTTTAGTGGGGACGCCTGCTAACTTATTGTCTAATCAGAATCAGTGTATTATGGTCTGATCAACTATGATGCATTTAGTTTGCTTTTTATTTAATTACACTACGTGGATGGAGATATATAGGTATCTAGGATCTCATCCGCGACTGCTTGACAATTCCTCTCGAATTATACGTTCGTCTTTGAATCACGAAATTGTATTCAGTAACGTCTCCCTTGAATTCTTTATTATTTTTGTCTTTCACCGATTGGGAAAGACGAAAGCTCGTGATGGTAGAGAGATACAAAGTATTCCCATGGCTATGATAATGGTAGGCACAAGTGTAGCTACTAATGGCCACTCATGTGATTGAGTTACTCGTTCTCCCATCGACCCTCAAACTACTATTGAGACTTTCGAGCCATCTGAATTTGAGAATGATTAGGGTTATACCCTTAGTCAGAACGCCAGCCAAGGAGACTATCTATTCTCAAGAAACCAAATATTGTGAGTCTCTAATTATTTGCTGGAAGCTTGCCTTAACTTTCAACCCTTATGCCTTGACTCAACCGTCCCTCGACCAAAGCCCACAGTTTAGACATGAGATGAATAGACAAGGCTAAGGACAATAATTTAACGTGACTATGGTAGACACTCATCCCGAGATTGGTTTCCAACAAGTATCGTCCTAGTTATGTAAATTTTATTATTAAGACCTAACTAGTGTTGGAACACCACAGTCACTATCTTAGCCAATACCATAGCTTAAATACCAAGTCATACTATGACCTACCAGTTGTCAATAGCAATACATGATCACTACAACCCTTGTGACCATAGTCTGGCAGGTTTGACACAAATAGAATTCCTTGACTTAATTGTTAGAAATCTTTTCATATGGTGTGCCTTAGAGTTGGTTACCCTGTCGACAACTCATGTATACTGTAGACGAGTAGGTCATTCTATTTTATCGACCATATGTCATTGCACACGCGCTCGTTTTTTCAATTATTGAGGAACGACCCTTGACTTATATGAACCGTATCCCGTTACACCGTGCCTCATTCTTTATCAACAAGAGTCGGGGTACAGTATCCAGACTTTGAAATTCTTCTGACCTCATTATTCCTAAGACCATGACTTAGCTTCTAAGGCGGGTAGACTGTAAGCCCTCTAAATTTTTAGGATATACAAGGATTACCGAGTGATTAGAATAATTTCCTTTAGGATGATGATTAGTACCCTTGGACTCCCACCTTTCTTTTAGATCATTTTGTGTCCTCGGCCGTGTTATTAATATTCGGAGCACGAGGCCAGTGGTTACTTTCCAACAAATTTCACATACACGATTTAGACGAGTCTACCTTCATCTAGGTATATCATGTCCCACTCAAACCCATCCCCTTGTACTCTATTTTTATGGTACGACTTTTAGGACAAAAGGTCTAGCCATAACCCTTACCATAATCCCCGTATACTTTTCGACTACAACTAGGGACTCAACTTCGACTCGAATCTTTCGACCCAATATATGGTTGTGATCGACTCGAAGCCCACTGCGCGCATGTCACTATTGTGCCACTCAATGGTGTCTTCTCGTGCCACATAAACACAGAAGTCACGAAAGACGCATTTTGGGCTTTAGGGACCTAGCTAACCAACCTGCCGGATAAATAGCTCAACCACTTGGATGAAAACCTATTCTAGGTTATTCTAACCTAGTAGTAATAGGCTTATCTTGGGATGTTGTCCAGTCCATATGGATTAAAATCCTTGGTTCATCCAACCAGCGATTAATGTTCAATCAGAAAACCCATTTAAGACCCAGTAAAACCGTCCATATGTACCACCATATTTGGACTGTAAAACCGCACTGTTTGAAATAGGTCCCCATACCTATTATGTAGTCTCCACCTCTTAGGATGTGATATCGTCCGTAACCCATATTCCATCTACCTAGAAGTCACGATATGATCTTCTATTACAATTATATTCCTTGCTTGTGTGTTTAAATAAGCACGGAATAGGTCACAATCTTGATTTCTCAAATTTCGTCCTATTATGAAATCTTGTTCAGATAAAAATTTTGAGAACGAAATTTATGTATTGTATGGATTGCAAGCCCTCTGGGAAACGAAGAGTCCTTCGATTTAGCAAGTGACTAGACTAGAGTAGCCCAATCTAGCAAATAAGTCAATGGTTCATAGACTTTCTTTCCATCTGCATCATCGGGTATTCTCTACCGCTCTTGGAAATTCATAAATGCTCTCAATTTTTTTTTCTTCCCTATCTTCCTGTCCTTCCTGTTTCAGAGTGACGAATGGTCACGCTTATTAGAATTCAACAATATTTCTTAGCTACTTGTGTAAATTTGTTGCATGTTAGATTTTGGGTTGCTTGATAGATAAGAGAAGATTATAATTGTCATATACAGTAGATATCTATTGGTAGCAATTTTTTAGCAATTCGATGGAAGGTTATAAAGTTTTAGCGTCAGAAGTATTGAGGGAGTAGTGTGACCAAAGGTGGGTAGAAATTTCGAGGATTCGTAGTACGAAATGACCATGAGAACAGATGATAGCTAATGGAAGCCGTCTCCTATCATAGCGGATGGACTCTTCCCTAAATTTCGAGGACGAAATTATTTTTAAGGTGGGTAGATTTGTAGCCCCTCTTCCCAGAATTTTGATAATATTTTATTTAATTATTTTATTGGAATGGTGATTTTTTAGATTTTATATATAATTATTAATTAATTATTACGGTAGATGATTTTAGCCATGATGGAGTTTTGGAGTGCATGGTGACTAGAAATTATGGCACGGGTAGTGCAAAGGCGTGCTTTGACTAGTGTATTAGCCCTGGTAGGGAAGGCCGAGCCATAGTGACGTCCTAACTAGGAAAACCACGCCAAGTTGCGACTTAACCCTTACCGAAAACTTATTTATTTATTATTTATATTATTGAGCTTTAGGGAACCCGGTTGTACCGAATTAGTCCAGATAGGACCCAAGACAAGCCCAAGGCCATGTAGTCATGCGGGACGTTCAATGACAATCGTGTTGATGGAATTTGGTATGAGTGTGTGGTATTTCCGTTTAATTATTTAATGAATATTTTCTAAGGATTCGTAATTAAATATTATAGATATTATTATTAGTCAATATTCAATACAAATTGTATAAACTAGGTCCTGGTATATTTTGGGCTTGCTCGACTGCGCATAATGGTATTTGTACACCATTATTGTTTTATTAAAATTCGTTATACTTATTATTATTTCTATTGAGGTTATTAAATAAATAATATTTCTTTATTGTTATTGGTTACATTAATTTTGCCCTATTTAATATTATTATATATAATCATATATATATATATATACACATATAGGGTCTACCCTAGGTATAGATAGCATTGGGTTTATTTAGATTTGTATGGATATTACTATATAATATTCATAAGAGTATATATATATATATATATATATATATATATATATATATATATATATATATATATATATATATATATATATATATATAATAAATAGAAAAGAAAAAAAAACAATAGAAACAAAAACCAACCACCTGCGTGTAAACCCCACGAACAAGAAGTATTCCCACAGCACAGTAGCAACTCACATGAGTTGCAAAAGCCCGAGCCCCTGGGAATCTCGGCCCAAACCGAGAGCAGCACCTAGCACTTATACGCGTAGTATATAGAGAGCGCGAGAGATTGAGAGATGAAGAGTTCGATCAAACCCTAACCCAGGACCGCCGTACCGCCCTTCTATCGTGGGCGCACACCCCGGTGTTCGTCGGCCACCGTCGCACGCCATGAGCCGCCGTCGGCCGGCCTAACCGCGCGCATGAAGTCGACTGCAACAGCAGTAACCGTTGGACGAGGAGCCGCCTTCGTGACGCAATAACTCTACGATCGCTCGATCGTTTTGAGTCCCGTAAAACCTGGTATGATCTTGATATGACCCTCGTTAATTCCTACTAAAGAGTTTAATTTCTAGTGATCAGAGACTCGAGAGAAATCGAGTCGAAAGTCAGCAAAAAAAAATCTGTTTAAACAGAACACCTAAATCATTCCAAACACCCATATTGGGAGGCAAATCGCTGCCAAGCCGTAGAGATTTTTAGAAATCTAATTAAAGGCAGTCCTAGACAACCTGTAGGGCTTCGATTCCCTTTTTGTAGAATTTGATATCGTTGACTCTGCGTCGAGAAATCAAATCCCGAAGTTTGCCAAAAACCTGTTTTAAAATTTATAAAATTCATCCACACGATGTGCGTCCCGCCATTCTGGGCGACGTGGTCGCGAACCGAAAGCATCGAAAGGTGCGTAACGGCTTCGTGGTCGTGTGGGCTTTGACGGAATTTAAATTGGTCGCGTGTGCGCGACGAATTTGATGCGTATCCGTCGAAATTCACCGTATCGTGCACTTTACAAATTTCTCAATTACTTTGTGCACGCTCGTCAGATCGAGACAAAACTTGCGCCAACAGGACCGTATCATTTTTCTGGTCCTATATGCCAAGTTTGGTCCAATTCTGAGACAGTTGAATCGTACGTCGTTTTGCGGGCCCCACGGTCCCACTCAACGGGCGATTTTGTGCACGGCCCGCCGAAATCCAACTTTGGACATACGGTTGGGTTCGTATCGGAAAATTGGATTCGTAGACATGTAGTTTGATGACTTTAGAGACCGTTGACTCTGACACACTTTTCGGTGAAAAGCGGGTCCAACGGCGGATACCGTTTTGACCCAAAATTACCGTTTTGCCCCTGTATCCAGAATTGGACTTAAGGACAGGCAATCCTAGCTAATTTGACTTTTCTGAGACCATTGGTGATGTTTATTTCAACTTTCGGGGACTGTTGTACGGGTTTAGACCATTGTGGCACATTGAGTAGTTCAGACTGTCGGTTTCACCAGCAGAGGACCACAGGCAAGTACAGTTTATTGTCTGCATTTCAATATTGATCTTTACTATATTTCATTGATTAGTCATTGGTTATGTGATTATTTTCTATTATAAATTATTGAGTCGGGAATAAGAAGTACCAAGGATGTGTGATCAGACCGTAGACCGTGTTTATTTTCATGCAGTAGACCTCGTAGACCGTGTTTATTTTCATGCAGTAGACCTCGTAGACATTATTTATTTTCATGCAGTAGACCTCGTAGACCGTATTTATTTTTATGCAGTAGACCTCGTAGACATTGTTTATTTTCATGCAGTAGACCTCGTAGACATTGTTTATTTTCTGCAGTAGACCTCGTAGACATTGTTTATTTTCTGCAAGTAGACCTCGTAGACATTGTTTATTTTTTACAAGTAGACCTCGTAGACATTGTTTAATTTCTGTAAGTAGACCTCGTAGACCGTACGGTGTAGCACCCCAGACCGATCACATGTCAAAGGTACTTCTAACAGTTGGGGAAAAGTATTTGGTGTCTATTTATTTACTATTGGTTTTTCGTATTTCCTGTTTATTTTCAAACTCATGATTGATGTCTAACCTTTGTCTTATAGTCATTTTCTTTATTTGAAATTGCATTCAGTGAATTGTGCTCGTTCCATTCCTGACTGGAAACCAACATTTTCAGGTTAGCCGTGGATTCACTTAGCTTGGGGAGTGACGGGAACACTTGCAGACAAAAGCCTAGAGACTAGCTAGATAGTTGATTTATAGTCATTCATTTATTTGTACAAGTTTATATTTTCTGCAAATGTAAAACTTGTGATCATTGTAAATTAAATTAATTTTGTGAATGAGTATTATTTGTGATTTTGATCTTCATGGCCGTGACAGCGTTCTACCGCCGACACTGCGACGTAGGCTGGCTTGGACACGTCTCGTATCCGTTTAAAAAAATGGGTACGGGTCGTGACAGGAGCAAATGATTTTGGCCTCCACTCCCTGCGAGCCTTCTTTGTGCGGGTTTGCTTCTGGACCGGGCCAGCGCTTCCGTCGGAGAGCATTTCTTCAAATGCCTGTTGGTCGAAGCGGACGACCATCTTCTGTTGCGTGGAGCCAAGTTTGGCTGCATCCGATTGCGTCACCAACTTTTCAGCCGTGGAAAAGTTTGTCCCCAGCAGAGTCGCCATCGTATTTGCTATTGATTGTAAAAGTACAGAACAATTTATGTAGGAGGACTGAACTTAGACTCACAATACAAACTTGCTTGTACAAAGAAAGCCTAGGGACGAAAACCTAGGTACAGCAATCTAAGTACAATTGTTTATTTTAGATTCTGGGGGATGACGATAGAGGCTCGGGAAAGCGACGGCAGCTCTGCCTTACTCCTTGGACGATCGGGTGCAACCTTGGCTCTGTAGAAGATCTGCTTGGCGTTAATGAAGAAATGCTCTCCTTGCTCTCTCTATATATGCTTCTCTGTCCTTTCTTCTTCCTGGATTGACCTCTGGATTTTTGATTCTCTCCTCCTCTCTGGATTTTCGGATCCTCGGCAAGGGAATGGCACCTTGCTATTTATAAGAGTGGGGGGCATCATTAGGGTTTGCAATGATTGCCCCTTCTCAAAAGTCGGCGGCCTGAGAGTTAATTAATCTGGGCCGTTCATCTCGAATATAATAGATTTAAGCAATAAATTTGATTACGTCAAATCTCTGTGGGCAATAAATGTTGATTGCCATGAATATTCGTGACTTGTGATGGCCTGCCACGTGTCTAATTTGCTCGATTTGATTTGATCTGTGCAATTATGGTGATTGCAACAAATCTGATTTTGTTAGGATTTGTTAGCACCCATAATTCCAGGAAGATAAGACTGTCACGTGTCTCAAGTGCCACGTGTCTCCACTGGGTCATCTTGGCAGAGCCGCATATGAGTAGGCCGCATGAGGATGAACAGCCGCATGGGGATGGGCAGCCGCATGGGGGTAAGCAGCCGCATGAAGATGGGCAGCCGCATGGGGATAGGCAGCTGCATGCTGACGGACGGCCGCATAAAGGATACAGCCGCATGAAGATGGGTGGCCGCATGAAGTGGGCGACCGCATAAAGTGGGCGGCCGCATAAATATAGCAGTCGCATGCCTCGAGACTCGGTGGATTCTGCCAGCTGTGAAAAGATTTTCTCCTCTTCCCTAGGAACACGCCTTTATGTCAGTCATTATTGCGCCTTTATGTGAGAGCTGTCATTTGTCAGAGCTGTCAGCCGTCAGGGCATTAAATGCAGCCAAAGATGAAGGGAAGAGCTGTTGAAGGCCACGTGGCTCTGGGCCTCATGGAACTATCCGAGCCGCATAGACGCTTGAGCCGCATGGGCTCTCTGAGCCGCATGGAGATCCTTGGCCGCATAGACCTTTCTTTATTCTTTTCCATGCTTCTACAGAAGCACCCATGCTCGCCGATACAGCGTGTCTGGCCCACGTTGTGGACAGGAATATGCCACGTGTGACATGAACTTTTGTATTGATCAAACGGATACGATAAAAATGGTAAGGCTACAAACTCTTCATAGCAAATTTGATATACTAAAGATGAAAGATGTAGAATCCATTGAATATTTTTTAATCGGATTGTTTCAACTATTGTTTCAACTATTAACCAATTGAAAGTGAATGGTGAGAAAGTCCAAGATCAAAGAATCGTTAAAAAAATTCTACAAATATTGACTCAAAAATTTGAGTCTATTATGATAGCCATTGAAGAATCCAAAATTTTGTTTGCCACTTTTGTAGGGAGTTTATTGAGTTCACTTCTGTCCCATGAACTCCTTTTAAAATAATATGATTCTCCTATAGAGTCCCCTTGTGATGATGATCATAGTGTGTCCATCTATTATGTAGATATTGTTGCACCTTCCCTCTTGCGAACCTGAGAGCTCTGGTACCAGATATTGGGATCGACAGTGCCTATGAAGCGCTCTGATCCATGTGTCTGAAACTGACCGTAGCAAAAACTAGGCTAAACCCACATTAGATAACCAACTGTCGTCTAACCGAAATGCCAAAACAGATAAAACATAATACTTTTGGTGACCGTTTCTCCTAGACAAATACCAATCTTTATAATTTTAGATGGCGATACAATATTGAATAAAATTATGTTGAATCTTTGTCCAAAGATTCAAACCCCTCACCAGACTCAAAAGAAAAGCAGAAGATTATAATTGTAGTCACTCAGCCTACCTGTAGTGATCTTCTTGAACGAAGATGATGACTTTCCCAACATATCTTCTCTTCATGATGTCTCGGATGGCGATCCCTAAGAGCAAAGTATGAACTTTCTCTTAGATTCCATGTGGACTTACTCCCTCGAATCTCCCTTTCTGAGCTTTTTATGGCAACCCTCCCGCAACACATAAAATATGTATAGAAACCTATTTTAGGGTTTAGAAAATCTCCAAAATAGCCCACCATCAATCATGGTCTTCCGTACGAACCAAAAGTGCTGATTAAAACCTGAACTATGTTCAGCTCGATCGAAACTAAATTTGCTTGGTCGTATACCATTAAGTTTAGTTTTGAATAACCTGAGTCCGGACCGAATTATGTTGGACCGAACTCGGTATGTTCTTCACAGAACTCATCCAGACTGGATTTCAAAAGCTATGTACTCGTATCCCAAAAGTGGGACGAGGTCGTTACACGGGGATGTTGGTAAATCTCGTTCCATTCTGTAATATGATGTTTTGTATAAACTATTGATCGATCTTCCACTTTCGGCAATATCATTAACAAAAGCATCTCATCTATGAGAAATTCAATCACAAGCGGATCATGAGGGCTTAACACCTAGGCGAGGTCCTCCTTGCATAAGGTAATTGTCTTGTCATGGAGCTTGGTGGGTGTAAGCTACTATTCAGAATTTTTAAATTTTCTAGTTTTTAATTTAATAGTTTATGAAAAGAAAATATATTAGCTGGTAAATCAAATAAATGAGTAAGTAAAAATAAATATGTTTAAATAAATGTAAGGAAAAGTGTCGTATATGTACATCACTCTGTTTCTGCGGAGAAGATCGAGAGCTATGAGAGGGCTACTAGCTTCTCGGTGAAAGGCCCCCCTTTCGAATACTTGGGATGTCCACTGGGTTACGGGAGAAGCAGAGCAGGCTTGTTCGACGGGCTCATAAAGAGGATAAGACGGAAACTTGAGGGATGGCACAATCGTACACTGTCACAAGGAGGGAAACTGGTGCTGCTCACGCATGTCCTGTGTTCTATTCCACTCTACACCCTTGCGGTGAGTCACCCGACGAAGAAGGTAATTCATAATATTGAACGGTTATTTAATAGGTTCTTTTGGGGGCATCGAGAGGGCAATGACAAGAGGATCTGGGCGTCCTGGAGCTCCATGACACGTCCTGACACGATCCATACCTGCTTTTTGGAATATGAAAGCGTGTCCAAGCTAGCCTATGACGCAATATCGACGGTAGAACGCTGTCAATGCCATGATGCTCAAAATCATATAAAATAATAACTTCCTGCTAATTCACAATAACTAAATTAACTTACAATATTCACAAGTTTTACATATGACAAAAAATAAAAACTCTTACAAATATTAAAAACTGTCAACACATCTAACTAGTCTTCTATGGCTGACCTCATCATATACCCATGTCTCCCTCCAATGGTCCAAGCACAATGTAGCAAGCGATTATCTGAAAAATGTTAGTTTTAAGTCAGAAATGAAATGAGTACAATTCATTGAG
This sequence comes from Iris pallida, assembly GCA_029216955.1. Classification (NCBI taxonomy): domain Eukaryota; kingdom Viridiplantae; phylum Streptophyta; class Magnoliopsida; order Asparagales; family Iridaceae; genus Iris; species Iris pallida. The sequence continues at coordinate 223,373 of JANAVB010035820.1, read as the reverse complement.
TGCAGTTACAATATATGATAACGACTATAAAACAGAGGTTAGCCATAAAATATATGATAAGAGAATCTACTATAACATGGTAGTACAATAAACTAGGAAACAAATAAATGTTGAAATGAGGAACATAGATATTTAAGTGTGTTGAAGTACTCCTTTCGATGTGTGATCGGCTGGAACACTACACCGTATGGTCTACAATGTCTAAATAGCAATAAAATAAAGTACTGTCTACGATATCTATATTGCATGAAATAAAACACGGTCTACGATGTTTACATTTCATGAAATAAAATACGGTCTATGATGTCTACATTGCATGAAATAAAATACGATCTATAGTCAGATCACACATCTACTTGGTACTTTCCCTTCCTGACACAACAGATAAGAAACATGACAAGATATGAAAGAAAGATAAAATATGGTATCCGTGTGACGAACGTGTCGAGAATCAAATATTAAATGACTAACAATGAACTATAGTGATTAACAATATCGAAAACAAACAACAAATATACTCGTCTGGGGTCTTTTGCTCACTACCAAAATTTATCGCTTTAGCGACGGCCGTATCCGTCGTCCAACCGTCGGTAAATGGTAATACCGACGGATGGCCGAAGGATTTTGGTCAAAAATATCCATCGGGAAAAGCCTCGTCGCTAAAAACAATCCGTTGCCAAGTTGTCGCCCAGCGACGATTTTGCGACAGATTTTCGTCAACCATACTCGTATATCTCGCGACGAATGGCCGACAGATTTTTGTCAAAGCACGTATCAGAAAGTTAATGACACATCGCCTTAGCGACGGCCGTATCCGTCGCTAAAATGGTCGGTAATTGCGTATCAGAGAGTATCTGATATGCAATATCCGTCGCTAAATGGTCGGTACACGCGTATCAGAGAGTGTCTGATACGCAATCTACGTCGCTAACTCGTCGCTTGTATTCGTTATTGTTCGACGGCCAAGCGACGGAATAGCGACGGCACATCCGTCTACCCGGTTCTGTGAATCTTTCATATTTCCAGAACCGTGGCAACGGATATTCCGTCGCTACTCCGTTGGGATTAGTCGCTACTCCGTCGTCGAACAGTCGCGGATTTGGTGACGGATTATCTGTCGCCAAACTTCTACCGACTACTAGCGATGGCCTACCGACGGAATACCCGTCGATCCGTTTCTATGATTTTTTCATATTTTCAGAACCTTGCCGACGGATTATCCGTCGGTGAGTAGTCTCCATCCGTCGCTAACTTGGAATAGTCCCAGTTAGCGACGGATATTCTGTCGGTTGGTAGTCACGGGTCTGTCTCTAACTGGGAATTTTTTGAATTTTTTTTGGCATAAAATAGAGCATTCCATGTTCACACAACATCCAACAACATAAATAACACAAATTATCCAAACATTCAACATTATCCAATATACAATCCCAAACATCCACCAACATAAATAAAATATATCATTCCCAAACATCCACCAACACAAACCAACATAAATAATACACCAATTATTTAAAACAGTTAACATTATCCAATATTTCAAATTGTCCACACAAAACACACAAATATTCAATATTTAAACAGTTTTCAAAATATTCAAATGCAAACATCAAGGAGGAGGAGTTGGATCATCCGATGGTGTTGGTACTCCCTGTTGTGTCCGACGCATGTACACTTCCACCAGGTGTGGCAGCAATCCCTCTAAGACATGGTCTAGAAGTTGGCATAGCTGCTCTGGCGACATCAGGTCGAGAAGGACCGTCACAGCAGGAGGCGGTATGATAGGGGCAGTAGGGTTAAAATAGAGACGCCCGATGGAAGAAGGACCGGCAGCACCAGTAGACGGACCGGGGGCAGACGGACCAAAAGCAGTAGAAGGACGCAGAAAGTACGTGGACAACAGCGCCCGCAAGTCTGACACTGTCTCGTTCAGATGCGCAAGCTGGGACCTCACATCATTATCTTTCGGGGCCACGGAAGGAGGCGGGGGAGGTGGAAATCTCGAAATCGTTGCGTGAAACGGCGCCAGGGAGCCGACTCCGTACAGGCGCCATTTCTTAAAGTCGTCGACGGTATCTACGAACATGTCGTCGTAGCGAGCGACCGTAGAAGAGGGCGTCCTGACGGGCGTTGTTTCGTCGACATTCTCGACAGCAGATGGCTGAACCCGACTAAGGACCTCACGATACGCAGCCTATCAAATAAATGTATTTATATTATAAGTTTACCTAAGTTATATTCTAAATCCTATGGTTCCCTAAGTTATAGTCTGATTCCTAAGTTTACCTAAGTTATAGTCTGAATCCTAAGTTTACCTAAGTTATAGTTTGAATACTTATAATTCTAACATAAGTCTCATAAACGTAAGTACTTACATCCGTCTCCTTGGCCCTCTCGTTGACGAAGCTCCCGTCCTTCTGCCTCTTGTGTGTATGCTAGAATACATCATGCATGGTAACCGAGTCAGCAACTTTTTCCTCCTTCAACGCTCGTTGGGTCTGCATACGAAATATTTGTAGAATTTAATTAATTAAGTATATTAATAGTACCGAATTAGATAGTGGAATGAATTTGTGTATCTCACCAATTCTGCAAGCGTTGCTGCGTGGGGCTTTGATCCTCCCGTATGTAGTCCCGCGGCCCGTCGGTTCGCTTTCGCTTTTTTCGATTTCTACTTGAAGGCAGAGCATCCATCTTCTCCAAGAGCTGCTCATAGTAGTCCTGTCGGATCCACTCCTTCTTCGAATGCGCCGTTCGAAGGTCATAAACCGCGCGCATCCCGGATCTTCTTCCCGGCGGCGCTTATTGCCTCCTCGCGATGGGAAGGCCACCAGAAGGTCCTCTGACATACAAATTCAATTATCACGACATTAAAAAAATAGTTGATTAAAGAGTAATTAATAATTAATCACTATATATATATATATATATATATATATATATATATATATATATATATATATATATATACCCTCATCTCGTCGAGCCAGCGGTACTGCAAATCTAGGGGCACCTCAAAAAAATTGAGGTTGGGGCCATGGTAGTTATCCCGGATAATCTGCCCTAGAAGCCTGGTAGCATCCCACGAAAAAAACCTACAAAGAAGCAACGACTGGATTATTAACTTGAATAAATAAAACAAATTGATTAAATTAACTTAAATTTACTTACGCTTCACCCGCGGGCCACAGCTCTCGTCGAAACTCGCCCATCGGCCTCTCTGGTGGCGTCGGAGGATCCGCGGCTCTGCGTATGTACTCGCCAGTAACCGGGTGTAACTGAATCCGGGGGTACTCTGGGCCTACTGTGCTGTAACTGGTGGTACCGCTGGCGGAACAGATCCGCTAGCGGATGGAGACGCCCTCGACGAAGGTGTCGATAGCCCCGTGGTAGATCAACAGCGGGATGAGTCTATGCCCGGGGTACTCTCCAGGTCAGGATCGCTAGTGGGGGTCGCCTCCCGGGAAGGTTGAAGGCGACCACGACCACGCCCACCACCACCACCACCACGAACAGCACCACCAGCACCACGACGACGAGTGCTAGCCATCAGCAGGGCGACGAGTGACGCCATAAAGAAAAGAACTAGGAGTGCCATCTGAAACAAGAATATGCAGAAGTTTAAACTAAATTCACTAAGTTATACGTGTTTTTATGAGGTCAAACTAAAATTACGTAATTAAAAGTGTTTTTAATATATACTGATATTTAATCTAATCATCGTCATCATCTTTGTCCTCATCCTCATCCTCGTCCTCATCATCATCCTCATCCGCATCCTCATCCTTATCCTCATCGTCGACTTCATCTGTATCCTCATCCTCATCAAGTTCTTCTTCTTCTTCTTCTTCTTCTTCTTCTTCTTCTTCTTCTTCTTCTTTTCTTCTTCTTCTTCTTCTTCTTCTTCTTCTTCTTCTTCTTCTTCTTCTTTTTCTTCTTCTTTTTCTTCTTCTTTTTCGTCTTTCTCATCCTCAATATTTGGGACAAGACGCATCTTTCTTCCCTGGTTGACAGCTAAATCTTATGTATCAACCTCTTCCTCTCCTCTATTTTTCTCAATAATATTTTCAACATCCATGGAATCCGACTGTTGTACCAAGTATTGGGACTTTTCGATCTGGTCCTCTTGGTATGTGTTTGCCATTAAAATCTTTTTATTGTAATTCTAATTACAAACAGAACAGTGTTACAATGTAGGACTTAGATGTAGTCCTAGGAGAACACTTTTTTTTATCTGGGTCCCTGTGTCGATGGAGCGAGTGGTAATACGTTGACTCCGTTGACGATCTGACGACTGTTCTCGGTTCTCTGAAGGTCTGAGTTGCTCTGGGTGCTGGAGCTTGCGGAGAGGAAGAAGACGTTGAGTGTCTATATCTGCCTCTCTCACTGTGTATGTAGGCCTCTGTCTGTAGGTGTGTCTCTCCCTGTGTTCGTAGGTCTGTGTGTATGAAAGAAGAAAATGATCCCTCTATTTATAGCTTGCAGGCTGGCTGCTCATGCGCGTATATGTAGGATGTACCGGTTTGTGGGGATGCCACGTGGTGATTGCTGATGGAGGCGCATCGACGATGCACTCTGATTGAGGAGTTGAACCCTTCCTGTTGCCTTTATGGGCTGCGGCCGAGCTGACACGTAGCAATAGAGAGGATCTTTCAGTTGCTGAGATCTTGGGTGATTAGCACCCCTTTATAGGCTGAATCGAGTCAAAGGACACGTGTCATAGGTCCATGGCTTGAAGATCTCGGATTTGGTGGAGAGTAATCTGACAGGATGCGCCTAGAATTGGGCGTATGAGTAGACTTTGGCTTGTAACCTTTAGGAGTCACGAACCAGTCTGGGCGCTCGGCTTTTGAGGCGCATACGGGGCTTCAGTAGTGACTTAACCTCTGTCTTTAGGGATCAGAGAAAAGTCTGAGGCACATGGCTTTTGAGGCGCATGCAAAGATTTGGGCGCATGGCTGCGGAGGCGCATGCGAAATGGTTGGGCGGCCACGTGGCTTGTAACTGCCGGAGGAAAGTAATGATGATGCTGACGTCAGCGATGCTTCGTTTTCTGAAAAAGCTGTCAACTGTTCAGTCCTCGGAGACTGGCTGCTGTTGTGTTAGACTTCCGCATTTAATGTTCTTTGACGGGTGATGGGCTGTTGAGTGGGCGCATCAATCTGCGTTCTACTAGGCGCATGGGGCACGTGGGGTGCATCTTTATGAGGCACTTGGTGCTTATGGGCGCGTTTATATGATGCACGGTCTGACCGGCGCATCCGTTTGCATGACACGTGTTTATTGGTCGGACTGTTACGTTCTTCGAGTGCTTTAAATAGCCGTTTTTGGCTTGGTTGAATTCGAAGCATCATGTTCATCACCATTAATGCAAATTCATTGCACGGGATTCGGAGAGCCAGCCACTTGGCGCATGGGTTTGATTTACCCGGCCTATAAATAGTGGAAAGGAGAGAGTTTGCTTCTCATTCTCTTACGTCCTCCCGTATGAACTTGTTTGCTCGAGCACATTCTGTTGACGAGATGCTCCCGAGGGTGAAGATGCGACGACTTGCCTTCATTTATGCACTCGTGAAGGTGACTATTACATCCAAAAGTCAGGGTCAAGGGCTTCTGAGACAGGCAGAAGGTGCCTGTTGCATCCAAAGATCGGGATGCTCGAGCCTCGTCTCTGTTATGCTGGAAGAGCCGCAGACCAGAATTACGGTGCTTCCGGCTTTGGAGGCTCTTTCTTCTGTCAGAGTGGGTGTTGCCCATTCTGGTTGTGTTGGAAGCCTCCTTTTGCCGCGGATCGATTGCGGTGCTCTCCTCTTCCTTGGGCTTTGGAGAGCTCTTCCTCCAGCTAGGGGGTTGATTGCCCACCCTGGTTCTGCTCAATAAATGCTTCATTAGTCGAAGCACTTGATCGGGTCGAAGTAAGGCACATATGCTGAGACTTCATGATGCACATAACTGAGACTCTTGAAGAGATGCGCCTGACTGAGACGTCGAAGAGATGCGCCTGACTGAGATGCCGAAGAGATGTGCCTGTTTGAGAGCGCATGGCGGTTGCTGCACCTGGCTGTAGACTTAGGGTCTTTTCTTTTTGTAGAAGTTCTCCTTTTTATAGCCTTTTTTAGACATGTAATAGACTTTTATATGAAATAAAAAAAATCTTCTTTTAATGTCTATGCTTTTGCTGTTTGCTGTGCCAAGTACTTCATCTGGGCTTCCTGACGCATGTAATGTTAGGCGCATAGGATTTCTGATCCTGAAATTCTATGCTTCTACAAGACCCCCTTCAAAGTTTTCAAACCTTTTTGTCAAGTTTTGGAATACTTTGAATAAGAAGCATGGTGGTGTCTTCAACGGGGCGCATAACTATTCGGGAGCATGGTTACTTCGCGCATCAGAGATGGGGCACATGCTCCTCTAAGTTAATGCAAATGATAACGCTTCGATAAGCAAAAAAGATTAATGATGATCTTTTTGGATTTATTTACAGTTATCATTTCACAGAACCCGAAGCCGCGGCTGATGTCACTCCTTATCGGTTCACGCGGGCGATCAAGCCTATAAATAGGCGTCTGATGGAGAGAGAGGGTTCTTCTCCACTTTGCTTTCTTCTTTTCTAGAGTTCTTCTTTCGAAAAACCCTAACTTCTTCTTTCAATGGCCCCCAAGACTCTTCGCGGTGGTGCTGGCCAGGGGAAGGAGCCTGCGGAGTTCGTCGAGGAGGATGCTCCTATCACCATCATGACTCCGACCGACGTTCGGCCTGCGGTGACGGGTGGGTGTGATCTCCCAACTTTTTAGACGAGTTTGGAGCACATGGATGAGTTGCATCATGTTGCTGTGCCCTAACTCTTTATCGCCAACCCGTATAGACTTCTGTCTTGATGATGCGCTGATGTTATTCCGCCGACGCGCATGGGTTTAGGCCCTGATTATGCGCCAAGGTTTTACTGTTGACGCGCATGGGTTTAAACCCTGATGATGTGCCGAAGCTTTCCTGCTGATGCGCATGGATTTAAACCCTGATGATGCGCCGAAGCTTCCCTGCTAATGCGCATGGGTTTAAGCCCTGATGATGCGCCAGGCTGCTTGACACACCTAATATTTTATCTTCTTAAGGCTTTTATGTTGCCTGACTTTTGTTTTTGCTGTGTCAGTGTCGATGACTATCTCTTTGCTGAATGAAGTCCTTCTGGATGCTTCTCTTTGCCAAATGGGAGTTGATTTCGACGAGGAGGTTATTAACCCCACGAAGGCTGCTATCCTACTGAATCAGCCTTCCGAGAGACTGCTGCAAATCCGGGATCAGTCGCCTGTTTTCCTCCAGAGTATGATGGAGAGCGGCAAACTGAAATCTGCCGAGTCCGAGGATGCGACTTTCTTGAAACCTGTCTTTCTATTTGGTGACCGTTTGACCTCCACCGAGGTGAAGGTGCTAAAGATCAAGGAAGACTGGTTCTTCTCTGCGAAGGGTATGGTTCTGTACATACGGCAACTTGAACGCCAATTGCCGCTGACGGCCTTCTACCGTTTGGCTTCCAAGAAAAGGATGTCATGGGAACTTACTCCTTCTCAAGGAGGGGCAGTGGGGGGGGTACCCTTTCGATTGATGTTACTTCAAATCAAAGGGATACCTTAGCCGCCTCGCGAGCCGGGCCCTCGTTTAGTTGACGAACTTTGCGCCTTGGGAGCCTTTATAGTGATGTCCCTAATGACACCTTTGCCTTTGGTGCTTCGACCTTTGTAAATCGGATGCTAATATCGAAGGTTATGTATCCGAAATGTGGCTTTAGGGTTGAAGATTGGTGTCACCACGTGCCGAAGTGGGACGAGGTGACCCTTTGGGTGTTGTCGAAGTTCAAGGCTGAGCTTTTGCACTCTTGGAAATGTTCAATACCCAGACTGGCACTTTCTTTACTCCAGTAGGGGAGTTGGGATTGGCTCTCCATGAGATGTACGAGGTATCCAAGCTTCCCTGGGGCTCGGAACCGTACGAGGAATATTTTTCGACAAATGAAGAGATCCTGGTTCTGGAAAAGAAGGACCCGGAGATGATGGCTATTTTCAAAGAGGTGGCGAGCCATCATTATCTGATGCAACGGAAGGAAAAAGGCAAGACACGGCCTCATGTGACTGCCTGGAGGGATTACGTCTTCAAGCAGGACCTGGCGGATTCTTCGAAAATTTGGTTTACGACTCCACAGGGGCTGAAACCCGCGGAAGTTACCTCCGAAATGAGCCGACTAGGCGAGAAGGCCCCCCGTTCAAATGAGAGTGGCGAAGATGTGTACAGCTGTTTCTGGCATTGCGTGCACCGGATGTCATCCAAGGCAGTGTTGACAGCCTACTTGATGATATGGCTCCGGGACTGTGTGTTCTCAGGTGGGTCAGGCTCTGTGGAGAGGGTGACTCGGAACCTTATTTTGCCAGCAGTGAAACTGGTTTTTGGTCGCCCATTAGCTCTCCTCCCCGCGATGGTGTGTAACCTGCTGCGGGGTTTGAGGGATTTTGCTGAGGACGTGGTCCGTGAGAGGGGCAGAAAAGACAACTTTCCCCGCGCTGAGCTACCATTCCATTATCTGATGGGATGGTTGATTTTGCATCACCCGAACGTGATGAGTCCGGGTCCTGAAGACGATCACGTTGAAGATGACGCCTTTATCCGCCGCTTCTATAAGAGGAAGTGGCTGCACACTGGCGTCCCCATCTGTAGGAGAGTCTTGTCTTATCTTTAGGGGTGGGACATCGTCAAGGTCAGTCCCATATTCAAAGATTTCGAGGCTGACCAAGATTTGGAAGACTCTGGTGAGGATGCGATCACTCTGCCGAAGTGGGGGTTTCGTTGGTTGCAGAGTATTCGGCTTTCCTACTTGGTCTACCGTAACCAGAATAAGTGTTATCTAGAGCCATATCTGCCGAGCCGGTTTGCCCGCCAGCTTGGTTACTCCCAGCTAATGTTACGGAACCCAGCAACAGTCTGGGGTTTGCTGGAAGTTTACTGGATGGAGCCCGAGGTTGGCAATATTATAATGCCGGGTGCACTGGGGTTCATTTCAATACACCAGTTCACAACCCTCGGCCACAGATCCTGTATTCGGCCGTTAAGCTGTATTGCGTCATGAATACTGTGCCTCCTGATTATGATAGGGAGACTAGTTTCATCGTTGGAACTCAGCTAGAGGCTACGAAGAACATATTGGTGGCGGCCCGATCATATCGTCCACCAGAGTTGGCGGGATATCGGGCTGCTGCTGCAGCGTCAACGGGAGGCATTCGGGAAGATCCCCCAGCTGGAAAGAGGCGGGCTGACGCAGAAGCCGGTTCGTCTGCACCAAAAAGGCCGAGAAAAGCGACGACTCCAAAGGTGGGGGCTACAGGAGTACCGCCGGTAATGCCAATGGAATCAGTTCCTGCTGAGGTAAAGACGTTCTCCATAATCTGGCTCCTTCTGTCATTTTTGTGACATATGCTTTCTTTTTGTAGGAGCCGCTGAAAAGGAGACCCCGAACTCCAAAATCGGGTGCCAGCAGACCAAAGGAGGTGGCGGGCTCATCTGAAGAGCGCATTCCTCCGATTGTGATGTCTCCCGTGGAGGAGAATCCGGACGATGTCGTTCCTGCGAAGATTTTAGTATCTCCAGATTCTGTTAGAAGGGACGATGTGGATGAAGCAATTCCCGGGAGGGTACAAGCCGCCGTGGGGGCCTCTGACATTGAGGACCCAGCAGATAAGGGGCTTCCGGATGAGGAAGTGGAGTGGAGTTCGTCGTCTTCAGATGACGTTCCTCCAGAGATGAGTGAGCCTGTTGCAGGAGCAACAGACATGATTGAAACAGATGAGAGGGCTGATTCCCCTCCTTGTCATGATGAGGGGAGGTCGGCTGTAGCATTGCCGAGCCCTACTCCAGACTCAGCAGCGGAGGCTGAGGTGGCTGCCGACCGGGATGTAGCGACAGATTCTATCCCCGTGAAGGAATTTGATGAGGAAGGTGACACTCGTCCGCCGAGCCTGACTCCAGGGGAGCCGAGTCAGGAAACAAGTGCTGATCTCACTACTTTGCCAGAGGGGAAGGGTCCCGTACGGCCTGCTGGTAGTGTGTTGGAGACGGGGAAGGTAGCCCCTGACGTCGGTGGTCCCTACGAGCTTGGGACGGGTAAGGGTTTGCTGGAAGCCCCTGTTGCTACTTTGGGCACGATATCGACGCCCCTCTCGGCTCCTTCCGCTCTCTTGGCTCCTCGGGCCGGTGGCGAAGTTCAAGCCCCCGTTGAGGGAGAGTCCGTTGATACCGAGGTTTTAGTCTCGTAGATTGAAGCCGGCGGGTCTTTTTCCGGTCCGCCGTCTAGACCAGCTCCTCCAACTCCTGCTATGACACCGCAAGTGCTGGCGGATGCGGATGAGTACGTGAAGTTTATCACTGAGGCAGTATACAAGATACTGCAGAGGGGTGTATCGGCAATGATGAATGCCAATGGGAGTTTTGCGACGACAAAAACCATGGCGCTCCCTCACATTGGTCTGATACGTTCCCACCAGGGCCATGATCATATGGCCGAGATTCTGGAGGCATCAGTGGCCGAGCTCGACCAGCTGCTTTCCGAGTTTTAGTGTATCCAGTAAAATGATCTCTCCGCCCTGATAGATGCAGAAAAAGAGAAGTTGATCGCTGAAACTAAGTCATCTTATCAGGCCACCGTGGCTGTCTGGGAATGCGAGGTGGCCGAAGCTGAGGCTGCGGTGGAGAGGATATCTCAGTCCACGCAGGAGAAGGTGGAGTTGCTGTTTGCTATGAAATATAAAAGGACAGAACAATTATCGGAGGACTGGACTTTTACTTCACGTTACAAACTCGCTTGTACAAAGAAAGCCTAGGAACGATAACCTAGGTACAGCAATCTAAGTACAATTGTTTATTTTTGATTCTGGGGGTGACGATAGAGGCTTGAGAAAGCGACGACAGCTCTGCCTTACTTCTTGGACGATCGGTATGCAGCCTTGGCTCCAGAAGATTGCTTGGCGTTGAAGAAATGCTCTCTTTGCTCTCTCGGCTCTTTCTCTCCAAGTATTCTGGTGCTCTCTGATCTCGAAAAAAAGGTCCTCTCCTGCAAGGGAATGGCACCTTGCTATTTATAAGAAGGGAATGCAATCATTAGGGTTTACAATAATTATTCCTTGAAGTGGCGGCGGCCTGTTGATTGATCAATCTGGACCATTAATCTTGGGTGTGATGAATCTGGGCCATTAATGTAGATTGTGCCAAATCCTCTCAGTAATTAGTGCTGATTGGAATAAATCTCCCTTATGATGATCTGCTGATGTCTGCGAATCTGAACGAATAAGTTTAATTCATTCTCCTGCCACTTGTTCCAGATTATTGGGATTTGACCCAATCTTTGATTGCAGTAAATCTGGAAAATTGATTGGCTTTATGACCCGTGTCCTGGGAGCTGTAGAAGCATGGAAAATATTGCTTTTAGTCCCACATCGGAAAGAAAAAGAAGAAAGGGCTCACTCCATTCTATAAATAGAGCCCCCTTTCCTCCTTTGAAAAGGGCACCAACTTCTCTTCCCTCCTTCCAACTTGGACTCTTCCTACTACGCACCTTCGGGTGCTAAGTCGAAGAAGTCTAGGACAGCACGGGCTCGTCGAGCTCAGTCAGCTGTCCCAACCTCTGACCATCAGAGCGCCCCGTTCACTGTTAAAACGGGCCTCTGATGGAAAGTTGTAAACATGATACCTACGCACTCGTGAGTTCGGGATACCCGGGCCCACAAAACGAGTACAAATGTTGACCAAGATGTCCTTGACTTGCGAGATGGGATCCTTCACAAGCGCAAGGAAAGAAGGGGATTCTCTATGCCGTTCGAATTTAATATGGAGCTTCATGCGGCTCAAAATCCAGAAAGCTTCATGCGGCCCAAAAGCAGCATGGGGGCCTTAGGTGGCCCAAAATCAACATGGAAGCCCATGCGGCTCAGCCAGAAGGAGCCTTATGCGGCTCAGAAACTCATGCGGACCGAAACTCTTCTGGAGCCTCATGCGGCTCGGATAAGCTCTATGCAGTTACGACTCCGGTCATAACGACTCTTCATGCGGCTCGAGTATGAAGACCCTCATGCGGCTCGAGTATGGAGACGCTCATGCGGCTCGGTCGTGACGACTCTTCATGCGGCTCGGTCATGACGACGCTCATGCGGCTCGAGTATGAAGACTCTCATGCGGCTCGGTCATGACGACTCCCATGCGGTTCGGGTATGGAGACTCTCATGCGGTTCGGGCACGATGACTCCCATGCGGCTCGAGTATGGAGACGCACATACGGCTCGGTCGTGACGACTCTTCATGCGGCTCGGTCATGACGACGCTCATGCGGCTCGAGTATGAAGACTCTCATGTGGCTCGGTCATGACGACTCTCATGCGGTTCGGGTATGGAGACTCTCATGCGGTTCGGGCACGATGACTCTCATGCGGTTCGAGTGTGATGACTTTTATGCGGCTCATAAGCACAACAGTTGGGACACGTGGCTAGACACGTGTCAAAAGCCGATCATATCTCAATAATTCAGATCTACTGCAATCAAAGATTGGGTCAAATCCCAATAATCTGGGACACGTGGCAGGAGAATGAATTAAACTTATTCATTCAGATTCGCAGACATCAGCAAATCATCATCACGGAGATTTATTCCAATCAGTATTAATTACTGATAGGATTTGGTGCAATCTACATTAAATAGCCCAGATTCATCACACTCAAGATTAATGGCCCAGATTGATCAATCAACAGGCCGCCGCCACTCTAAGGGGTAATCATTGCAAACCCTAATGATTGCATTCCCTTCTTATAAATAGCGAGGTGCCATTCCCTTGCAAGAGGACCCCTTTTTCGAGATCAGAGAGGATTAGAAGACTTAGAGAAAAAGAGCAGAGAGAGAGCAAAGAGAGCATTTCTTCAACGCCAAGCAATCTTCTGGAGCCAAGGCTGCATACCGATCGTCCAAGGAGTAAGACAGAGCGGCCGTCGCTTTCCCGAGCCTCTATCGTCACCCCCCAGAATCTAAAATAAACAATTGTACTTAGACTGCTGTACCTAGGCTTTCGTCCCTAGGCTTTCTTTGTACAAGCGAGTTTGTAACGTGAAGTAAAAGTCCAATCCTCCGATAATTATTCTGCTCTTTTATATTTCATGGCAAACAGGAGGCACTGAGGGGATCTGAGCCGCATGAGGATTGAGCCGCATAAGCTCGGCCATGTGTCAAGGCTGCTTGGGGAGTGGCCCCCGAACCTTCGAATCACATGATAATGTGGGCCGCATGGACGTAGGCGGCCGCATAACGGGTAACTCCTTCGTGAGCCGCATGGAGATGGTCCTCGTGAGCCATATGGGGGAGCGTCTTCTTGAGACGCATAGGGGGAGCCTCCGCTTGAGCCGCATAGGGCTGTTTCGATCTGGACCGCATAGGGCAACTTCGGCCTGAGCCGCATGGGGAGTCTCCGCTCGAGCCGCATATGACTGTCCACGTGTCTAGGCTGCGTGGCATTTTCTGGATCTCGGGTGATTGTGTCAGAGATCTCCTTCGTTTTCCTAGGAGTCTTCCATTATGACAGAGTCATAATTACATCTTTGTGTCAGGGCTGTCGTCTTGTCAGAGCTGTCAGCCGTCAAGGCAATTAATGCAGTAAGGGAAGAGTTATTTGTATGCTACGTGGCACCTCTCTTCTGAGCCACATGGGGTTCCCTGGCCGCATAGATCTTCCTTTAGTCTTTTCCATGCTTCTATAAGACCCCCTTCGAAGTTTTCAATTTGCAAAATTGAAATACTTTGAATAAGAAGCATGGCTGTGTGTAAATTCTTCTGACCGCATAAGGGGTCCTGGCCGCATGGATGGCTTAGCCGTATGGATGTTTCAGCCGCATGGGTGTTTCAGCCGCATGGGCTTTCTGCCACGTTATCGTTGCCACATATGGCAATCTTTTGCATTAAATGCTGTTGATTTGCTGTCAGTTTTAAAGGCCACTTTTCGGCACGGGATCCCAGGAGTTTGGCCTTCATTTTAGACGGCTCACCTCGATAACCGAAGAGTCGGTCTTCGTGTATGCACGGGAATCAAAATGCCTCACTTTCGTTTATAAATATGGATGAGTTTGGTCTGAGGGATTCTTTTACTTTCTCTTTCGTTCCAACTATTGCTGTCTCGCCTTTCTTTCCTCATTTTCCTTCTCCGATCGTCGGACATGGCCCCCAAATCTTCCAAGGTCGCCTCTGCTGCTGCGAAGGGCAAGAAGGCGGCTTCCTCGTCAGCCGTCGTGCCCAAAGTGCACCCTGATGTCCGCCCTGCTCTCAATGGTAAGGGTTGTATTTGAATACTTTGAATCCTAAGAACCCATGGCTCTGTTGCATATTTATGCACAAGCCTTCATCCTTCGTCTGAACCACCAAGTTCGACCATGATAGAGCCGCATATGCTGTATGGGCTGTATGACCCTCTAATATCCGAGCCGCATAGGAGATGCCCTATGTTTGAGCCGCATGAGAAGGATTTGAGCCTCTGGATATGAACCGCATGAAGTCTCCCTTGAACGGAGCCGCATATGTTTCTGACAGACTGAACCGCATAGCATTTTGCGCCGTATAAGCTCTTCTGCTAGAACTGCATATGTTCAACTGATCCGCATAAGCTATCGAACCAGTGTCACATGGAACTTCCGTCTGATTTGGGCCGCATGAGGTAACTGTGGCAGCCAATATGGTAACTGTGGCAGCCAATATGGTGTCAGTGCAATTTGGCAACTTCCCTCCAACAGAGACTCAAGACGGCGTAGTCCCCATCCCTCTGGCGACAATGGAGATTGCTAATCTTCTACCTCCCCGAGATCAGGCTGCTGGTATAGTGCCCCTCCCCACATCACGAGGGGAGGTCATGTGGGTCCATCCAGACTTAGTATCTGAAGTGACTCAGTCTACACCATCTTCCATTCGCAAGAGCAAGAGTGGAAAAGTCTGATCATGCCGCACAATCTCGGCAGATATGGAAGAAGTCGCAGCCGTCGTCACTCGGTCTGGGGCACAATCCCAACCTGTGGCTGATAACTCGGCTGAAGATCATCAGCCCACTACAACTGACGCTCCGGGACCTTCTCAGCCTCCGACGACCGACAAGCCTAGGCCGAAGGAGACTCACTTTGACAAATCCCTCCGGAAAGAGGCACCGCAGGGGCTGGAGAGGCCCTACAACTTCGACATCTTAGCGCAATTGGCCAATATGCCGACCAAATTATCATTATACGAGCTTTTGAGACTCTCAAAAGATGTCCGTGCGGCTTTGAGTGATGCACTCCAAAACGCCGACGTGTACCTGGCTCAGGTCAACATCACGGGAGAAAGCCCACCTGCAGATCTCCAAGACAGCGCTTGTACGGGAGCGATGCCAAACATTGTCTTCACTCTGCAGGACATGCTCATCAAAACCAACCTGCACGATCGCCCGTTATACTACACTGGATACATCGATGACGTAAAGGTGGATCGGATGCACATTGATCCTGGGTCTTCCATAAGCATTATTCCGAAGGGTCTGCTACATCATTTTCGCATTCCGATGCATCGCCTGACGCCTACAAGCACCGCCATCAGCGGTTTCAATTCGGACAGGAGCTACCCAATTGGGAAGATTCGTCTGAAGTATCAAATTGGCGATCTCCAATCAGAAGTCACCTGCTACATCATAGATGCAGACACTTCTTACAACATCCTCTTGGGGCGCCCTTGGATACACGATTATATGATCGTGCCTTCCACGCTGTACCAGTGCTTCAAATATGTCGACAAACACGGCTTCGTGAGGACAAAATTTGCTGATATCGATCCCTTCAAAGGGGTCGATTCCTACTACTCAGACTCTTGCCTGTACGAAAAGTCAAAGAAACACCTTGATGAAGGAGATGTGCAAGCTCGTACCGAGACAGCCACAGGATCAGAAGAACCTCTGACGATCCACCTCCAAGCTCGCAAACCTGGCAAGTCCGCACCCCTTACAGCCACTCTGCGTAAGGACGCAACCAGCCTCTCGGCGCAAGAAGAGCAGATGATAATCCGGCTGCCAAGGTCTGGCCAAGTGCCAAGACCCACAACTGAGCCACTGACAATCAGGCTGCCGAGAGTCGGCCAGCCGCAAACGGAGAAGCTCAATCCCTCCGACAAGCCGATGACGATATGCCTTCCCAGGAAGGGTCGTCACCCCGATGCAAGGTCTGGGACTTCTAGCGAACCAACCACTCCCCGTCCAGCATCAAGTATCAAGCTAGGGGTCGCTAGCCTGCCAACAACTCCATGCTCCGCTCCACCAACTGAACCTCTGACGATCAAGCTGCCCAGGTCATCCTCTCAGTCTTCGATTATACAGGGGGTAGCCGAAGAGGAACCGGAGCTAGCCGACCTTGGGTCAGATGACGGGAGACTACCTCTGTATCTTTATAGCCTTCAATCCAAATATCTCATGCAAAAATAAGGATATGATCTGGAGGCTACGCCAGGCTTGAACTACGGCACCGGGCGACGATTACCTTTGAAGCCACCAGTCCCGACTGGCAAGCCACGGGACTACTATAGCAAAAATCGATATGGATTAGGGTATGTAACACCCACGACGACCCCTGAGAGTTCAGATGAAGAGTGTGACTGGCAGTCACATTCAACCGGGTCACCAACTTCTAACTCGGATACCAGCATTAGAGACATATTCAGACAAGTCCTGTCAGTCAACATGGCATTCGCCGACGCTTATGAAGAAGATGAAGACATGCCTGAAATTCTCGAGCTAGAGCCGTGGGCCCAACAGTTGTATGCATAATAGGAAAAGCGGTTTGAGCTGAGAGAACCCCTACTGAAGATGAAGTTATACAAGTGGATCTTGGTTGCGAATCTTCTCCAAAACCAATCTTCGTCAGTAAAAGCCTAATAGACGAAGAGCGAGAATCGCTGCTGGAACTTGTCAAAGAATATATTGATGTGTTCGCTTGGAGCTATGAAGACATGCCGGGGTTAGATCCCGATATTGCTATCTACAAACTCAACATTCGGCCAGATGCAAAGCCGGTCAAGCAACAACAGCGACGCTTTCGCCCAGGCATCATGGATGCGATCGAAGCCGAAGTCAACAAACTGATAGCCAGTGGCTTCATTCGCGAAGAACAACATCCTGACTGGGTTGCGAACATAGTACCAGTCCTCAAGAAGAACGAGAAGATTCGAATCTGCATCGACTTCCGCAATCTGAACGAGGCATGTCCCAAAGATGAATTCCCCCTCCCTATCACAGACATCATGATTGACAACACATGCGACTTCGAACGTATGTCATTCATGGATGGTTTCTCGGTGTACAACCAAATCAAGATGTCTCCTGACGACGAAAACCATACATCATTCCGAACACCGATTGGCACATACTGTTACACAGTCATGCCTTTCGGTTTAAAGAATGCTGGTGCCACATATCAAAGAGCCATGAGTATCATCTTCAGAGAACACTTGCGCAAGACGGTGGAGTGCTACGTTGATGACATCGCCGTCAAGAGTCGCTATAAGGGAGACCATCTGCAGGATCTGAGAACAGTATTCGACCTGATGCGAGCGCACAATTTGAAAATGAACCCTACGAAGTCCTTCCTGGGCGTATCCAGCAGGAAATTCTTGGGTTTTATTATTACGGCCCAGGGTATCCATGTAGACCCTGAGAAGACAAAGGCGATTATGGAGATGGGTCCTCCGAGAAATCTCTGCGAACTCAGAGGCCTCCAAGGGAGGCTAGCTTACATCAGGAGGTTCATTTCTAACCTCTCCGGGCGATGTCGACCATTCACCCATCTCATGAAGAAAGGTGTCTCATTCGTATGGGACGAAGAATGCCAACGGGCCTTCGACAGCATCAAAGAATATTTGTCGAACCCTCCAGTCCTGGTGGCTCCGGTTGCTGGAAAACCATTCCTGTTCTACGTACGAGCAATGGAACATTCCCTCGGGGCTCTGCTGGCACAAAACAACGATGCAAGCCATGAACAAGCCATATATTACCTCAGTCGAATGATGATTTGGCCAGAACACCGATACACCGTCGTGGAGAAGGAATGCCTCGCCCTGGTGTTCGCCATTCAAAAGACACGATACTATGTCACAGGACAAACCATACATGTGATCTCATGAGTCAATCCTCTCAGGGTCCTCATGACGAAACCAGGAGCACTCAGCTCCCGCCTTGCCACATGGGCAATATTGTTGTCCCCCTATCATATGATCTTCGTCCCACAAAAGGCTGTTAAAGGTCAAGCTCCGACAGACTTTTTAGCAGCCCACCCTGGCTCGGAGTCGTCTAGAGTATATGAAGAGATCCCAGATGAGGTCGCCGACTCGCACACAACCTCTCATGATGATATATAGCGAATGTTCTTTGACGGTGCTTCGAGAACTGGACCTAAGGACAACATCGTCGTCGGAGTCGGAGTGGTGCTGGTTTCTCCTTCCGGATTGGTGATCAATCGCGCTTACTCTCTCACAGAACCCTGCTCTAACAATGTGGCCGAGTACAACGCTTTGGTCATTGGCCTCCAACTTGCAAGAGAGCTGGGGGTAGAATATCTTGAAGTGTACGGCGATTCCCAGTTAATTGTCAATCAGATCCGGAGCTCATACGAGGTTCGCCACGAAGACATGATCCTCTATCACCAAATAGCGATCAATATCATATCATCGTTCGAGGGGTTCTTCATCGAGCACGTTCCCAGACTCCAAAATATCGAAGCCGATGCCCTAGCTGGCCTTGCCGCTTCCCTAGCGGTTCCAAACTATGATCATCAATCGGTAGATGTGATAGGCCACGAACTGGTCTGTCCCAAGAACAACGTTCAGTTTGTGGCGAGTTATTCCGCTCAGACGGTCGACGAAGCGCCGAACTGGAGACAACCATTCATAGACTTCGTGGTCTACGACATCCTGCCCGAGAATCCAAAGGAGGCCACTTCCATCAGAAGGCGTTCTCTTAGATTCTTCTACGATACAGAGACAAAAATGCTGTATCATCGATCTTATGATAGATTATTACTTCGGTGTCTGTCAAACGCAGAAGCCAAGGAAGCCGTACGCGAAGCTCATGACGGTATCTGTGGGGCCCATCAGCCTGGCCCTAAATTACAGGACCGTCTCCGCCGAATGGGCTACTACTGGCCCACGATGGTAGCGGATGCGATAGATTATGCAAGAAAATGCAAAGTCTGCCAAGTCCACGCAGACTTCATCCACCAGCCATCTGAGTTTTTACATCCGACGGTGGCGTCCTGGCCATTCGAAGCATGGGGAATGGATATCATCGGTCCAATCACTGCACATTCCTCCCGAGGACATCGCTTCATACTCGCGATCACGGATTACTTCTCCAAATGGGCGGA
The DNA here is from genome assembly GCA_029216955.1 of Iris pallida. NCBI lineage: Eukaryota > Viridiplantae > Streptophyta > Magnoliopsida > Asparagales > Iridaceae > Iris > Iris pallida. The sequence continues at coordinate 203,939 of JANAVB010035820.1, read as the reverse complement.
AGCTGTCCCACTTGCAGAAGTGAAGACTTCAAACGTGATCAGCTTCCTCAAGCATCACGCCATCTATCGCTTTGGAGTGCCCCGAAGGATCATCCATGATAATGGTCCGCAGTTTGTAAGCCACGTCTTCTATTGGTTTTGCAACAAGCATAGAATTCAGAATATTGCTTCGACGCCATACAATCCAGCAACAAATGGATTGGCAGGAGCATTCAACAAAACCATCATCAAGTTGCTCAAAAAGTTCGTATCCTCCAACAAACGCGACTGGAACGAGAAGCTTGGTGAATGCTTATGGGCATACCGTACCACGGTCCGAACGGCCACAGGGAATATGCCATTCCCCCTGGTGTACGGGAGTGAGGCAGTTCTCCCATTGGAGACTCAAATACCCTCACTACGCGTCGCTCTTACTTACCAACTGACGACAGATGATAACTACCGTCGCCGGCCGCAAGAGTTGGAGGCCTTAGATGAAAAGTGCCTTCTGGCTCAGCAGCGAATCGAGCTATACCAAGCACGCATCTCTGGAGCCTTCAACAAGAAGGTCAAAATCAGAACATTCTAAGTGGGCGATCTCGTTCTGGCAGTCCGGAGGCCGATGGTCATGACTCACAAGACCGCCGGCAAGTTCCAGCCAAAGTGGGAAGGCCCATTCATCATTGAGGCTGTATTCTCCAACGGTGCTTACCGTCTCGCAAAACAAAATGGAGACTTGCCCATTTTGCCCGTCAATGGCAAGTTCCTGAAGAAATATTATGTCTGAACGACATTACAGATCATCGAGTCATGTACCCGCTGGTGCCGCTGAACTCACATCCATAACATTCTAGATTATCGAGTCATGTACCCGCTGGTACCTCTGAACTCACCCTCACAACATCCCAGATCATTGAGTCACGTACCCGCTGGTACCTCTGAACTCACCCTCACAATATTCTAGATTATCGAGTCATGTACCCGCTGGTGCCTCTGAACTCACATTTCGGTCACTCTTTCAGATAGTAAGTCATGTATGATCATACCTCTGAACTTTCTTCCTGGAAGAGATCCTCCCTCATGATCTACTACCCGTACTCCCAGTGCACAAAAAGGGTAACAGATCCACAAATTTCCAAAACGTCCATGTCCTCATTACCTCTGAGTCGTTCCACTTCCGCCAAAAACAAATCACCCCTACATAGAACTTCCATGTCCTCATTACCTCTGAGTCATTCTATGTACCCTCCTTCATTGAGCCCACTCCTGCCATGTCCTCATTACCTCTGAGTGGGAAGGCTCCGTCGAAGAAACCTTCATGCTTGCCATGTCCTCATTACCTCTGAGTAAGTATGAAGATTCCCTTTCGACTTATTATCTGTACCTACAACCGGAGTATGCCAAGGATAATAGGTCCACAAATATTCCTCGCTGAGTCCACTCCTGCCATGTCCTCATTACCTCTGAGCAGGAAGACTCCACGGTAAAACCTCTGTACTTACCATGTCCTCATTACCTCTGAGTAAGTATGTCGGTCCTCTCTTGTCTTATTATCTGTACCCTGAACCAGGGTACGCCAAGGGTAATAGGCCCACAAATGTCCTCTGTCGACAACAAATATCCCCCGTTAAACCCTCATGCTTGCCATGTCCTCATTACCTCTGAGTAAGTATATTGGTTCCCCTTCATCCTATTATCTGTATCCTAAGTCGGGGTACGCCAAGGATAATAGGCCCACAAATGTCCTCTGCTGACCACAAATGTCCTCAGTTGACCACAAATATCCTCTATTGACCGTAAATTTCTCATCATGCCCCAGGAGCCCAGCTGCTCCATGGCATTCTTTTGCCCGGTACCAAGAACCTCCATATTCGCCTTACCGCGGAGTTGTTCTAGGTATCCCTATCAAACTTATTATCCGTACCTAAAACCAAGGTATGCCAAGGATAATAGGACCACAAATGTCCTCTGTTGACCATAAATGCCGTACTAGGTCCCCTAGTACATCCACATCATTCCTCATCGTCACATGCTTTCGGAGCCCAGCTGTTCCATAGCATTCTTTCACCCAATGCATAGAACTTCCACGTTGATAGCACCTCTGGGTTGTTCTATGTATCCTCATTCGAGTTCACTCCTACCACGTCCTCATTACCTCTGAGTAGGAAGGCTCTACTTTAGACCCATATTTACCACGTCCTCATCCCCTCTGGGTAAATATGATGGTTCCCTCTCTCAACTTATTATTCGTACCTAAAACCGAGGTACGCCAAGGATGATAAGTCCACATAAAATCTCCAACGGAACTACCCAAACCTATCACGTCCATGCTACCTCTGATTGGATTGCCACACCCAAACAACTCTACTTTCCATGCTTCTTATTCAAAGTGTTCCAAATTTGTAATTTGGAAACTTTGAAGGGGGTCCTGTAGAAGCATGAAAAATATTGCTTTTAGTCCCACATCGGAAAGGAGAAGAAGAAAGGGCTCACTCTATTCTATAAATAGAGCCTCCTTTCCTCATTTGAAAAGGGCATCAACTTCTCTTCCCTCCTTCCAACTTGGACTCTTCCTACTATGCACCTTCGGGTGCTAAGTCGAAGAAGTCTAGGGCAGCGCGGGCTCGTCGAGCTCAGTCAGCTGTCCCAACCTCTGACCATTAGAGCGCCCCGCTCACTGTTAAAACGGGCCTCTGATGGAAAGTTGTAAACATGATACCTACGCACTCGTGAGTTCGGGATACCCGGGCCCATAAAACGAGTACAAAGGTTGACCAAGATGTCCTTGACTTACGAGATGGGATCCTTCATAAGCGCAAGGAAAGAAGGGGATCCTCTATGCCGTTCGAATTCAACATGAAGCTTCATTGGCTCAAAATCCAGAAAGATTCATGCGGCCCAAAAGCAGCATGGGGGCCTTAGGTGGCCCAAAATCAACAAGGAAGCCCATACGGCTCAGCCAGAAGGAGCCTCATGCGGCTCAGAAACTCATGCGGACCGAAAGTCTTCTGGAGCCTCATGCGGCTCGGATAAGCTCTATGCGGTTACGACTTCAGTCATAACGACTCTTCATGCGGCTCGAGTATGAAGACTCTCATGCGGCTCGAGTATGGAGACGCTCATGCGGCTCGGTCGTGACGACTCTTCATGCGGCTCAGTCATGACGACGCTCATGCGGCTCGAGTATGAAGACCCTCATGCGGCTCGGTCATGACGACTCTCATGCGGTTCGGGTATGGAGACTCTCATGCGGTTCGGGCACGATGAGTCCCATGCGACTCGAGTATGGAGACGCTCATGCGGCTCGGTCGTGACGACTCTTCATGCGGCTCGGTCATGACGACGCTCATGCGGCTCGAGTATGAAGACTCTCATACGGCTCGGTCATGACGACTCTCATGCGGTTCGGGTATGGAGACTCTCATGCGGTTCGGGCATGATGACTCTCATGCGGTTCGAGTGTGATGACTTTCATGCGGCTCATGAGCACAACAGTTGGGACACGTGGCTAGACACGTGTCAAAAACCGATCATATCTCAATAATTCAGATCTACTGCAATCAAAGATTGGGTCAAATCCCAATAATCTGGGACACGTGGCAGGAGAATGAATTAAACTTATTCATTCAGATTCGCAGACATCAGCAAATCATCATCACGGAGATTTATTCCAATCGACATTAATTACTGATAGGATATGGTGCAATCTACATTAAATGGCCCAGATTCATCACACTCAAGATTAATGGCCCAGATTGAACAATCAACAGGCCGCCGCCACTCTAAGGGACAATTATTGCAAACCCTAATGATTGCATTCCCTTTTTATAAATAGCGAGGTGCCATTCCCTTGCAAGAGGACCCCTTTTCGAGATTAGAGAGCATTAGAAGACTTGGAGAAAAAGAGCAGAGAGAGAGCAAAGAGCATATTTCTTCAACGCCAAACAATCTTCTGGAGCCAAGGCTGCATACCGATCGTCCAAGGAGAAAGGTAGAGCGGCCGTCGCTTTTCCGAGCCTCTATCGTCATCCCTCAGAATCTAAAATAAACAATTGTACTTAGACTGCTGTACCTAGGCTTTCGTCCCTAGGCTTTCTTTGTACAAGCGAGTTTGTAACGTGAAGTAAAAGTCCAGTCCTCCGATAATTGTTCTGCTCTTTTATATTTCAGGGCAAACAGGAGCCACTGAGGGGATCTGAGCCGCATGAGGATTGAGCCGCATAAGCCCGGCCACGTGTCAAGGCTGCTTGGGGAGTGGCCCCCGAACCTTCGAATCACATGATAATGTGGGCCGCATGGACGTAGGCGGCCGCATAACGGGTAACTCCTTCGTGAGCCGCATGGAGATGGTCCTCTTGAGCCGCATAGGGGAGCATCTTCTTGAGCCGCATAGGGAGAGCCTCCGCTTGAGCCGCATAGGGCTGTTTTGATCTGGGCCGCATAGGGCAACTTCGGCCTGAGCCACATGGGGAGTCTTCGCTCGAGCCGCATATGACTGTCCACGTGTCTAGGCCGCGTGGCATTTTCTGGATCTCGGGGGATTGTGTCAGAGATCTCCTTCGTTTCCCTAGGAGTCTTTCATTATGACAGAGTCATAATTACATCTTTGTGTCAGGGCTGTCGTCTTGTCAGAGCTGTCAGCCGTCAAGACAATTAATACAGTAAGGGAAGAGTTGTTTGTATGCTACGTGGTACCTCTCTTCTAAGCCGCATGGAACGCATAGTCCCGTTGAGCCGCATAGATTCTGAGCCGCATGGGCTTTCTGAGCCGCATGGGGTTCCCTGGCCGCATAGATCTTCCTTTAGTCTTTTTCATGCTTCTACAAGACCCCCTTCGAAGTTTTCAATTTGCAAAATTGAAATACTTTGAATAAGAAGCATGGCTGTGTGTAAATTCTTCTGACCGCATAAGGGGTCCTGGCTGCATGGATGTCCTGGCCGCATGGATGGCTTAGCCGTATGGATGTTTCAGCCGCATGGGTGTTTCAGCCGCATGGGCTTTCTGCCACGTCATCGTTGTCACGTATGACAATCTTTTGCATTAAATGCTGTTGATTTGCTGTTAGTTTTAAAGTCCACTTTTCGGCGCGGGATCCCAGGAGTTTGGCCTTTATTTTAGGCGGCTCACCTCGATAACCGAAGAGTCGGTCTTCGTGTATGCACGGGAATCAAAATACCTCACTTTCATTTATAAATATGGATGAGTTTGGTCTGAAGGATTCTTTTACTTTTGTCACGCCCCAGAACCAGAATACTGGAGAGCGGGGGCAGACATAGCCAGCTACGTATAGGAAATGGAATCCATCTCGCTGTACGGTCACGGCTGTCTAGATACATGAGGGTTTATCTACAAGCCAACAGTCTCTTAAGGTCATGAACAAGCCTAGTGTCTCAATCACAAGCAAGTAAGTAAAAGTTACAAGATGTATGATCATTAAATATACAATAGTAAGGCATCCCAAACATTACATATTCAGCTGATCATGAAGCTAGTCGTTACAAAATGTTAGGACTAGCAAGTGTTTAGTCATACATGATCAACCCTAGGATCTGTTAATCATGTTACAGCCCGTAGGCAGACAGTAAGTAAGTGCAATCGAGCTAAACAGGTGCTCGTCGGCTAAACGCCTCAAAAGAATAATTTTTACAATAGAGTGGGAGAGCCAAAAATAACCCACTCGTTGCCAGGATTCCTTCTAGTGTTCACCATCTGGTAGGAAGGTCGGTAGGTCCTCTGGAGCTGCTCCAAAATCTGGCAACACAAAACCAGCTGGGTCAGACCCCAGAAAGAGCAAGTGCCACAAAGGAAGCTTCACTTAAGAACTAAAACCAGCAATCAGCATAAGATATAAATAAAAGTAAGAACTGGAAATAAAGAAAATGCACAAGGATGATATACGACGAGATAACCATGGAACTATTCAGATAACCAGGTTACAACCCGTAAACCAAACAAGGACCGGGGTTGTAACCCTTCGTCTGAACAGAGCTTGGAATTCTCACCATTTATCGGTACAATAAATACAAGCATTCTGGTCGTACAGTAATCTGGAACCGGATCAGGGCAAGACTAGACAGGTTAGACTCCATCCAATAACTTTATGGCCAAGCAAGAATTACGGCTTGATACTTTAACTAACTAGGGTTGTCACAAGCCTAATTACTAACATGATGCAGTGAGATTGTTCCACAGCTACAAGCCCTGCAGACCATCCAGGTTCCCCGGGTTAAAAGATTAGAGTTGAATTCAGGTGGGTACATCGTCCAGGAAACGAATGTACCCTTAGGTAGCTTGAAGGGTGCAATACATGACAGTGTGCTGGAAATGTGTCCTACTCGACGGCAGGCTACAGATCCCAAGGCGTGCCCAGGTAACGAGATTGCCTGTAGCTGGGAAATCTCTTCATGACTAATGTATTAATCTAGTTATTAGCCCTTAGTTTATTTCAATAGGTACTCCTTACCGTGGTACTCAGGAGTCCCCTCCTAGACATGATGCAAGACAAGACTGGATGATTTATATAAGCACAATCGTCCACGGTATCCAGGTTATTATACAGGTCATGTCATGTCAGGTAGCCGTCGCAACAGCTATTCGAGATAATCATGTCAGGTTATCAGGTCAAGTGTACTAATCAGGAGTGCGCCACTACGGGTCACAATCACGTCGTGCTCAGTTATCAATTCCAAGCTACGCTCAGGGCTATAGAAGAGCCAAGCTTAAGGGAAATAAAACCAAATCTGACACGCTGACATAAGGCCAAGTCAGCCAAAGGTCATACGCTCAGTGCAAGCTACGCTCAGGTTAAGCTATGCTCAGGCCAGCGTACGCCTTGCTCGCTTAAGCTAGCGTACCAAGGCACGCGTACGCTCAAGCAAGCGTACACATCAGGTCTGCGTACGCTCGAGCTAGCGTACGAAAGGGTCCATACACTTCCAATGGGAAGCGTACGCAAGGGTCAGCGTACACAAGGGCACGCTCAAGCTACAGGTCAGCGTACGCTCAAGCTAGCGTACGCAAAAGACACGCTGCCAATAGGCAGCGTATCAAGGCTAGCGTACGCTCGCTAAAGAGCAGCGTACCAAGGCTAGCGTACGCTCGCTAAGGAGCAGCGTACCAAGGCTAGCGTACGCTCGCTAAAGAGCAGCGTACCAACGCTCGCTAAGGAGCAGCGTACCAAGGCTAGCGTACGCTCGCTAAAGAGCAGCGTACCAAGGCTAGCGTACGCTCGCTAAAGAGCAGCGTACCAAGGCTAGCGTACGCTCGCTAAAGAGCAGCGTACAGCTCAGTGGCATAAGCTAAAAAGCTAGCTCACTGTTCACTGTCTTCTCCAAATGGCAAGAACAGCAAGAACTCTAAAGTTGAATCTAAGCTTCAAAAGTCTATAACTGGGTCAAAACAAGTCCGAATCCAACTTTCCAAAGGTCAAAATTGGGTAGAATAAAATTCTCTACAACATGGAACCATTAAAACTTGAAAACAAAGAAGTTTGATAGATCAAAACCACAAAAATCCGAAAATAGCAAGACTCTAGATCTACAAGAATTAAAGCCTCAAAATAGAAAATGACAAGTTCTAATGTGGTTTAGAATCATGAGGAGAAGCTAATGAAACCATCAAAAGGAGTTCTCTTGTGGAAGCAAGTTGCACTTGCCTATGGTGTTCTTGGTTGGTGGAGAAGAGTAATGGTGGAGGAAGGAGAAGTAAATGAGAATTATGGAGAAGAGAGAAGGTTGGTGGGGATAATAAAGAGGGCGGGTTGTGGTGGAAATGAAGGAGAAGCATAGGCTAAGGTGCTCCACCCTTGGCCCATGATGAACCAAGCATTGGACCGGCCGAACCAAGCCAACCCAAACCGAGAGTAAACCAAGCCAAGCCAAGAAGAAAACTAAACAAGGAATCATGCAATACAAGAATAAATACGTACACGTATTCCAGAAATACGTAATACGAACCACAGGTATTACAACTCTACCCACCTTAAAAGAATTATGTCCTCGGAATTTAATCAAGAGGCTAGAGGAGCAATGACAAGCTACATTAATCACATGCAAGCTATAACTAGGCAGACAATCACTCATTCAAGCAAGAAATCGAAGGCATGAGGCATAAGAAAGACATTATACCTCACGAGTCAAACAAGTCGGGATATTGCGATCGGATATCATCCTCACACTCCCACGTTGACTCCCCCAAAGAGTGATGACCCCAAGCAACTCGGACTAACTTGATAGTCTTGTTCTTGAGGATCTTCTCTCTCCGGTCCAATATAGACACGGGCCTCTCCTCATACGAAAGGTTGGTACCAACAACCAATTCCGAATGATCCAGGATGTGGCTCGGGTCCGGAATATACCGTCGTAATTGGGATACATGGAACACGTCATGCACCTCGCTTAGCGACGGTGGAAGAGCGAGACGATAGGATACATCTTCTACTCGCTCCAGAATGTCAAACGGTCCTATATACCTAGGACTAAGCTTGCCCCGTACGCCGAAACGAATGACGCTACGGTTAGGCGAAATCCTCAGGAATACATGATCGCTGACCGAAAACTCGAGAGGACGCCGATGAGAATCAGCCCAATGGCGCTGACGATCTTGGGCAACTCGAAGATGATCTCTGACTCGCCTGACCACTTCAACTGTCTGGGCAATCATTTCTGGACCGAGCATCTGTCTCTCTCCAACATCATCCCAGGCTAGCGGGGACCTGCACTTTCTACCATACAGTGCATCGAACGGTGCCATCTGGATACTGGCCTGGAAACTATTATTGTACGAGAATTCTACCAGGTGCAAGTAATCTTCCCATGAACCACCGAAGTCAAGTGTGCAAGACCGCAATATATCTTCAAGAGTTTGGATCGTGCGCTCCGACTGGCCATCTGTCTGTGGGTGATAGGCTGAACTGAACTGGAGATGAGTCCCCAAACTCTCTTGCAAGCTATGCCAAAAGTGCGACGTAAATCTTGAATCTCGGTCCGAGGTGATACTGACTGGCATACCGTACAATCTGACAATCTGCCTGAGGTACATCTCTGCTAACTGAGCCGTCGACTGACCAACTCTGAATGGAAGAAAGTGAGCCACTTTCGTGAGCCTGTCAACTATAACCCAGATAGTATCTCTACCAGCTGGGGATCTAGGTAGTCCAGTCACAAAATCCATGGTCACATGCTCCCACTTCTATTCTGGAATCGGTAAGGGCTGAAGAAGTCCAACCGGTCTCTGATGTTCGGCTTTAACTTGTTGGCAAACCAAACACCGAGAGACAAACCGAGCTATCTCCCGCTTCATGCCATTCCACCAGAAATGCTGTTGGATATCACGGTACATCTTCGTACTGCCAGGATGGATGGAATACTGAGAACTGTGCGCTTCTGACATGATCTCCTGCCGGATATCTCCGCTGGGTACACAAAGGCGCTTACCATGTCGAAGTGTACCATCCTCATGAATGCATAACTCTGGTCTTCGTCCTGCCTCACACTCTGCTCTGAGTCGCTGAAGCTTGGAATCTGTTGACTGTGCCATCCGGATCCTCTCGACTATAGTGGACTGAACTTGCATACTGGCCATCAAGGCCACACTGGAAGGGAGAACAACTTCAATACCCATCTTCTGAAGATCTGCTAACAGCTCTGGTTGTACTGTTAGAAAATAAGCTCCGGCTCTCCTGCTCAATACATCCGCAACAACATTGGCCTTCCCGGGATGATACTGCAGGTTGACATCATAATCCACAAGAAGCTCCAGCCACCTCCTCTGACGCATATTAAGATCCTTCTGGGTGAAAACATACTTCAGGCTCTTATGGTCGGTGAAAATCTCCACCCTGTCTCCATACAAGTAGTGCCTCCACAACTTAAGTGCAAACACCACTGCTGCCAGCTCCAAGTCATGGTTGGGTAATTCCTCTCATGATCACGAAGTTGTCATGACGCATAAGCTATTACCTTCCCATGCTGCATCAGAACACATCCTAAACCTCTGCCTGAAGCATCACAGTACACTGAGAATCCTCCGGTCCCATCTGGAAGCGTGAGAATAGGAGCCGTTATCAAACCTCGCTTCAACTTCTCAAATGATTCTTGACACTCTGCTATCCAAACAAACGGCACATCCTTGCGGGTCAACTGGGTCATCGGCGCTGAAATTCGAGCAAAATTCGAAACAAACCGCCGGTAGTAGCCGGCCAATCCAAGAAAACTGCGAACCTCTGCAACTGTGCTGGGTACTGGCCATGACTCAATAGCCACAATCTTCTGGGGATCCACTTCTACTCCTCCTCGAGTGATGATATAACCCAAGTACGAAATACGATCGAGCCAAAACTCGTATTTACTGAACTTGGCATATAACTGGTGCTCTCTGAGGATCTGAAGAACTATACGGAGATGCTGCTCATGCTCCGCCTCACTCTTGCTGTAGACCAGAATGTCATCCAAGAACACAATCACAAACTGATCCAAGTAAGGCATAAAGATGCGATTCATGAGGTCCATGAATACTGCCGGCGCATTGGTTGCTCCAAAAGGCATAACAAGGAACTCCCAGTGCCCATATCTCGATCTAAAAGCTGTCTTCGGGGTGTCCTGCTCTCTGACTCTGATCTGATGATAACCTGAGCGCAAATCAATCTTCGAGAATACTGAAGCCCCCTTGAGTTGATCAAACAAGTCATCTATCCTCGGGAGAGGGTATCTGTTCTTGATTGTCACTGAGTTCAAGGTACGGTAATCAACACATAACCTAGACGTACCATCCTTCTTTTTCACAAGAAGCATCAGGGCTCCCCAAGGCGATCCACTTGCACGAATGAATCCCTTGGTTCTGAGTTCTTCAATCATCTTGTACAAGATCTCCAACTCTGACGGCGCCATCCTGTAGACTCTCTCTGACACTGGGGCTGTCCTAGGAATCAAGTCTATAGTGAACTCGATCTCCCGCTCCGGAGACATACCTGGAAGCTCTTGTGGAAAAACATCTGGGAACTTATCCACTATCCTGGGCAACTGAACTGCTGCTACTGCCATCCGTAATACTGGAGGAGAAGGCTCAACCTCGCCTCGAGAGAAAGAAAACTTCGGCTCGCTTGGAATGCTAAAAACAACCCTGCCAATGTGGCAGTCTATCCTAGCATACTGGTTCCTCAACCAATCCATCCCTAGGACCACATCATAATCGGCCATCGAAAACTCTATCAATCTAGCGGGGAACTCCCTACCGCTAACTACGATCCGACACGAGGAAAACACTCTATCTACTCCCACAAGTCCGTTACAGTAAGTATATTGAGACTTACTGATAATGACTCGGGCTCCAATCCTATCCGTGTCGCGAATCGTGCAGACATAAATGAATACGATGCACCAGAATCAAATAAAGCTGAAGCTGGAAAGGAGTTGACGAGAATAGTACCTGCCACTACCTCTCTAGGTGCCAATCCTTCTTCTATGGTCATCATCATGGCCTGACCATGCCCTCGGGATGCTGGTCCCCTTTGCTGAATTCCTCGCTGCCTATTCTGACTCAAGGCCTGGGCTTGCGCATACTGCTGGGGGTTCTGCTGCTGGAACACTTGGGACTGAGGTGACAAGGGCCTCGTCAATGGATACTGCTGCTGCTGGACCGGAGCTGGTCCTCTCACCGAAGAGCTAGAAAGGTTGGACGATGATGAACTACCCCTGTGTCCTGAAGCCATACATCTGCTGCGATAGCATCTTCACTACCGTCGAAGAAGGGAAGGTTCAAGCGCTTGAAGCTGTTGGCTGCGCTGTTCCCTGGATGACCGCCTCTGGTCAAAGCATCCGCCACTGCCTGTTGCAATGCATCTCCACGACGATCTTGAGAAGCTATCAAGGTCCTGACGAGCCCTACCAAAGTGCCATCATCAGGCTCGGCAGGCTGAACTGGCTGGACTGGTGGCTCTCCGCCAGAGGGCACGACTCTGGAGGCTACTCCGGAATACTGGGCTTGATCTCCAGCTTGCTGCTGGTCTGCGAGAGGTGCTCCACCTTGCTGGTCGGTAGGACCACGAACAATGCCGCTGAAGAAGACGACATAGGGAACAATAAGGAAGGACCAGGACAGATCAACGATACAAGCATATGATCAGGACAAGAATCCAGGGATTCAGAAGATACGAGCAGAGATCAAGGACGAATACTGATTGAGACATCTATTCGGTAAACCCTCACATATCTTGATTTACAAGACCTGCATGGTCCACCACTTAAACCATGTCACGCCCCAAAACCAGAATACTGGAGAGCGGGGGCAGACATAGCCAGCAACTTATAGGAAATGGAATCCATCTCGCTGTACGGTCACGGCTGTCTAGATACATGAGGGTTTATCTACAAGCCAACAGTCTCTTAAGGTCATGAACAAGCCTAGTGTCTCAATCACAAGCAAGTAAGTGAAAGTTACAAGATGTATGATCATTAAATATACAATAGTAAGGCATCCCAAACATTACATATTCAGCTGATCATGAAGCTAGTCGTTACAAAATGTTAGGACTAGTAAGAGTTTAGTCATACATGATCAACCCTAGGATCTGTTAATCATGTTACAGCCCGTAGGCAGACAGTAAGTAAGTACAATCGAGCTAAACAGGTGCTCGTCGGCTAAACGCCTCAAAAGAATAATTTTTACAATAGAGTGGGAGAGCCAAAAATAACCCACTCGTTGCCAGGATTCTTTCTAGTGTTCACCATCTGGCAGGAAGGTCGGTAGGTCCTCTGGAGCTGCTCCGAAATCTGGCCACACAAAACCAGCTGGGTCAGACCCCAGAAAGAGCAAGTGCCATAAAGGAAGCTTCACTTAAGAACTAAAACTAGCAATCAGCATAAGATATAAATAAAAGTAAGAACTGGAAATAAAGAAAATGCACCAGGATGATATACGACGAGATAACCATGGAACTATTCAGATAACCAGGTTACAACCCATAAACCAAACAAGGTCCGGGGTTGTAACCCTTCGTCTGAACAGAGCTTGGAATTCTCACCATTTATCGGTACAATAAATACAAGCATTCTGGTCATGCAGTAATCTGAAACAGGATCAGGGCAAGACTAGACAGGTTAGATTCCATCCAATCACTTCACGGCCAAGCAAGAATTACGGCTTGATACTTTAACTAACTAGGGTTGTCACAAGCCTAATTACTAACATGATGCAGTGAGATTGTTCCACAGCCACAAGCCCTGCAGACCATCTAGGTTCCCCGGGTTAAAAGATTAGAGTTGAATTCAGGTGGGTACATCGTCCAGGAAATGAATGTACCCTTAGGTAGCTTGAAGGGTGCAACACATGACAGTGTGCTGAAAATGTGCCCTACTCGACGGCAGGCTACAGATCCCAAGGCGTGCCCAGGTAACGAGATTGCCTGTAGCTGGGAAATTTCTTCATGACTAATGTATTAATCTAGTTATTAGCCCTTAGTTTATTTCAATAGGTACTCCTGACCGTGGTACTCAGGAGTCCCCTCCTAGACATGATGCAAGACAAGACTGGATAATTTATACAAGCACAATCGCCCACGGTGTCCAGGTTATTATACAGGTCATGTCATGTCAGGTAGCCATCGCAACAGCTATTCGAGATAATCATGTCAGGTTATCAGGTCAAGTGTACTAATCAGGAGTGCGCCACGACGGGCCACTATCAGGTCATGTCAGGTTATTATGTCAGGAGTGCACCACTGTATGGGATGCATGACCCTCTCATATCCGAGCTGCATAGGAGATGCCCTATGTTTGAGCCACATGAGAAGGATTTGAGCCTCTGGATATGAACCGCATGAAGTCTCCCTTGAACGGAGCCGCATATGTTTCTGACAGACTGAACCGCATAGCATTTTGCGTCGCATAAGCTCTTCTACTAGAACCGTATATGTTCAACTGATCCGCATAAGCTATCGAACCAGTGTCACATGGAACTCCCATCTGATTTGGGCCGCATGAGGCTGTGTTGACTCGAACCGCATAGGCTCCCTTGAAGCCGTGCCACCTGAAGCCCAGTTGAAAAGTGAGCCGCATAAGGCTTCATTGATCCGAGCCGTATAGGCTCGTAGGGACCTCTTTTTGAGATTTGTTCAATGATTTTGCTTTAACCATCTTTTAATCCTGTTTCTTTTTGTCCTTTTCCAGTGAACCTCCCAACCAACCCAGCAGGAGAGCTTCTTATGGGTTCAGCTCAATTTGCCGTGGGCGTACGGCTCGATGACTTAATTCGACATATAATGGATCAGCTTCCCGCTAATGAGCCTAGGGAGAGGGTGGCTGTCATCAACAACCAGCCTTTCTACTTTCTTTGTACGATGATGAATTCGGGGAAACTGGACGGAGAATATCTGAAACCGGCTTTTCTCTTTAGAGATACCTTTTCCATAAAGAACTTCCGATTGCTGGACGTTTCTGAGATCTGGAACTTTACTGTGGACGGGGTGGAGATCCATATTCCCGAGATGGAGCGGTATTTTCCCCTCTCGTGGTTCAACATGGTACCGTCGAGCAGGACGATGGCGGGCTCCCTGACTCCCACCCAATCGAGGATGTTCGTGGGCAACATCTACTATAATAGGCGTACGGGGTCACCATGTGTAGGCAAGGAATCAGTCAGTCGGAGTGTGATGGGGTTGCTTCCTGGTACTTTTATAAACGTGGCTGGTCCCAACTTCACTTTTACTCGAGCTGATACCTTTCTGAATCAACTCGCTCGCAAGGGGTCTTATCCTATGGGCAGGTTGTCGCTGCTGAATTAGATAAACCCCATTCCTACATGGACCAATCTTACCTCCTGGATCCTGAGGAACTACGGGGAGTCCCTTCGGGAGATTGATCTCTACTACGCCATCCGGGGCACCTGTTACGGGTTGCCCATTAACAAGCCTTTCTTCATGGCCCTTTTGGAGATGTATAACCGGTGTACGGGTACTTTCTTCGCGCCCGGAGGAGAGTTGGGACTTGCTCTCCATGAAATGCACGCTGTTTCTAAGCTGCCGTGGGGAGGCGAGGCTTTTGAAGTATACACTCCGACGAACGAGGAATTCGACGATCTGGATCGACGATTCCCGGGTTTTGTCACTGTGTACCGGGAACTGCTGTGCCACCATAGCATCTGTCACTAGACTGCTATCAAGAAGAATAATAGTTCAGAGGGGAACGCCCCTCACACCACGGCTTGGGTTGCGTATCTTTTTAAATTGCGTCCTTCCGGCCGAGTTTCTTCTCGAAGTTCTCAAACCCGGGCGGAGGTAGAGGACCTGAAGTTGAAGGCAAAAAGGTCGAGGTCCAAACGCGATAGATTTGGGAGTCGCACTGACTCCTTCAGTTATTTCCACTACGGTACCCGGAAGATGTCTAAAAAGGCACTTTTAGCCAGGTTCTTGATGGTGTGGCTACGGAATTGCATAGTCTCAGGAGGGACAGGTTCTACTGAAAGGATCAGCCGCCACTTTATTCTCCCGGCTGTGAAGCTGGTCTTCAAAGTCAGATTGGCCCTTCTTCCGGCCATGGTGTGTAGCATACACCACGGCCTCCGTGCATTTTCGTCTAAGGTCATTGCTCGCGAGACGATGCTGGATTTTGAGCGGATAGAACTTCCATACCATTACCTCATGGGGTGGTTATCGATGCACTATCGGTCGTTGATGTGGCCAGGAACTGAAGAAGATGTTACTGCTGATGACGCCTTCCTTTTCTGATACCGTCATCAGCCTTGGGAGCATGACACCATGCCGGCCTGCCGGAGGGCGTTGGCGAGAGTTGACGGGCACGACTTTTTTGTCTCTCTTCCTCAATTTACCACTAGGGAAGTGAGGGGAGTACACGTTGACGGCGTTGATCCTCCCCAACTCTTATCTGAGAAGATGCTTCTTTGGCTGCACAATATTCGCCCTGCGCACCTAGTATATCGTTACCGAAATAACGTATACCTGGAGCCTTATCTGCCCAGTAGATTTTCCCGTCAATTCGGGTATAGTCAGCTGTTCCTTGATTGCCCCAGCGCTTGCCTGGGCTTTGAGGGCAGCGTACTCGATGGCATCCGGGCTTGGCATTATTACAACGCGGTCCATACCCGGGCTAGCTTCTCGGTCCCTGATGCTAAGACGGCAAGGGATATTTTATACATGGCGGCCCTTTATCATGTTGCAGCGAGCAAGCTTCCTGTCAACTTTGACATGAGTACTAGCTTCATTGCTGGCACTGGCCTGGCCGAGAAGCCCGATGGATCCAAGAAGAGGAAGAGAGGGGCGAACAGGGTTCCCGCGCCAGACTCAGAGTCCACTGCGGCGGACGAAGAGGATGATGAGCAAGACGCCGATGACTCATCGCATTCTTCAGATGAGGAAGTTGGGAATCAGCCACCTACTATGTCGGATGAAAGGGTGGCGGGTCAGCCGCCTACTGGGCCTGACGAGGTGGTGGAGGATCAACCACCTGCTGTGCCTGGTCCTTCACGTAAACGAAGCAGGCGCGTGTTTACCGACGATGGCGGGACCTATTCCACGAAGCGTGCTGCGGTAAGACATCCCAGGCTGTTTATTGATGATGTTGACGTTGTTTTTGAGGTGATTTGAAATTCAACTACCCCCTTCTTTATTCTTCTATGTTATGGCCTAATCGTTTTTTTCTTTTGCTCTTTATAGGCGTCAGATGAGTTCGCTTCTCAGGACCCGATTGCCGAGGTTGATCCGGTCTTGTCCCATTTGGTTAGTGATGTGTGCATTGCTATCATTGCTGCTGAGATTCTTCCGGAGGTGGTCGAGGAGTCTTACCTTGCTGGGACCTCACCCCAGGGGGATGGGGGTTCTACTGTGCCCGTCCCTGAGATATCTGAACTTCAACAGGATGACACTGTCCTGGCTGGCTCCCTTTCTGGGATGGCCGTGACAGAGAAACCAGTTGAATTCGGATCGAAAGTCGCAGGTGGGGAAACTACGCCAGCTGCGAACGAGCCGCGGCCTCCATGCTCTTCCCCTGGTAAGACAGGTCAAACCTTAACTTGTGAAGAAGCCTATTTACTCCATCATCCTATCCTTCGGGTTACGTCGATTAATGGTTGCTTTGGACGTACAGTTCCCACCCCTTTATTGTCGGTGACGGTCATCGCCGGGGTGGACTCCATCGGAGGGGATTCGACGGAAGCACATGTGCCTCCTTCTTTTCCAACCGATTTTGAGGGGCCTCCAGTCGGGTCGAGTTCGGGAGCCTCAGTAGCAATACAGCTGGGGCAAGGGACGATGCCTCCTGCACCCTCCTCTGCGAATATAGTTTCGGGGGTTAACCTTTCCGCCCTGTCCAGCATCCAAGCTCTTCGGGCGGCGGAAGAGGAGCTAGCTGCCATTCATGCATCTTTCTGCACAGAGTTTGTTTCCTTGGTGGCGGGAACGACAAGTTCTGAGGCTACTCCTTTGGTACTGCCTGCCACACTCCCTTTGATACCGTCTTCTACAGAGGTTTTGGATGAAGTGTCCCAGGATATGGTCGACAGTTTCTACCGCCACCTGAAGAAGAGGATCGAGGCAGCTGTGGAAAGGGGGACTCCCTTTACTCTGGCCCGTCAATGCGCCGGTGGCCAGATCAATATCCTTAGAACACTCCCTGGTGGAGGGGAACTGGCTGCGCTTCTGGAGCCTAAGCTGTTAGAGGCTGATCGTCTCGTGGACCAGTTTCGCATGCTGCAACAAGCTGATTTACCTGCGGCAATAAACTAAGAGCGCAATTTCCTCGTTACCGCAGTGGAGAAGGTGATGGTTGCCCGGGAATCGCTCAAGCCGGCTATATTGAAGGACCGCCGGGATTTTACTCGGTTGTACGATCAATGGAGCCGTCGAACTGAAGATTGTGCGGCTCGGGAAGCGGCTGCCTTCCGCGGGGTAACTGACACCCGGGAGCAGATCCTCGAGCTCCAGAGAAAGCTGGCCTTCCTGGAGTCCGAGCTCGAAGCTGCTTGTACTGAGAAAGGGATTGCCATTCAGAGGCTGATAAGTTTAGTAGGGCTTCTGCCAATCTAGAACTTGCCCTGAAGAAGATGGAGAACGACTGGCAGGCGTATATGTATTTGAATGATGCAGAGCAGTTGTACCAAGAGGTCGAGTGCCGAGCAAAACAGAAGCTTGAGCGGGGGACTGCCTTGGTGAAAAACCGCCTCTTGGAGTTGTGTAATGCCGAACTATAGTCGGCCTTTTCTTCTTTTGTTTCTTTTTCTTTTTCTTTTTTGAGAGGGACGTGGTCCCAAAAGATGTAATGCTTTTTCTTCTTTCAAATAAAGAGTACTTTCGATTCTACCCTTCATTTGTATTGCTTGTTGTGCCTGTGGTGTTGTTTGCCCCGTATGGGGGACTTGTTTGTGGACCTGCTACCCATGGCATACCTTGGTTTTAGGTACGGGTAACAAGTTTGATTGGGGATACCTAGAACAGTTCTAACGTGGTCGCGGACGTTCCGGGTATCGGAAGAAAGAA
Organism: Iris pallida; assembly: GCA_029216955.1. Taxonomy (NCBI): domain Eukaryota; kingdom Viridiplantae; phylum Streptophyta; class Magnoliopsida; order Asparagales; family Iridaceae; genus Iris; species Iris pallida. Next base: position 185,478 of record JANAVB010035820.1, on the reverse strand, counting down.
TGCCATGGAGCAGTTGGGCTCCCGGGGCATGATGAGGAATTGTGGGCCTGTGCTGAGAAACTTAGCAAAGGATATTTGTGGGCCTATTATCCTTGGCATACCCTGGTTTAGGATACGGATGATAGGATAAAAGGGGAACCAACATACTTACTCAGAGGTAATGAGGACATGGCAAGTATGAAGGCTTTGTTTACCGCAGAATCTTCCTACTCAGAGGTAATGAGGACATGGTAGGAGTGGACCCAACGGAGGATTTTTGTGGTCAACATAGGACATTTGTGGGCCTATTACCCTTGGCGTACCCTGGTTCAGGGTACGGGTAATAAGACGAGAGAGGACCAACATACTTACTCAGAGGTAATGAGGACATGGTAAGAATGGAGGTTTTACCGTGGAGTCTTCGTACTCAGTAGTAATGAGGACATGGCAGAAGTGGACTCAACGGGGGATATTTGTGGTCAACAGAGGACATTTGTGGGCCTATTACCCTTGGCGTACCCTGGTTTAGGGTACGGATAATAAGACAAGAGAGGATCGACATACTTACTCAGAGGTAATCAGGACATGGCAAGCATGAAGGTTTCTTTGACGGAGCCTTCCCACTCAGAGGTAATGAGGACATGGCAGGAGTGGGCTCAATGAAGGAGGGTACGTAGAACGACTTAGAGGTAATGAGGACATGGAAGTTCTATGTAAGGGGTAATTTGTTTTTGGCGGAAGTGAAACGGCTCAGAGGTAATGAGGACATGACTGTTTTGGAATTTTGTGGATTGGTTACCCTTTTTGTGCACTGGGAGTGCGGGTAGTGGATCATGAGGGAGGATCTCTTCCAGGAAAAAAGTTCAGAGGTATGATCATACATGACTTACTATCTGAAAGAGTGACCGGAATGTGAGTTCAGAGGCACCAGCGGGTACATGACTCGATAATTTAGAATATTGTGAAAGTGTGAGTTCAGCGGCACCAGCGGGTACATGACTCGATGATCTAGAAAATGTTTATGGATGTGAGTTCAGCGGCACCAGCGGGTACATGACTCGATAATCTCGAAAATGTTTGTGGATGTGAGTTCAGCGGCACCAGCGGGTACATAACTCGATAATCTGGAATGTGTTGAAGATGCGAGTTCAGCGGCACCAGCGGGTACATGACTCGATGACCTGGAATGTCATTCAGACATAATATTCCTTCAGGAACTTGCCGTTGACGGGCAACATGAGCAAGTCTCCGTTTTGTTTTGCGAAGCGGTAGGCTCCGTTGGAGAATACAGCCTCAATGATCAATGGGCCTTCCCACTTCGGCTGGAACTTGTCGGCGGTCTTGTGAGTCATGACCATCGGCCTCCGAACTGCCAGAACGAGATCGCCCACTTGGAATGTTCTGATTTTAACCTTCTTTTTGAAGGCTCTAGAGATGCGTGCTTGGTATAGCTCGATCCGTTGCTGAGCTAAGAGGCGCTTTTCATCTAAGGCCTCCAACTGTTGCAGCCGGCGATGGTAGTTATCATCCGTCGTAAATTGGTAAGTAAGGGCGACGCGGAGTGAGGGTATCTGAGTCTCCAATGGAAGAACTGCCTCACTCCCGTACACCAGGGAGAATGGCGTATTTCCTGTGGCCGTTCGGACCGTGGTACGATACGCCCATAGGCATTCACCAAGCTTCTCGTTCCAGTCGCGTTTGTTGGACGACACAAACTTCTTGAGTAACTTGATGATGGTTTTGTTGAATGCTTCTACCAACCCATTCGCTGCTGGATTGTATGGTGTCGAAGCAATATTCTGGATGCGGTGCTTATCGCAGAACCGATAGAAGGCGTGGCTTACAAACTGCGGACCATTATCATGGATGATCCTTCGGGGCAGTCCAAAGCGATAGATCACATGATGCTCAAGAAAGCTGATCACGTTTGAAGTCTTCACTTCTGCAAGTGGGATAGCTTCCTCCCATTTGGAGAAGTAATCTGTGATTGCGAGTACGAAGCGATGTCCGCGGGAGGATGGTGGAGTGATTGGACCAATGATATCCATCCCCCATGCTTCGAACGGCCAGGATGCCACTGTCGGATGTGGAAATTCGGATGGCTGGTGGATGAAGTCCGTGTGGACTTGGCAGGCTTTGTACTTTCTCGCATAGTCTATCGTATCTGCTACCATCATGGGCCAGTAGTAGCCCATTCGTCGAAGAAGGTCTTACAACTTAGGGCCAGGCTGATGGGCCCCACAAATACCGTCATGAGCTTCTCGTACGGCTTCCTTGACTTCTGCGTTTGACAGACACCGAAGCAATAATCCATTATAGGATCGGCGATACAGAATTTTCGTCTCTGTATCGTAGAAGAATCTGAGAGAACGCCATCTGATGGACGTGGCTTCCTTTGGGTTCTCGGGCAGGATATCGTAGACGACGAAGTCAATGAATGACTGTCTCCAATCTGGGACATCGTCAATCGTCTGGGCGGAATAACTTGCCACAAATTGAACGTTGTTTTTGGAGCAGACCAGTTCATGGCCTATCATATCTATCGATTGATGAGTACGATTTGGCACTGCTAGGGAAGCGGCCAGGTCGGCCAAGGCATCGGCTTCGATATTTCGGAGTCTGGGGACATGCTCAATGAAGAACCCTTCGAACGACGAGATGATGTCGATCGCTATTTGGTGATAGGGGATCATGTCTTCATGACGAACCTCGTATGAACCCTGGATCTGATTGACGATTAACTGTGAATCGTCGTATGCTTCAAGATATTCTACCCCCAGCTCTCTTGCAAGTTGGAGGCCAATGACCAGAGCGTTGTACTCGGCCACATTGTTAGAGCAGGGTTCAATGAGAGAGTAAGCGCGATTGATCACCAATCCGGAAGGAGAAACCAGCACCACCCCGACTACGACAACGATGTTGCCCTTGGGTCCAGTTCTTGAAGCACCGTTGAAGAACATCCGCCATATATTATCGTGAGAGGTTGCATGCGAGTCGACGACCTCATCTGGGATTTTTTCATATATTCTGGACGACTCCGAGCCCGGGTGGGCTGCCAAAAAGTCTACCAGGGCTTGACCTTTGACAGCCTTTTGCGGGACGAAGATCATATGATAAGGGGACAGCAATATTGCCCATGTAGCGAGGCAAGTGCTGAGTGCCCCTGGCTTAGTCATGAGGACCCTGAGAGGGTTGATTCGTGAGATCACATGTATAGTTTGTCCAGTGACATAGTGCCGCGTCTTCTGGATGGCGAACACCAGGGCGAGACATTCCTTCTCTACAGCGGTGTATCGGTGCTCTGGCCCAATCATCATTCGACTGAGGTAATATATGGCTTATTCATGGCCTGCATCGTTGTTTTGTGCCAGCAGAGCCCCGAGGAAATGTTCCATTGCTCGTACGTAGAGCAGGAATGGTTTTTCAGCAACCGGAGTCACCAGGACTGGAGGGTTCGACAAATATTCTTTGAGGCTGTCGAAGGCACGTTGGCATTCTTCGTCCCATACGAATGAGATGCCTTTCTTCATGAGATGGGTGAATGGTCGACATCACCCGGAGAGGTTAGAAATGAACCTCCTGATGTAAGCTAGCCTCCCTTGGAGGCCTCTGAGTTCACGGAGATTTCTCGGGGGACCCATCTCCATAATTGCCTTTGTTTTCTCAGGGTCTACATGGATACCCTGGGCCGTGATGATAAAATCCAAGAACTTTCCGCTAGATACGCCCATGAAGGACTTCGTAGGGTTTATTTTCAAATTGTGCGCTCGTATCAGATTGAATACCGTCTTCAGATCCTGCAGATGGTCTCCCTTACAGCGACTCTTGACGGTGATATCATCAACATAATACTCCACAGTCTTGCACAAGTGGTCTCTGAAGATGATACTCATGGCTCTTTGGTATGTGGCACCAGTATTCTTTAAACCGAAAGGCATGACCGTGTAGCAGTACGTGCCAATCGGCGTTCGGAATGATGTATGCTTCTCGTCGTCAGGAGACATCTTGATTTGGTTGTACCCCGAGAAACTATCCATGATTGACATACGTTCGAAGCCGTAGGTGTTGTCAATCATGATGACTGTGATAGGGAGGAGGAATTCATCTTTAGGATATGCCTCGTTCAGATTGCGGAAGTCGATGCAAATTCAAATCTTCCCATTCTTTTTGAGGACCGAAACTATATTGGCGACCCAGTCAGGATGTTGCTCCTTACGAATGAAGTCGCTGGCTATCAGTTTGTTGACTTCGGCTTCGATCGCATCCATGATGCCCGGGCGGAAGCATCGCTGTTGTTGTTTGACTGGCTTTGCATCTGGCCGAATGTTGAGCTTGTGAAGGGCAACCTCAGGGTTTAGTCCTGGCATGTCTTCATAGCTCCAAGCAAACACATCGATATATTCTTTGACAAGTTCCTGTAGCGATTCTCGCTCTTCGTCTGTTAAGCTTTTACTAACGAAGATTGGTTTTGGAGAAGATTTGCTGCCGAGGTCTACCTGTATCACCTCGTCTTCGGTAGGAGGTTCTCTTTGTTCGAACCGCTTTTCCCATTGTGCATCCAGCTGTTGGGCCACGGTTCTAACTCGAGGATTTCAGGAATGTCTTCATCTTCTTCGTAGGCGTCGGTGAATGCCATATTAACTGACATGACTTGTCTGAATACGTCTCCGATGCTGGTATCCGAATCAGAAGTTGGTGACCCGGTTGAATGTGAATGCCAGTCGCATTCCTCATCTGAACTCTCAGGGGTCAACGTGGGTGTTACATACCCTAATACACATCGAGTTTTGCTATAGTAGTCCCATGGTTTGCCAGCCGGGACCGGTGGCTTCAAAGGTAATCGTCGCCCCGTACCGTAGTTCAAGCCTGGCATAGTCTCCAAATCGTACCCTTGTTTTTGCATGAGATATTTGGATTGGGGGCTATAAAGATACAGGGGCAGTCTTCCGACATCTGATTCAAGGTCGACTTCTTCTACGGTGAAGGGCTACGGATCGTCCTTCCGGCCGAAGATGATTGGATGATCCCCTCCCTCGATTATACGATAAGCGTCTTCCACTGGAGTAAGCTAGATTGCGGTGTACACATTTGTCACCTGTGTGTGTAGGTGAGTGCCTATACCGTGTTCCATAGCATACATTGTACATAGCTTATTGAGCTCGAGGTAGTTCAAAGATAGCCCTTTATTGATGAAGTAAAGTATCTTTTCTAGGGGGATTATATCATCTGCGAAGGGAACATCAGTGTGGGCAGTCACATACTTGGCTAGCTCCGGTTCCTCTTCGGCTACCCCCTGTATAAACGAAGACTGAGAGGACGACCTGGGCAGCTTGATCGTCAGAGGTTCAGCTGGTGGAGCAGAGCGTGGAGTTGTTGGCAGACTAGCGACCCCCAGCTTGGTACTTGATGCTGGGCGGGGAGTGGTTGGTTCGCTAGAAGTCCCAGACCTTGCATCGGGGTGACGACTCTTCTTGGGAAGACGTATCGTCATTGGCTTGTCGGAGGGATTGAGCTTCTCCGTCTGCGGCTGGCCGACTCTCGGCAGCCTGATTGTCAGTGGCTCCGTTGTGAGTCTTGGCACTTGGCCAGACCTTGGCAGCCGGATTATCATCTGTTCTTCTTGCGCCGAGAGGCTGATTGTGTCCTTACGCAGAGTGGCTGTAAGGGGTACGGACTTGCCAGGTTTGCAAGCTTGGAGGTGGATCGTCAGAGGTTCTTCTGATCCTGTGGTTGTCTTGGTACGAGCTTGCACATCTTCTTCACCAAGGTGCTTCTTTGACTTTTCATATAGGCAGGAGTCTGAGTAGTAGGATTCGACCTCTTTGAAGGGATCGATATCAGCAAATTCTGTCCTCACGAAGCCGTATCTGTCGACATATTTGAAGCACTGGTGCAGCGTGGAAGGCACGATCATATAATCGTGTATCCAAGGGCGCCCCAAGAGATGTTGTAAGAAGTGTCTGCATCTATGATGTAGCAGGTGACTTCTGATTGGAGATCGCCAATCTGGCATTTCAGACGAATCTTCCCAATTGGGTAGCTCCTGCCCGAATTGAAACCGCTGATGGCGGTGCATGTAGGCGTCAGGCAATGCATTGGGATACGGAGATGATGTAACAGGCCCTTCGGGATAATGCTTATGGAAGATCCATGATCAATGTGCATCTGATCCACCTTTACATCGCCGATGTATCCAGTGTAGTATAATGGGTGATCATGCAGGTTGGTTTTGATGAGCATATCCTGTGGAGTGAAGACAATGTTGGGCATCGCTCCCATGCAAGTGCTGTCTTAGAGATCTGCAGGCGGGTTTTATCCCGTGAGGTTGACCTGAGCCAGGTACGCATCAGCATTTTGGAGTGCATCGCTCAAAGCCGCGCGAACATCTTTTGAGAGTCTCAGAAGCTCGTATAATGACAACTTGGCGGGTGTGTTGGCCAATTGCGCCAAGATGTCGAAGTTGTAGGGCTTCTCCAGCCCCTGCGGTGCCTCTTTTCGGAGGGATTTGTCAAAGCGAGTCTCCTTCGGCCTAGGCTTGTCGATCGTCGGAGGCTGAGCCGGTCCCGGAGCGTCAGTTGTAGCGGGCTGATGATCTTCAGATGAGTTATCAGCCACAGGTTGGGATTGTACCCCAAAACGAGTGACGACGGCTGTAGCTTCTACGATATCTGCCGAGATTGTGCAGCAAGACCTGACTTTTCCACTTTTCTTCTTGCGAATGGAAGATGGTGTGGACTGAGTTACTTCTGATACCAAGTCTGGATGGACCCACATGACTTCCCCTCGTGATGTGGTGAGGGGCACTAGACCAGCAGCCTGATCTCGGAGAGGTAGAAGATTAGCAATCTCCATTGTCGCCAGAGGAATGGGTACCACACCGTCTTGAGCTTCGGTTGGAAGAAAGCTGCCAAATTATACTGACACCATATTGGCTGCCACAGTTACCTCTTCGAAGTCGATGGCCAGAGCGTTCGAATCGATGAGATTTTGGATGTACCGTCTTAGTTGGTAGCAGTCGTGTGTGGCATGGTGGACGTAGCGGTGGTAATGGCAGTACTTTGGATTCTCCATGTCTGCCGGCCGAGGTTCCCGTCTTGGTGGAGGAAGCTGAATTCTGTCTCCTTGTATGAGCATATCCAAGATGGGCTTGACGTGACCGTCTTCGAAGGAGTAAGTGATATGTGGCCATTGTTTGTCTGCCAGCTTTGGTTTAGGTTTCTGTGCTGTATCGGCCACCATAGCCTGCTTACCCCTGCTGTCCCGATTGTTGGAGGGGTTACCTCCATTGTCGTTGTTGGTATTGGGACGCTTGCCCTTGTTCTCTCCCTCCGAGATGTACAATCCCAATTGGCGAGCCTTCTTCAATCGGTCTTCGGTGCTTGTGGCACTGATGATAAACGTCTTCCAGTCCTTGAATTGACTTTCGCCCATCCAGAGACTGATTGTTGGGAGCAATCTCTTTTGGCAAATTTCAAATAGGGAGGAATCCAGATTTCCAGATGGCAGCTTCATTGCGGTTTGGCAAAACCGCTCAATGTAATTCCTTGTCAGCTCTTTCTCCCCTTGGACGACGTCCATGAGGGTGGACATTGTGATGTCCTGCCCTACTTCGTAGAATCTCTCCAAGAACATGCGCTTGAAGCCGGCAAAGGAGTGGATGCAGTTGTCTGGCAGGTTGTGATACCAGTCGAAGGCGACCCCTTCCAATGCCCCGATGAATAATCGTGTGAGAATAGCATCGTCATGGGGCAGATGGTCGGTGGTGACCTCGAAGTAAGTGATGTACCGACTTGCTGAGGTCTTGCCATCATAAGGATTGATATTGAACGACTTATATCTTGGTGGGAATGGAACATCCCTCCATGCAGCCGGGTACGGTTGTCGTATTCTGAGGTCTTGAGAATTTTCTCGAGCGTAAAACATGGCTCGGAGCTCCTGGACCTCTCTTCTCGCTTCACGGGCCTCATCCACGCCGGTGGGGGCCGTTCCTTCAGGAGGATTGTTGCCCGGGTTCGGTGCCGCTGAATTCGAGTCCGCATTGACCGCAGGATCCACGTTTGTTTGGCCAGGCGTTCCTTCCTGCAGAGTTGGAAGGGCCGCTTTGATCTCGTCTACTGACTTGACCAAGGCAAGCAGTATGGCCTCCAGAATGTCGATGCATTGGCGATCACTGGAACCACCTTGGTTACTGTCCGTTATGAATACCGTCCTTACGTGAGGAGAGATGGACGGAGCGGTGGAGGAAGCGCCCTCCGAATCATACCCCTGTAGTAAGAAGTCATCAGGATACGTAGGAATGTTCTCCTCTGGTTCGGACTCGGAAGGGACGGTACCCTCGATCTCCGAGTTCGCCTCGTCTTGGGAGTTGTGGACGTCGTCGGGGACGTCGGGGTTTGCTGCATCTGATGGGAGAGTTGTTTCCTCCGGCTCGTCTTCTTGCAACACCGGATTGTCTTGGAGGTTCGGAGGAGTGCTACCCCCAGTCCCAGCAACCCCCAGTATTATGGACAACGAATCTCCCACTGTAGCAGATTTCGTCTTAGAACGGGTGCCTTGGAAAACTCCGGCGGTGGGCACCCGCTTAGACGACAGTCTTTTGGTCAAAGTGGTTAAAATCTTCGGACTGGGAACATTTGTCTTCTTCCCTTTTCCATCGACGGGGACTTTCTGAGCAGAGTTGCAAGAGACGACGGAAGGCGCCTCGTCTTCTGAGCTTGGTTGTTGCAGTCTTTGGAAGACAGACCGCCGGTCTTCTTGTACTGTTGCGTTGCTGCAACAGCAGTTGACAATGATTTGGGTGCAGTGACGTCCGTAGGAGGACTCTTTGCACCCCGGGGTACCTTCTCTTTTCTTGCGTTTGTGGAGGATGGCCTCACGCAAGTCAGATGGGTCCGGATCGACCATGTTTGCTCTCTGGATTTTGGGGGACTTTTGGGAACCTCCCTGTCCGTTTGCCGTCGGGGGCTGGACTCGAGTGGTTCTGTACAACTTCCCATCAAAGGCCCGCATAACAGTATGTAGGACGCTCTGATGGTCAGAGGTCGGATCAGCGGACCGAGCTTGCCAAGTTCGTGCTGCCCTAGACTTCTTTACTCTAGTGCGTGAGGGCACATAGTAGGAAGAGTCTAAGTGGTGCTGGAGAGAATCAGACATGTCTTCTTGGGAGCACAAGAGATCAGGACCATAGGAGAGGCAGTCGAAGACAGAGTCACGTGGAGTAGGCGTCATGCGGCTATCATCAAGAACCTTCATGCGGCTGGCCGGCATAGCCGCATAGGTTTTCTTCATGCGGCTGGGAGTCCCAGCCGCATGAGTTTTCTTCATGCGGCTGGATGATCTGGCCGCATAGACCTCCTTCATGCGGCTGGCAGACTCAACCGCATGAGCATCCTGCATGCTGTTTGCAGACTTAGCCGCATGAGCGTTCGGCTTCTTCTTGGGGTGCGTAGAATCACTCTTTGTCCCTGTAGGTCCAGCATCGTAGTGCTTTCCTCTGCCGGACTTAGGGACAGCAGAGTTCTCTACGGCTCGAAGTGGAGCCGTATGAGAGTCACCTTCGCCGTCTTGGGTAGCCGAGAGTATCCCATCCAGAGCTTGTGGAGGAGCAAATGATTTTGGCCTCCACTCACAGCGAGCTTTCTTTGTGCGGGTTCGCTTCTGGACCGGGCCAGCGCTTCCTTCAGAGAGCATTTCTTCAAACGCCTGTTGGTCGAAGCGGACGACCATCTTCTGTTGCGTGGAGCCAAGTTTGGCTGCATCCGATTGTGTCACCAACTCCTCAGCCGTGGAGAAGTTTGTCCCCAGCAGAGTTGCCATCGTGTTTGCCATAAAATATAAAAGGACAGAATAATTATCGGAGGACTGGACTTTTACTTCACGTTACAAACTCGCTTGTACAAAGAAAGCCTAGGGACGAAAACCTAGGTACAGCAATCTAAGTACAATTGTTTATTTTAGATTCTGGGTGGTGACGACAGAGGCTCGGAAAAGCGACGGCAGCTCTGCCTTACTCCTTGGACGATCGGTATGCAGCCTTGGCTCCAGAAGATTGCTTGGCGTTGAAGAAATGCTCCTTTTGCTCTCTCTCGGCTCTTTCTTTCCAAGTATTCTGGTGCTCTCTGATCTCAAAAAAAGGTCCTCTCATGCAAGAGAATGGCACCTTGCTATTTATAAGAAGGGAATGCAATCATTAGGGTTTGCAATGATTATTCCTTGAAGTGGCGGCGGCCTGTTGATTGATCAATCTGGGGCATTAATCTTGGGTGTGATGAATCTGGGCCATTAATATAGATTGTGCCAAATTCTCTCAGTAATTAGTGCTGATTGGAATAAATCTCCCTTATGATGATCTGCTGATGTCTGCGAATCCGAATGAATAAATTTAATTCATTCCCCTGCCACGTGTCCCAGATTATTGGGATTTGACCCAATCTTTGATTGCAGTAAATCTGGGAAATTGATTGGCTTTATGATACGTGTCCTGGGATCCACTGTGGGGATCTGAGCTGCATGAGGATTGAGCCGCATAAGCCCGGCCACGTGTCAAGGCTGCTTGGGGAGTGGCCCCCGAACCTTCGAATCACATGATAATCTGGGCCGCATGGACGTAGGCGGCCACATAACGGGTAACTCCTTCGTGAGCCGCATGGAGATGGTCCTCGTGAGCCACATGGGGGAGCATCTTCTTGAGCCGCATAGGGGGAGCCTCCGCTTGAGCCGCATAGGGCTGTTTCGATCTGGGCCGCATAGGGCAACTTCGGCCTGAGCCGCATGGGGAGTCTCCGCTCGAGCCGCATATGACTGTCCATGTGTCTAGGCTGCGTGGCATTTTCTGGATCTCGGGGGATTATGTCAGAGATCTCCTTCGTTTCCCTAGGAGTCTGTCATTATGACAGAGTCATAATTACATCTTTGTGTCAGGGTTGTCGTCTTCTCAGAGCTGTCAGCCGTCAAGGCAATTAATGCAGTAAGGGAAGAGTTGTTTGTATGCTACGTGGCACCTCTCTTCTGAGCCGCATGGAACGCATAGTCCTATTGAGCCGCATAGATTCTGAGCCGCATGGGCTTTCTGATCCGCAAGGGGTTCCCTGCCGCATAGATCTTCCTTTAGTCTTTTCCATGCTTCTACAGTTGCGTGCTGCGTTGGACGCTAGTATAGCGGAGGTTAATGCCAAGATTCGCCTCCTTGAAGACCAGCGGGCCCAACTCTTGTTAGATGCTGAGCGAGTCCAGGCTGAACATGTAGCATCTACGGAGGAAGAAGCAGCTTTCACCCGCCAGGCTCTTTCCCTGGCTCAGTAGCGGCAACAGTTGGACGAGAAATATGAGGATGACACTTCCCCTGAGGCCGTAGAAATGATGCGTCAGGAAGCCGAACGCCGAGTCCTGGCGACCGTATAGACTCGGGCGGAAGACTTGAAGCGTCGGATCGAAGAGCTTTCAGCCAATCCCGGTGATACTTAGGGATTGTAGCCTCTCCCTTTTTTTGTTATTTTGTGTAATTTGCAACTCCTGCTGGGAATGTAATCCTTTATTTTTAAATAAAGAATAAAGAGTTTTGTGGTGTGTTCATTCTTGCTGTCATAAACTTGATGATTTGTGTGGACCCATTATCTTTTGCGCACCTTGATTTTTAGGTACAGATAATAAGTTTGAGAGAACCAACATATTTTCTCAGAGGTAATGTGGACGTGGTAAATATGGGGTTCAAATGATGGAATCTTCCAACTCACAGGTGTTATGGACGTGGTAGGAATGACTCTGGGGGGATACGCGGAACTACTCAGAGGTAATTTGGACATAGAAGTTCAGCGATCAATGTACGACAACGCAGGGGTTGTCTGTATGGGATGTTTACTCAGAGGTGATGTGGACGTAGTAAACATGATGGATAGCATAGTCTTACGGAGCGTAGGATTCCGCCTTGTAGGATGTAGAGGAGCAACTCAGAGGTAATGTGGACGTGGTTGTTCTTCTACTGAGGATAGAACGCCACGGAACAGCTGGGTTCCGAAAGCGTAAGATTTTGTGGAAGGGAAGTGTACGTGAGTCCTGATGATTAGGTCCACAGACTCCCTTGTTGGGTGGAGATAGAAGTACATATCTGAAGGGTGTCAAGAGTATTACTTCTTTAGAAACTTGCCGTTGATGGGCATCATGAACAAGTCCCCATTGGGTTTGGCGAGGCAGTAAGCACCGTTTGAGTATACCGTCTCTATGATGAAAGGCCCCTCCCACTTGGGGTCGAACTTTTCTGGTGTTTTGTGTGTCAACACCATCGGCCTCCTGACTGCCAGAACCAGGTCGCCTACTTGAAAAGTCCTCTGCTTGACCTTCTTGTTGAAAGCCTGTGATATACGGGCTTGATAGAGTTCGATGCGTTGTTGAGCTAGGAGACATTTTTCGTCAAGTGCCTCCAATTCTCGCAGACGACGACGTTGATTGTCTTCTTCTGTGAGTTGATTTGTGATTGCTACACGGAGTGAGGGTATCTGGATCTCGAGAGGCAGTACCGCTTCGCTCTCGTAGACTAAGGAGAATGGTGTGTTGCCTCGGCCAGTCATATTTGTTGGATGACACGACCTTTTTGAGTAGCTTGACGATAGTCTTGTTAAATGCCTTGGCCAATCCGTTAGCTGCCAAATTGTAGGCAATTGATGCCACGTTTTGAATGCGATTCTTGTCACAGAATCTGCTGAAAACATGGCTGATGAATTGTGGACCGTTATCGTGGATAATCCTTCGAGGTACCCCGAAATGGTAGATGACATGGTGCTTGATGAAGCTGATCACCCTAGAGCTCTTCACTTCCGCCAGCGGAACTGTTTCTGCCTATTTGGGGAAGTAGTTGGTGATGGCTAGGATGAAGTGGTGTCCCCTTGATGAAGGAGGGGTGATAGGTCCTATAATGTCCATGCCCCAAGCTTCGAAGGGCCAAGAGGCGATCGTAGGATGTAGTGGTTCCGACGGTGTATGGATGAAGTCGACATGAAGCTGACAAGCATGGCACTTCTTAGCATAGTCGACAGCGTCGGCTGCCATGGTTGGCCAGTAGTAACCCATGCGTTGCAGTCGATCCTGCAACTTAGGCCCAGGTTGATGAGCCCCGCAAGTTCCATCATGAGCTTCTCGAAGGGCTTCGGCTGCCTCTTTGTTGGACAGGCATCGAAGGAGAAGTCCATCGTAGGAGCGTCGGTACAGTATTTTAGTAGCTGTATCGTAATAGAATCGAAGAAAATGCCTCCTGACTGAGATGGCTTCTTTCGGGTCTTCTGGAAGAATTTCGTAGACAGCGAAGTCGATGAACGGGAACCTCCAATCTCGGACATTAATACCAGCACTTGTTGACATGGCATGGGCCTTTTATGAGCATAGGTTGTTTTTAGGACAGACCAAGTCTCGACCAACTACCGTGACGTAGTGCTGAGTCCCGAGGGGTGCTGCCAATGAGGCTGCGAGGCCAGCCAGAGCGTCAGCCTCCAGGTTTTGTAATCGGGGTACGTATTCTATGAAGAACTTGGTGAAGGTTGAAATAATGTTCAATGCAAATTCATGGTAAGGAACCAGATCTTCATGGTGAACTTCGTATTGCCCTCTGACCTGGTTAACGATGAGTTTTGAGTCACCGTAGGCTTCCAGATGATCCACCCCCAGCTGTTGTGCCAGCTGGAGTCCCATGATAAGAGCGTTGTACTCGGCCACATTGTAGGAGCACGGCTTCGAAAGGGAGTAAGCACGCTGGATGACCAGCTGATCGGGGGAGACTAAGACTACCCCCACTCCGGCAATGATTTGGCCTTTGGGGCCTGTTCTTGAAGCGCCATCGAAAAACATCTGCCAGACGGAGTTTTCTTCGGTGACATTTGATTCTTGGACCTCATCCGGGATGTCTTCATAAAGTCTGGAGGACTCTGGGATGGGGTGCGTGGCTAAAAAGTCGGCCAGAGCTTAACCCTTGACGGCTTTTTGTGGAACGAACACCATGTTGTATGGCGTCAACAGGATCGCCCATGTAGCTAGCCAGGAGTTCAATGATCCTGGCTTCGTCATGAGAACCCTGAGTGGATTGACTCGGGAGATGACATGAATTGTCTGGCCCGAGACATAATGGCGAGTCTTCTGGATGGCGAACACCAAAGCCAGACACTCCTTTTCAACGGGGTTGTACCGGTGTTCGGCCTCGATCAGTGTCCTACTGAGGTAGTAGATAGCTTCCTCATAGCCCGCATCGCTGTTCTGAGCCAGCAGAGCGTCGAGGGAATGATCCATGGCACGGACGTAGAGAAGAAATAGTTTGCCTGAGACAGGTGCCACCAGGACTGGCGGGCTCGCCAGGTAAGCTTTGATGTCATCGAAAGCTTTTTGGCATTCCTCTGTCCAGACGTAAGAGACTCCCTTCTTCATGAGCTGAGTGAAGGGTTGGCATTTTCCGAAAAAGTTTGCTATAAACCTTCGGATGTATGCTAGACGCCCCTGCAGGCCTCAAAGTTCTCGGAGGTTCTTCGGAGGGTCCATGTCAAGGATGGCCTTGGTCTTCTCGGGATCGACATGAATGCCTTTCGTCGTGATAATGAAGCCCAGGAACTTTCTGCTAGAAACCCCAAGAAAGGATTTAGCGGGGTTCATTTTGAGTTGATGCGCTCACATGAAATCGAAGACTGTCTTCAGGTCTTGTAGATGATCACCTTTGAGACGGCTCTTGACTGCGATGTCATCAACATAGCACTCTACTGTCTTACGAAGATGTTAACGGAAGATGGTACTCATAGCCCGTTGGTATGTAGCACCAGCGTTCTTCAAGCCAAAGGGCATCACTGTGTAGCAGAAAACACCCTTCGGAGTCCTGAATGACGTATATTTTATGTCATCGGGGAACATCTTGATCTGGTTGTAGCCCGAATAATCGTCCATGAAAGACATGCGTTCGAAGCCACATGTATTGTCGATCATCACGTCAGTGATTGGAAGCAGAAATTCATCCTTCGGGCAAGCGGTGTTGAGATCCATGAAGTCGATACAAACTCGTATCTTTCCATTCTTCTTGGTGACAGGGACGACGTTGGCCACCCAAATTCGGGTGTTGTTCTTCACGGCGCTGGTCAGGAGTTTGTGTACTTCTTGACCGATGGCGTTCATGATATCAGGACAAAAATGTCACTGTTGCTACTTTATAGGCTTGGCATCAGGTAAGATGTTAAGCCTATGCATCGCGATCTGGGGATCAAGTCACGGCATATCTTCGTAGCTTCAGACGAAGACGTCGATATATCCTTTAGCCAGTTGGATTAAAGATTCTCGGTCTGGTCCCTTTAGACTCTAGTTGATGAAGATGGATTTGGAAGAAGATCCATCCCCAAGGTTGATCTGCTCGACTTCATCTTCGGTAGGGGGTTCGCGTAATTCAAAACGAGACTCCCACTGTGCTCCTAGGCGTTGAGCCCAAGGTTCTTCCTCGAAGAATTCTGGCATTTGGTCTTCACCTTTATTTTCTTGAGATTGTGCAGATGCCATGTTGACTGATAGCACCTTCTTGAAGACCGAGCCGATACTGGTATCGGAATCCCAGGTTGATGCTTCGGACGAATGAGAATGTTCTACTTCTTCGGCCTTCGAACTCTCTGGAGTTGCTGGTGGCATGACATAGCCCACTCCCTGTCGAGTTCGATGATAGTAGTCCTACGGCTTTCCTTTAGGTGTTGGGAGCCGGAGAGGAAGACGTCGACCCTTGCCGTAGTTCAGGCTTTTGTTGCTTTTTAGGTCGTAACCCATCTTTTGGATGAGGTACTTTGCCTTGTCCGTGTACCGATAGACTTGTATTCTGCCGGTATCTGGTTCTGGCTCGAGTGGCAGGAGGTATTGATGACGCTCGACTTTGCCGAAGATGATGGATTCTTCGTCTTGATTCTGCGATGGGACTATAAAATAGACCCCTTGGGACGGGACTACTCGATTTACATGATTGACGGTCGTTATTTGTGTTTGCAACAACGTAGAGCGTTATCTAATATATACATGGCATTCCAATGTGGAAGACTAGAATAATTAAAAGACACTCTATTATTGATGAAACACGAGATTTTGTCCCGCAGGATTATATTATCCAGAGAGGGTGCATCTACATCAGCAGATATGTACTCCCCTAGCTCTTTATCTGTGAGTACTGGAGTTGGTTCGGGAGAGTCCACTGCAGCTTTGACCTTGGGGTCTGAGAGGGCTATGTGGGCCTTCTCCGGCAGCTTGGATGAGACGGATGATTGCGGAGGCTTGCCTTTAAGGCGCACCTTCAGAGGTGCCTCAACTGCGCCTTCAGTGATTGGTGCCTTCCCCTGTAGTTTTTCCACAAGGGGAGCCGATACTTGAGGCGGCTTTTCCTTGAGCCGTATCTTCAAGGGAGCTTCAGTAGGTGTTCTACCCAGAGAAGTTGGTGCTTTTTCAGGTAGTTTGATGGTCATGGGAGGCAGCATCTGAGGCAGTTTTCCTTTGAGTCAAATTTTCAAAGGAGCGTCGGGAGTCATCTCTGGCTCCATGTCTGGCTCTGCTGCCGTTTCTGTTTCATCGTCAGCATCATTGGCTTTCCCTTCGTCGGGCGACTTGTACAGGATAGAATCGGGGAAGTAGGCTTCAACCCCCTTGAAAGGGTCAATGTCTGCGAACTCCTTCTGGATGATGTCGTTGGTGGACACGTACTTCATACATTGGTGGAGTGTGGATGGTACCACCATGTACTCATGTAGCAACGGACAACCCAGTAGGAGGTTGTAGTTGACGTCGGCATCCATGACATAGCAAGTCACCTCGGTTCTGAGGTTACCGATATGACACTTTAACCGTAATTTGCCCAGCGGCTCGCTTTTGCTAGCATTGAAGCCGCTGATTGTAGTGTTGGAAGGCGCTAGACGGTACATTGGGATCCCCAGTATTGAGAGTAGCGTCTTCGAGATAATGCTGAGGGAAGACCCTGGATCGATCTGAATCCGCTTCACCTTGACGGAACCGACATACCCTGTATAATACAGTGGCCTATTGTATCGGTTGTGCTTGAGCAGCATATCTTGTTGGGTGAAGGTTATGTTGGAGATAACTTCATCCGTACAATGGCAGTGCGCACATGTGGTCGGAGTATCTTCAGGCTGCTTGACCTGACTGATGAAGGATTCAGCATCCTTTAGGGCTTCACGAGTATCCTTGGAAAGACGAAGAAGCTCAAACAGGGATAGGCGGGCAGGAGTACTAGCAAGTTGTGCCAGTATATCGAAGTTGTGGGGCTTGGCTAGCTCCGAAGCATTCTTCTTTCGTAAAGGCTTGTCGAAACGGGCCTCTACATGCTTCTGTTTATTGGCTGCTGGAGGTTTGGATAGACCTCCTTCTTCGGCAGCAGGGGCGGTGCAAGGAGGCACCACCTCGACGACAGCTTTGTCAGGTTGGGTATTCTGATGTGAACGCGTCTGTACAGGAAGTGCCTCTTCCGCAGAGGAAGAGACCATGCTGCAAGACTTGATCTTCCTGTCCTTGGTTTTGGAGGCAGAGCGTACCTCCGGTTGAGTAACTTCGGAGACGAGGTCAGAGTGAACACATAAGACCTCTCCCCGAGATATGGTGAGTGGGGTGAGTCCACTCACATTGTCACGAGTAGGTGGTAGGTTAACCACCTCCATTGTCGCCTTTGGGATGGGGACGACGCCATCTTGTGTTGTGGTTGGCGGCAAGGTGCCAAATTGGAGTGACACCAGGTTGGCCGAGACCGTTTTCTCCTCGTAGTCGACGGAGATAACATCCGCATTGATCATGCGCTGGATGTAGTTCTTGAGGACGTAGCAGTACTTAGTTGGATGTCCGACAAACCGATGGTAGTGACAGTACCTCGGATTGTCTACTCTCCCAACCTCGTCGGAACGCTTCGGGTCCGGCAACTTGATCTTGTCATCCTGCTTCAATATCTCGAAGAGTTGCAGGGTGTCTTCATCGTTGAAAGAATAAACCTCCTTTGGCCTTGGTGCAAGTGGAGGTTCTGAGTAGGTGCTGGTGCACCTTTAGAGGCATTGACAGTCAACGCTTGCTTCTCCTTTATCTCTCATCCACGGTTGTTGGCTGCAGGCCGTTTTCCCTTGTCCTCAAAGACAGGGAAACTGACTCCCAGAAGACGAGCATTGGACGCCTTCTTTTCAGCTGCTTCGGCCTCAATGATCAGGGAACTCCAGTCGGAAGGAGGAGTGGACTTGAGCCAGAGTTTGATCGCAGGTAGCATGTTCATGCTGCAGGAGGA
Organism: Iris pallida; assembly: GCA_029216955.1. Lineage (NCBI taxonomy): Eukaryota > Viridiplantae > Streptophyta > Magnoliopsida > Asparagales > Iridaceae > Iris > Iris pallida. The sequence continues at coordinate 167,237 of JANAVB010035820.1, read as the reverse complement.
GAGGAGTGCATGTTCTGGCATGCCCGGGGGCAGTCTGAAGCAGGCTTGTCGGAACCGTTCGATGAATACTCGAACTGTTTCCTTCTCCTTCTGACGTATCTCTATGAGGGACGCCATTGTCATGTCCTTTCCTCCGTCATAGAAACGATCGAGAAAGAGACGTGTCAAGTCATCGACGGAAGATATGGAGTTGTCGGGGAAACTGCAGTACCAGTCGTAAGCCACTCCTTTCAGTGCCCCGACAAAGATGCTGGTGAGTAGTGCTTCTTCCTTTGGGAGATGTCCCGTTTGAGACTAGAAGTATGTCAGATAGTGGCGTGGAGAGTCCTTCCCGTCGTATGGCGTCAATGTTTGTGGTTTATACTTGGGAGGATAAACCACTTTGTTCCATTCGAGGGGGTATGGTTGTGGGATCCACATCTTCTGGCGCTCCTCTTGTCTGTTCTTGGACTCAAAGCGCTCGTGCAAGTCCCTGATCATCTCAACCACGTCTTCCATGGAGCTGGGAGTCGGGGAAGGTGGTACAGTAAGGAGTTGACCATTTGATAGCTCCGACGTCCGTGGTGCTTCGCGGCGATCCATATCCAAGGATACCAGTTGAAGGGGTACGCTTGATTCTCCATTGGCCCCTGGGTCAGGACCGGTAGAAGGTGCCCTGGCCAAAGCTGACCGTATCTCAAACACTGCTTGAGTCAGTGTTTGCATGGAGGCAGAGAGGGTTTTGAGTCCTCCATCTAAGGTATCCATGCGCTGGACGAGGTCTGCTGGTGGCGCATCTGACTCGGCATCACCCCCAGTCATGTATACTGTCATGACACGGCTGGAAGTGGATGGATCGGTTGAGGCTTCTCTTTCGGCCCCACTCTCTTGTAGGGGAGTTGCCTCTCCTGGAGCTTCGTCTTGGCTACCCCCAGCTATGTCCTGGGGGATATCTTCGCCTTCGGGAAGGACTTGGCTACCCTCATCCGTGCTCTGGGGGACGTCTTCATTTTCAGGAGGACGATCAGCAAGGACTTGGCTACCCCCAGCTATGTTCTAGAGGACGTTTTCACCTTCAGAAGGAGGATCGACAAGGGCTTGACTACCCCCAGCTTCCTCCAAGATCTTTTTTCTCTCTCGAGTGCCTTCAAACACTCCAGAGGACGAGACAGTCGTCTTGGTTTTCCTCGACTGGCTTTTGGATGAGGACAAGGAATTACCAGTCGCCTTTCGGATTGACGAGGAGTTAGTGATTACGTTGCATGAAGTAACCCTTAGTTCTGGTTCATCTTCAATTGACACCTTCTTCCCGAGGCGACATCGGAAGGGTGTTGATGATTGCAGCCGCTGGAACACCGACTGCCTTGGTGGTGGGACTGCTGTTTTATAACAACAGTTAATGGTGACTATAGCATAGGTGTGCCCTGTGAGGGGCACATTGTGCTTGTCAGTTGACTCTCCTGGTCGGCGTTTGTGAGTGATCACGTTACGCAGATCGTTGGAGGAGAGTGCCACCTTCGCACCCCTATCAGGCGCATGGCAAGGCCAAGCACCGGGGTGGTCAAGTGAATGCTGTGCCCCATGATCCAACGCAAAACATGCGCTCAGATCAGTAGTGGGGGAACAACATTTAAAGTGACTTGAACGAACCTCAGACGCACAACCAATGGCGACGCAGGAGTTCAAGACCACAGGGTTTGCCTTGCTCGACTTGGTTGTTAACGCAGCAGATGCGCCCAAGTGAGACAAGGACTTTGAAGGTCGGCTCGTTACTGGCGCAGAAGCACCCGAGTCGACCTTATACAGCTTACCATCAACAACGCACATGATTGTGTGCGCATGCTTCTGGTTTGCTGCCGGCATAGCACGTTTGAGGCGCATGGCCCGTGCTGCCTTGGACTTCTTCGTACCAGCCCGCTGGGGTGCATAGTACTCAGAGTCCAAATTCTCCTCGCCACGACAGCGAGTGAGTCTATCAAAGACAGAGGTGTTTGCCATTGATTATAAAAGAACAAAACAATTATATCGGAGGACTGGACTTTTACTTCACAATACAAACTCGCTCGTACAAAGAAAGCCTAGGGACGAAAACCTAGGTACAGTAATCTAAGTACAATTGTTTAGTTTTTTCTGGGGGGTGACGGTAGAGGCTCGGGAAAGCGACGGCAGCTCTGCCTTACTCCTTGGACGATCGGATGTAGCCTTGACTCTGGTGAAGAAATGCTCTTGGACGTGTGGGGAGACTCCTTTGCGCCTTCGGTTACTGGCTCTCTGGATGTCTCTGTAGTACTTTCTCTTTTTTTTTGCTCTCTCTGTCCTTCTCTCCTCTGCTGCTTCTGCAATAAGAGAATGTCCTCTTTTGCAAGGGAAAGGCACCTTGCTATTTATAGGAGTGGGGTCATCATTAGGGTTTGTAAATGATTGCCTCTTTCAGAAGTCGACGGTTAAGGACCAATAAATCTAGGCCGTTCATCTTGAATATAATAATATTTGAGCAATTAATGTGATTGCATCAAATCTCTGTGGGCAATAAATGTTGATTGCCATGAATATTCGTGATTTGTGATAGCCTGCCACGTGTCCAATTTTCTTGATTTGATTTGATCTAGGCCATTATGATGATCGCAACAAATCTGATTTTGTTGGGATTTGTTGGCACCCATAATTCAGGAAAGATAAGACTGCCACGTGTCTCAATTGTAGCGAAGAGCACCACGTGTCTCAACTGGACTATCCTGGCCGAGCTGCATATGGGGGGATCTTCTCAGCCGTATCAAACATGCAGCAGCATGAGGATGGGCAGCCGCATGAGGATGGGCAGCCACACGTTGATGGACAGTCACATGCAGATGGGTAGCCGCATGGGGATAGGCAGCTGCATGCAGATAGGCAGCCGCATGGAAATAGGCTGCCGCATGCAGATGGGCAGCCGCATGGGGATAGGCAGCCGCATGCAAATGGGCAGCCGCATGGAGTGGCCTCGAAACTTGGTGGATTTTGCCAGCTTTAAGGAGATTTTCTCCTCTTTTCTAGGATCACGCCATCATGTCAGAGTCATTATTTTGTCCCTATGTCAGAGCTGTCATGGCTGTCATTTGTCAGAGCAGCCGTTTGGACATTAAATGCAGCCGAATGTAGAGAAAAACTGTTTGAAGGCCACGTGGCTTCATTCTGAGCCGCATAGACCCTTGAGCCGTATGGACTCCTGAGCCGCATGGACTTCTGAGCCGCATGGAAATCCTGAGCCGCATGGGGATTCTTCTGTCGGAGCCGCGTAGGTCTTTCTTCATTCTTTTCCATGCTTCTACAAGACCTCCTTCAAAGTTTTCAATTTGCAAAATTGAAATACTTTGAATAAGAAGCATGGCCATGCAAAAACTCTTCGGGCCGCATAGGATGATCTGGCCGCATGGATGTCTCAGTCGTATCCGCATGGTCGTCTGAGCCGCATGGGCTTTCCAGCCGCATGGGCTTCATGGCCCCATAGGCTCCTTGCCACGTCTTCATGACACGTGTGTAAATCTTTGTATTGATTGCCTTTGATTTGAGCCGTCTTTTGGGGGGGAGTCCCAAGAGTCGGCTTATTTCTTTGGATGAATCTCCTTTATGAGAGGGGGCGAAATCCTAGAAGTCTGACAGAATTAATCGAGCTTCTGCTGGCCTAGAGCTTGCCTTGAAGAAGTTGGAGGACGGCTAGCGGGCGCACATGGACTTGGATAGTGCGGAGCGGTTGTCCCATGAGGCCGAGTGTCGAGCTAGGCAGTGGCTTGAGCAGGGGACCGCCTTGGTGAAGAACCGTTTCCTGGAATTATGTACCGCCGAACCATAGACGGCTTCTTTTTCTTCTTTTTATTTTCGTTCTTTTTCTTTCTTTAAGTGGGACATTATCCCTAGAACGTGTAGTACTTTCGCCTTCCAAATAAAAGAGTATGCTTTATTCTACCATTTATTTGTACTGCTTGTTGTGCTTGTGGTGTTTGACCAGCTTGGGGGACTTGTTTGTGGACCTGTTACCCTTGGCATACCTTGGTTTTAGGTACGGATAACAAGTTTGATGGGGATACCTAGAACAATTCCACGGTAAGGTGGTCATGGACGTTTCGGGTATCGGGAGAAAGAATGTCATGGAGCAGCTGGGCTCCCGGAACATGATGAGAAATGATGTGCATGTACTAGGAGACTTAGTACAGCATTTTGTAGTCAGCAGAGGACATTTGTGGGCCTATTATCCTTGGCGTACCCTGGTTCAGGATATGGATAATAGGACGAGAGAAAACCAACTTACTTACTCAGAGGTAATGAGGACATGGCAAGTATGGGGATTTTACCGCGGAGTCTTCCTACTCAGAGGTAATGAGGACTTGGCAGGAGTGGACTCAGCGGAGGATATTTTTGGTCAACAGAGGACATTTGTTGACCTATTATCCTTGGCGTACCTTGGGGTTTTTTTTTTGGTACAGATAATAAGTCGAAAAGGAACCAGCATACTTACTCAAAGTAATGAGGACATGGCAAGCATGAAGGTTTCTTCGATGGAGCCATCCCACTCAGAGGTAATAAGGACATGGCAGGAGTGGGCTCCATGAAGGGGTACACAGAACGACTCAGAGGTAATGAGGACATGGAAGTTCTATGTAGAGGGGTGATTTGTTTTTGGCAGAAGTGAGACGACTCAGAGGTAACATCGACATTGTCGCTTTAGAAATTTGTGGATCTGTTACCCTTTTTGTGCACTGAGAGTGCGGGTAGTAGATCATGAGGGAGGAGCTCTTTCAAAAGAATAAGTTCAGAGGTATGGTTATACATGACTTACTACCTAAAAGAGTGACCGGTAATGTAAGTTCAGAGGTACCTGCGGGTACATAACTCAGCAATCTGGGATATTTGGAGGAAGAATGTGAGTTCAACGGTACTGGTGGATACATAGCTCAGCAATCTGGGAAGAATTTGAGTTCAGCGGTACCGGTGGATACATAGCTCAGCAATCTGGGAAGAATGTGAGTTCAGCAGTACTGGAGGGTACAAAACTCAGCAATCTGAGATTTGGAGAATATGAGTTCAGCGGTACCGGTGGGTACATAACTCAATAATCTAGGATTTTTGTGGATGTGAGTTCAACGGTATCGGCGAGTACATAACTCAATATTTTAGAGATTTGGAGAATGTGAGTTCAGCGGTACCGACGGGTACATAACTCAATAATCTGGTGTTTGGAGAATATGAGTTCAGCGGTACCGGCGGGTACATAACTCAATAATCTGGTGTTTGGAGGATATGAGTTCAGCGGTACCGACGGATACATAACTCAATAATCTGATGTTTGGAGGATGTGAGTTCAGCGGTACTGGCGGGTACATAACTCAATAATCTGGGATTTCGTTTAGACATAACATTTCTTCAGGAACCTGTCGTTGACGGGCAACATGAGCAAGTCACCATTTTGTTTCGCAAGGCGGTAAGCACTGTTGGAGAATACAGCCTCAATGATAAATGGCCCTTCCCACTTTGGCTGGAATTTGTCGGCGGTTTTGTGAGTCATAACTATCGGCCTCCGAACTGCCAGAACGAGATCGCCCACTTGGAATGTTCTAATTTTAACCTTCTTGTTGAAGGCTCCGGAGATGCGTGCTTGGTATAGCTCGATTCGTTGCTGAGCCAATAGGCGCTTTTCATCTAAGGCCTCCAACTCTTGTAGCCGGCGATGGTAGTTATCGTCCGTCGTCAATTGGTAAGTGAGAGCGACGCAGAGCGAGGGGATTTGAGTCTCCAATGGGAGAACTGTCTCACTCCCGTACAACAGGAAGAATGGTGTGTTTCCAGTGGCAGTCCGTACCGTAGTACGGTACGCCCATAAGCATTCACCGAGCTTTTTATTCCAGTCGTGTTTGTTTGATGACACGAATTTCTTGAGAAGCTTGATGATTATTTTATTGAATGCTTCTGCCAACCCATTCACTGCCGGATTGTATGGCATCGAAGCAATATTCTGAATTCGATGCTTATCGCAGAATCGATAAAAGGCGTGGCTTGCGAACTGTAGACCATTATCGTGGATGATCATTCGGGGCAGTCCAAAGCGATAGATGACGTGATGCTTGAGGAAGCTGATCACGTTTGAGGTCTTCACTTCTGCAAGCGGAACAACTTTTGCCCATTTGGAGAAGTAATCCATGATTGCGAGTATGAAGCGATGTCCTCGGGAAGAAGGTGGAGTGATCGGACCGATGATATCCATTCCCCATGCTTCGAATGGCCAAGATGCCACTGTCGGATATAGAAATTCGAAGGGCTGGTGGATGGAGTCCACGTGGACTTGGCAGGCTTTGCACTTTCGTGCATAGTCTATCGCATCTGCTACCATCGTGGGCCAGTAGTAGCCCATTCGGCGAAGACGGTTTTGTAATTTTAGGCCAGGCTGATGGGCCCCGCAGACACCGTCATGAGCTTCACGTACGGCTTCTTTGGATTCTGCGTTTGACAGACATCGAAGCAGTAATCCATCGTAGGATCGGCGATACAACATTTTCGTCTCTATATCGTAGAAGAATCTGAGAGAACGCCTTCTGATAGAGGTGGCTTCCTTCGGATTCTCGGGCAGAATGTCATAGACTACGAAGTCAATGAATGGTTGTCTCCAATCTGGTACTTCGTCGATCGTCTGAGCGGAATAACTCGCCACGAATTGAACGTTGTTCTTGGGACAGACCAGTTCATGGCCTATCACGTCTACCACATGATGAATATTGTTTGGCACTGCTAGGGAAGCGGCAAGGCCTGCTAGGGCATCGGCCTCGATATTTTGGAGTCTAGGGACATGTTCGATAAAGAACCCTTCAAATGACGAGATGATGTTGATCTCTATTTGGTGATAGGGAATCATGTCTTCATGGCGGACTTCGTACGAACCCCGGATCTGATTGACGATTAACTGTGAATCGCCATATGCTTCAAGATATTCTACACCCAGCCCTCTCGTAAGTTGGAGGCCAATGACTAAAGCATTGTACTCAGCCACATTGTTAGAGCAGGGTTCTGTGAGGGAGTAAGCGCGATTGATCACCAGTCCGGAAGGAGAAACCAATACCACCCCGACTCCGACGACGATGTTGCCCTTGGGTCCGGTCCTTGAAGCACCGTCGAAGAACATTCGCCATATGTCATCGTGAGAGGCCGCATGCGAGTCGGCGGTCTCATCTGGGATTTTTTTATATATTCGGGCCGACTTCGAGCCTGGGTGGGCTGCTAAAAAGTCTGCCAGAGCTTGACTTTTAACAGCCTTTTGCGGGACGAAGATCATATGGTAGGGGGACAGTAATATCGCCCATGTAGCGAGGCGAGAGCTGAGTGCCCCTAGTTTAGTCATGAGGACCCTGAGGGGGTTGACTCGTGATATCACATGTATGGTTTGCCCCATGACATAGTGTCGCGTCTTCTGTATGGCGAACACCAGGGCGAGGCATTCCTTCTCCACGGCAGTATATCGGTGCTCTGGCCCGATCATCATTCGGCTGAGGTAATATATAGCTTGCTCATGGCCTGCGTCGTTGTTTTGTGCTAGCAAAGCGTCGAGGGAATGCTCCATTGCTCGTACATAGAGCAGGAATGGTTTTCCAGCAACCGGAGCCACCAGGACTGGAGGGTTCGACAAATATTCTTTGATACTGTCGAAGGCACGCTGGCATTCTTCATCCCATACGAATGAGATGCCCTTCTTCATGAGATGGGTAAATGGCTGATATCGCCCGGAGAGGTTAGAAATGAACCTCCTGATGTAAGCTAACCTCCCTTGAAGGCCTCGGAGTTCTCGGAGATTTCTCGGAGGACTCATCTCCATGATTGCCTTCGTCTTCTCAGGGTCTACGTGGATACCCTGGAAGGTGATGATGAAACCCAGGAATTTTCTACTGGATACACCCAAGAAGGATTTGGTAGGATTCATTTTTAAGTTGTGCGCTCGCATGAGGTCGAATACCGTTCTCAGATCCTGCAGATGGTCTCCCTTATAGCGATTCTTGACGACGATGTTATCAACATAGCACTCCACGGTCTTGCGCAATTGGTCCCTGAAGATGATGCTCATAGCTCTCTGATAGGAGGCGCCAGCGTTCTTCAAACCGAAAGGCATGACTGTATAGCAGTATGTGCCGATTGGTGTTCGGAATGATGTATGCTTTTCGTCGTCGGGGGATATCTTGATTTGGTTATACCCCGAGAAGCCATCCATGAACGACATACGTTCGAAACTGTAGGTGTTGTCAATCATGATGTCTGTGATAGGGAGGGGAAACTCGTCTTTGGGACATGCCTCGTTCAGATTACGGAAGTCGATGCAGATTCGAATCTTCCCATTCTTCTTGAGGACCGGTACTATGTTGGCGACCTAGTCCGGATGTTGTTCCTCGCGAATGAAGCCGCTGGTTATCAGTTTGTTGACTTCAGCTTCGATCGCATCCATGATGCCTGGGCGGAAGCGTCATTGTTGTTGTTTTACTGGCTTTGCATCTGGATGAACGTTGAGCTTGTGAAGAGCAACATCAGGGTTTAGTCCTGGCATGTCTTCATAGCTCCAGGCGAACACATCAATATATTCTTTGACAAGTTCCAGTAGTGATTCTCGCTCTTCATCAGTCAAATTCTTGCTGACGAAGATGGGTTTTGGGGTGGATTCATCACTGAGATCAACTTGTACAACCTCATCCTCGGTGGAAGGCTCTCTTTGTTCGAACTGCTTCTCCCACTGCGCATCTAGTTGTTGTGCCCATGGTTCTAGCTCAAGAAGTTCAGGAATATCTTCATCTTCTTCGTTGGCATCGATAAGTGCCATATTGACGGACCAGACTTGCCTGAGCATGTCCCCGACGCTGATATCCGAATCGGAAGTGGGTGATCCGGTTGAGTGTGAGTGCCAGTCGCATTCTTTGTCTGAGCTTTCGGGTGTTGTCACGGGTGTGACATAACCTAGCCCACGTCTGGTCTTGTTATAGTAATCTCGTGGCTTCCCAACCGAGATCGGCGATTGTAAGGATAACCGTCGTCCAGTTTCGTAGTTCAAGCCTGGTGTAGTTCCCAGATAATATCCTTGTTTTTGCATAAGGTACTTGGATTGGGAACTATACAGATAAAGAGGCAATCTCCTGGTGTCGGGTTCGAGCTCAACTTCTTCCATCTTGAAGGGCTGTGGATTATTCTTCCGACCGAAGATGATTGGATGGTCCCCTCCTTCGATTATGTGGTAAGCATCTTCCACGGAAGTAAGGTATCTTTTCTAACGGGATTACATCATCTGCGGATGGAACATCAGTGTGAACAGCCACGTAATTGGCCAGTTCTGGTTCTTCTTCGTCCACCCCCTGTATAAATAAAGACTGAGAGGATGACTTGGGCAACTTGATCATCAGGGGTTCTGCTGGTAGAGCAGAACGTGGAGTCGTTGGCAAACTAGTGACCCCCAGTTTGGTACTCGATGCTGGGCGGGGAGTTGTTGGCTCGCTAGAAGCCCCCGATTTTGCATCGGGGTGACGATTCTTCTTGGGAAGACGTATCGTTATTGGCTTTTTGGAGGGATTGAGCTTCTCCGTTTGTGGCTGGCCGACTCTAGGCAGCCGGACCTTGGCAGCCGGATTATCATTTGCCCCTCTTGTGCCGAGAGGCTGATTGCATCCTTACGCAGAGCGGCCGTAAGGGGTGCGGTCTTGCCAGGTTTGCGAGCTTGGAGGTTGATCGTCAGAGGTTCTTCTGATCCTGTGGCTGTCTCAGTTCGAGCTTACACATTTCCTTCGCCAAGGTGCCTTTTCGACTTTTCGTATAAGCAGGAATCTGAGTAGTAGAATTCGACCCCTTTGAAGGGATCGATGTCGGCAAATTTTGTCCTCACGAAGTCGTGTTTGTCGACATACTTGAAGTACTGGTGCAGCGTGGAAGACACGATCATGTAATCATGAATCCAAGGGTGCCCTAGGAGGATATTGTAGGAAGTGTCCGCATCTATGACGTAACAGGTCATCTCTGACTAAGATCGCCAATTCGGCACTTCAAGCGAATCTTTCCAATCGGGTAGCTCCTGCCCGAATTAAAACTGCTGATGGCGGTGCTTGTTGGCGTCAGACGATGCATAGGAATACGGAGATAATGTAACAGACCCTTCGGGATGATGCTTATGGAAGAACCAGGATCAATGTGCATCCGATCCACCTTTATGTCACCGATGTATCCAGTATAGTATAATGAACGATCATGCAGATTGGTTTTGATGAGCATATCGTGGAGTGAAGACAATGTTGGGCATCGCTCCTGTGCAAGCGCTGTCTTGGAGATTTGTAGGCAGGCTCTCTCCCGTGAGGTTGACCTGAGCTAGATATGCGTCGGCATTCTGGAGTGCCTCACTCAAAGCCACGCGAACATCCTTGGAGAGTCTTCGGAGCTCATATAATGACAACTTGGCCGGTGTGTTGTCCAATTGTGCCAGGATGTCAAAGTTGTAGGGCCTTTCCAGCCCATGAGATGCCTCTTTGCGGAGGGATTTGTCAAAGCGGGTCTCCTTCGGCCTAGGCTTATCGGTCGTCGGAGGTTGAGAAGGTCTCGGAGCGTCAGCAGTAGCCGGCTGATGTTCTTCAGTCGGGTTATCTGGTGCAGGCTGGGATTGAGCACCAGACCGAGTGATGACAGCTGCAGCTTCCTCGTTATCCACCGAAATTGTGCGGCAGGATCTGACTTTTCTATTCTTTTTCTTGCCAATGGAGGGTGGTATGGATTGAGTCACTTCAGATACCAAGTCTGGATAGACCCACATGACCTCCCCTCGTGATGTGGTGAGAGACACTAGACCAGCAGTCAGATCTCAAGGAGGTGGAAGATTAGCAATCTCTATTGTCGCCCGAGGGATGGGTATCACGCCGTCTTGGACCTCCGTTAGAAGGAAGCTGTCGAATTGTACTGACACCATATTGGCTGCCACGGTCACCTCTTCGAAATCAATGGCCAGAGCGTTCGAATCAATGAGATGTTGGATATATCGCTTTAGTTGGTAGCAGTCGTGTGTAGCGTGGTAGACGTAGCGATGGTAATGGCAGTACTTTGGGCTCTCCATTTCTGCCGACCGAGGTTCCCGTCTTGGTGGAGGGAGCTGAATTCTATCTCCTTGTATGAGCATGTCCAAGATGGGCTTGACATGGCCGTCTTCAAAGGAGTAGGTCATTTGCGGCCATTGCTTGTCTGCCAATTTTGACTCAGGTTTCTGGGCTGTATCGGCCACCATAGCCTGCTTGCCCTTGTTGTCCCGATTGTTGGAGGCGTTACCACCATTGTTGTTGTCGGTATTAGGGCGCTTGCCCTTGTCCTCTCCCTCCGAGATGTACAATCCAAGTTGGCGAGCCTTCTTCAACCTGTCCTCGACGCTAGTGGCACTGATGATGAACGACTTCCAATCCCTAAATTGGCTCTCGTCCATCCAGAGGCTGATTATGGGAAGTAGTCTCTTTTCGCAAATTTCAATCAAGGAGGAATCACGGTTGCCGGAAGGCAGCTTCATCGCGGTTTGGCGAAACCGCTCGATGTAATTCCTTGTTAGCTCTTTTTCTCCCTAAACAACGTCCATGAGAGTGGACATTGTCACGTCTTGTCCTACTTCATAGAACCTCTCTAGGAACATGCGTTTGAAGCCGATGAAGGAGTGGATGCAGTTGTCTGGCAGGTTACGGTACCAGTCGAAGGTGACCCCTTCCAATGCTCCGATGAATAATCCTGTAAGGATGGCATCGTCATGGGGTGGATAGTCGGTTGTGACCTCGAAGTAAGTGATGTACCAACTTGCGGAGGTCTTTCCATCATACGGATTGATGTGGAATGGTTTATACTTTGGTGGGATGGGAACATCTCTCCACGCAGCGGGATACGGTTGTCGCATCCTGAGGTCTTGGCAGTTTTCTCGGGCATGGAACATGGCCCGGAGCTTCTGGACCTCTCTTCTTGCCTCCCTAGCCTCGTTTGTGGCGGTAGGAGTCGTCATTTCAGGAGGATTGTTGCTCGGGTTCGGTGCCACTGAGTTCGAGTCTGCATTGACCGTGGGACCCAAATTTGTTTGGCCAGGCGTCCCTCCTTGCAGAGTAGGGAGGGCTGCTTTGATCTCGTCCACCGATTTGACCAAAGTGCGCAGTATGGCCTCCAGAGTGTCGATGCGTTGGCGATCACTGGGACCATCTTGTTCATCGTTTGTCATGAACATCGTCCTCACATGAGTGGAAGTAGAAGGGACGGTAGACGACGTGCCCTCCGAATCATACCCCTGTACTGAAAAGTCATCGGGGTATGTGGGGATATCCTCCTCTGGTTCGGACTCAGAAGGAATAGTACCCCCAGCTTCAGAGTTTGCTTCATCTTGAGAGTCGTGGACGTCCTCGGGGACGTCGGCACCTGCTGTATTTGATGGGAGAGTTGTTTCCCCGGGCTCGTCTCCTTGGAACATCGGATTGTCGTAGATGTTCGGAGGAGTGCTACCCCTAGTTCCAGCGACCCCCAGTAATGTGGATGATGAATCTTCCACTACAGCAGATTTCGTCTTTGAACGGGTACCTTGGAAAACTCCGGTGGTGGATAACCGTTTAGACGACAGTTTCTCAGTCATAGTGGTCGAAATCTTCGGACTGGAAACGTTTATGTTCTTCCCTCTCCCATCGGCGAGAATTTTCTGAGTAGAGTTGCAAGAGACGACGGGAGGCGCCTCATCCCCTGAGCTTGGCTGTTGTAATCTTTAAAAGACGGACTGCCGGTCTTCTCGTACCATCACGTTATTACAACAGTAGTTGACAATGACTTGGGTGCAGTGATATCCGTGGGAGGACTCTATGCACAACGAGGCCTCTTCTCTTTCCTTACGTTTGTGGAGGATAACCTCACGCAAGTCAGATGGGTCTGGAACGACCATGTTTGCTCCCTTAGTTTTGGAAGACTTTTGGGAACCACTCTGTCCGTTTGCCGCCGGGGGCTGGACTCGAGTGGTTCTGTACAACTTCCCGTCGGAGGTCCACATAACAGTATGTAGAGCACTCGGACGGTCAGAGGTCGAGACAGCGGACTGAGCTCGCCAAGCTCGTGCCGCCCTAGACTTCTTCACTCTAGTGCGTGAGGGCACATAGTAGGAAGAGTCTAAGTGATGTTACAGAGAGTCAGAGAGATCAGGACCATAGGAGAGGCGATCGAAGACTGAGCCTGAGCCGCGTGGAGTAGACAGCATGCGGCTGGAATCAACAGTCTTCATGCGGCTGGCAATCATAGCCGCATGGGCTTTCTTCATGCGGCTGTAAGTCTCGGCCGCATAAGTATTCTTCATGTGGCTAGAAATCTTGGCCGCATGGGTATTCTGCATCTGGCTGGCAGTTTCGGCCGCATAAACATCATGCATGCGGCTGGCAATCTTGGCCGCATGAATGTTCATCCTGCGACTAGTACCTTTGTTCGGCTTCTTCCTGGAGCACATAGAATCACTCTTTGCCCCTGCAAGTCCAGCATCGTAGTGCTTTTCTCTGCCATACTTGAGGACAGCAGAGTCCTCTATGGCTTAGAGTGGGGCCGTATGAGAGTTGCCTTCGCAGTCTTGGGCAGTAGAGAGTACTCCGTCCAGAGCTTGGGGAGGAGCAAATAATTTTGGCCTCCACTCCCTGCAGCCCTTCTTTGTGCGGGTTCGCTTCTGGACCGAGCCAGCGCTCCCATCGGAGAGCATTTCTTCAAACGCCTGTTGGTCGAAGCGGACGACCATCTTCTGTTGTGTGGAGCCAAGTTTAGCTGCATCCGATTACGTCACCAACTTCTCAGCCGTGGAGAAGTTTGTTCCCAGCAGAGTCGCCAACGTGTTTGCCATTGATTATAAAATAACAGAACAATTATATCGGAGGACTAGACTTTTACTTCACAATACAAACTCGCTCGTACAAAGAAAGCCTAGGGACGAAAACCTAGGTACAGCAATCTAAGTACAATTATTTAGTTTTTTCTGGGGGATGACGGTAGAGGCTCGGGAAAGCGACGGCAGCTCTGCCTTACTCCTTGGACGATCGGATGTAGCCTTGACTCTGGTGAAGAAATGCTCTTGGACGTGTGGGGAGACTCCTCTGCGCCTTCGGTTACTGGCTCTCTGGATGTCTCTGTAGTGCTCTCTCCTTTTTTTTGCTCTCTCTGTCCTTCTCTCCTCTGCTGCTTCTGCAATAAGAGAATGTCCTCTTTTGTAAGGGAATGGCACCTTGCTATTTATAGGAGTGGGGTCATCATTAGTGTTTGCAAATGATTGCCACCTTCAGAAGTCGGCGGTTAAGGACCATTGAATCTGGGCCGTTCATCTTAAATATAATAATATTTGAGCAATTAATATGATTGCATCAAATCTCTGTGGGCAATAAATATTGATTGCCATGAATATTCGTGATTTTTGATAGCCTGCCACGTGTCTAATTTGCTTGATTTGATTTGATCTGGGCCATTATGATGACGCAACAAATCTGATTTTGTTAGGATTTGTTGGCACCCATAATTCAGGAAAGATAAGACTGCCACGTGTCTCAATTGTAGCGAAAAGCACCACGTGTCTCAATTGGACAGTCCTGGCCGAGCCGCATATGGGGGGATCTTCTCAGCCGCATGAGGATGGACAGCCACATGTGGATGGGCAGCCGCATGCAGATGGGTAGCCGCATGGGAATAGGCAGCCGCATGCAGATGGGCAGCCGCATGGGGATAGGCAGCCGCATGCAAATGGGCAGCCGCATGGAGTGGCCTCAGAACTTGGTAGATTTTGTCAGCTGTAAGGAGATTTTCTCCTCTTTCCTAGGATCATGCCATCATGTCAGAGTCATTATTACGCCCCTATGTCAGAGCTGTCATGGCTGTCATTTGTCAGAACAGCCGTCAGGGCATTAAATGCAGCCGAATGTAGAGAACAACTGTTTGAAGGCCACGCTGCTTCTTTCTGAGCCGCATAGACCCTTGAGCCGTATGGACTCCTGAGCCGCATGGACTTCTGAGCCGTATGGAAATCCTGAGCCACATGGGGATCCTTCTGTCGGAGCCGCGTAGGTCTGTCTTCATTCTTTTCCATGCTTCTACAAGAGGCCTTCTGTGGCACATCAGAGGTGATGCGCAGGGCATTAGCTGTGCCCTTGCTCCGTCGTCGCATCTTCCATGTCTAAGAAGGAGATGGCTGGAGAATATGGTCAGCACTACGCTTTCCCGAGGGATGTGCTGTACCGGTAGGCGCATCCTGGCCGTTGAGGACGTCAGCGAGAAGGATGGACTGCATCGGCGCATCCCCTTCAGTGGTGGTGCCAGGGGCCTCGACTTTGCGCACCCAGACATGGCGAGTCTTCTTCGGCTTTGGCAGTTGCTTCGAAGGACTTGCTCTGCCTTCAGAGATGAACTCCTAATATGCCTGTTGATTGAGGCGTACGACCAGCGTCTTGTGGGAGGAGCCCACCTTCACATCATGGGATTGCGATACAGCTTTCTCGGTGGAGGAGAAAGAGGTCCCCAACAGAGTCGCCAGCTTGTTTGCCATTAAAATCCTTTTATTGCAATTCTAATTACAAACAGAACAGTGTTACAATGTAGGACTTAGATGTAGTCCTAGGAGAACACTTTTGTTTATCTGGGTCCCTGTGTCGATGGAGCGAGTGGTAATGCGTTGACTCCGTTGACGATCTGACGACGGTTCTCGGTTCTCTGAAGGTCTGAGTTGCTCTGGGTGCTGGAGCTTGCGGAGAGGAAGAAGACGTTGAGTGTCTGTATCTGCCTCTCTCACTGTGTATGTAGGCCTCTGTCTGTAGGTGTGTCTCTCTGTGTGTTCTTGGGTCTGTGTGTATGAAAGAAGGAAATGATCCCTCTATTTATAGCTTGCAGGCTGGCTGCTCATGTGCACATATGTAGGTTGTGCCAGTTTGTGGGGATGCCACGTGGTGATTACTGATGGAGGCGCATGGATGATGCGCTCTGATTGAGGAGTTGAACCCTTTCTGTTGCCTTTGTGGGCTACGGCCGAGCTGACACGTAGCAATGGAGAGGATCTTTCAGTTGTTGAAATCTTGGGCGATTAACACCCCTTCATAGGCTGAATTGAGTCAAAGGACACGTGTCATAGGTCCATGGCTCGAAGATCTCAGATTTGGTGGAGAGTAATCTGACAGGATGCGCCTAGAATTGGGCGCATGAGTAGACTTTGGCTTGTAACCTTTAGGAGTCACAAACCAGTCTGGGCGTAGGACTTTTGAGGTGCATGTGGGGCTTCAGTAGTGACTTAACCTCTGTCTTTAGGGATCAATAAAAAGTCTGAGGTGCATGCAAAGATTTGGGCGCATGGCTGCGGAGGCGCATACGAAATGGTTGGGCGGCCATGTGGCTTGTAACCGCCGAAAAAAAGTAATGATGATGTTGACGTCAGCGACGCTTCGTTTTCTGAAAAAGCTGTCAACTGTTCAGTCCTCGGGGACTGGCTGCTGTTGTGTCAGACTTAAGCATTTAATGTTCTTTGACGGGTGATGGGCTGTTGAGTGGGCACGTCGATCTGCATTCCACTAGGCGTATGGGGACGCGTAGGGCACATCCTTGTGAGGCGCTTGGTGCTTATGGGCGCGTCTATATGATGCACGGTCTGACCGGCGCATCCGTTTGCATGACACGTCTTTATTGGTCCGACTGTTACATTCTTCGAGTGCTTTAAATAGCCGTTTTTGACTTGGCTGAATTCGAAGCGTCAGGTTCATCACCATTAATGCAAATTCATTGTACGGGATTCGGAGAGCCAGCCACTTGGCGCATGGGTTTGATTTGCCCAGCCTATAAATTGTGGCAAGGAGAGAGTTTGCTTCTCGTTCTCTTACGTCCTCCCGAATGAACTTGTTTGCTCGAGCACATTCTGTTGACGAGATGCTCCCGAAGGTGAAGATGCGACGACTTGCCTTCATTTATGCACTCGTGAAGGTGACTGTTACATCCAAAAGTTGGGGTCGAGGGCTTCTGAGACAGGCGG
Source organism: Iris pallida (assembly GCA_029216955.1). Lineage (NCBI taxonomy): Eukaryota > Viridiplantae > Streptophyta > Magnoliopsida > Asparagales > Iridaceae > Iris > Iris pallida. The sequence goes on along the minus strand of JANAVB010035820.1, from coordinate 150,253 downwards.
TAGGTGCCTGTTGCATCCAAAGATCGGGATGCTCAAGCCTCATCTCCGTTATTCTGGAAGAGCCGCAGATCGAAATTGCGGTGCTCCCAGCTTTGGAGGCGCTTTCTTCTGTCAGAGTGGGTGTTGCCCATTCTGGTTGTATTGGAAGCCTCCTTTTGCCGCGGATCGATTGTGGTGCTCTCCTCTTCCTTGGGCTTTGGAGAGCTCTTCCTCCAGCTAGAGGGTTGATTGCCTACCCTGGTTCTGCTCAATAAATGCTTCATTAGTCGAAGCACTTGACCGGGTCGAAGTAAGGTGCATATGCTGAGACTTCATGATGCACATAACTGAGACTCTTGAATAGATGCGCCTGACTGAGACGCCGAAGAGATGCGCCTGACTGAGACACCGAAAAGATGTGCCTGATTGAGACGCCGAAGAGATACGCCTGTTTGAGAGCGCATGGCGGTTGCTGCGCCTGGCTGTAGACTTAGGGTCTTTTCTTTTTGTAGAAGTTCTCCTTTGTACAACCTTTTTTAGACATGTAATAGACTTTTATATGAAATAAAAAAAAATCTTCTTTTAATGTCTATGCTTTTGCTGTTTGCTGTGCCAAGTACTTCATCTGGGCTTCCTGGCGCATGTAATATTAGGCGCATAGGATTTCTAATCCTAAAATTCCATGCTTCTACAGTATGCTAGGTCTCCAACGTTGAATGTATTTCTAGATTTAATCTTGCATACTGTCCACTAGTCAAATCGATCTCTACGATGCCTTGGGTAGCCTGTATAGTAGACTTGAACAGCCTGACTTGCTATCGCAAACGTGTCGGACCCTCTATACCTCCTGCGATGATTTATATCGACGAATCCAAATTGTTTATCGATTCTCCAACAGATATTTGGTGTCGTATCGAATCACTCACATTTGAATATCACAATATGCATATCATATGGGGCACTATATTGTAAATCTATAATATCCCGAAGCACTCCATAATAGTCAAAGTCCGGCTCGTCGTCATATATGGTGCCTCTTATGCAAACACCAGAATCCTCGGTACTGAAGCCGTCATTGACATATTCGGCATTTATAGCATTCCGAGTTGCCATAAACTTGAAGCCATTAACGACATAGCCTGGCCAAGTCTTTACATGCTTCTTCGGTCCCAATGCCAAATAACGAATACTCTCATTTGTGAGTGTTATTTCGGGCAATAAAACATGTAAATAAATATTATTAATTTAAATATTTCAGATACATATATTTTAATGGTAGCCGCATAAATTATTATCTCAGTTACTTACGTATTTGCAAAACCAGGACGGAATGGTACAATCGACCTCTCTTTGAAGTCCTTCATCGGTAATATCGGGTGTCCTCATTTTGAATTCATCTTTAAATACACTGTTAGAGAGAATAAGAATAAGTGTAGTCAGTTACTTCACCAAATTAGAGATTATAACGAGTGTAAGTGTAGTCACTTACTTCTCCAAATCTCTCACTTCTTGTATGTCACAATTTAACAAGACATATCGGTGAGCGGCATCATACTCGTCGTCAGTCAACCACCGTTTCTTACTAGCCCCAATAGGCTTGCCCCTTATATTGAATATACCTCCATCTTCAACGTCATCGTCATTCCTTTGAGGTCTATTTCGATTTGTCTTAACATGAGTATCGAAATAAATTGAGCAGAAGTTTGATACCTCCTTGATAAGATATGCTTCGCATATCGAAGCCTCTATATGAGTCTTGTTGCCAACTTTCTTCTTTAGATGGTGTAGTTATCTAGAAAGACAAATTATCTTAAGAATTAACAATGAAATACAACTTAAATTATATCGATTTTTATGTACCTTTCAAATGGGTACATCTAATCGATAATGAACAGATGCACCGACACGGGCTTCGTATGCTAGATGAATCGGTAGATGCTCCATGCTGTCGAAGAAGCCCGGAAGAAATATTTTCTCTAACTTGTAAATTGTTAAGACAATCTTCTCCTCAAGTTCAACCATGTGTTGCACCGTCAATATAGTTGAACAAATATCCCTGAAGAATGCAGATAGCTCGGCCAACGGAACCCATACAGAAGAAGGCAACAACTCTCTCAAAGCAATAGGCAGTAATCTTTTCATAAACACGTGGCAGTCGTGACTCTTCATTTCCGTTAGCTTGCCTTCATTGAGATTAACGCATCTAGACAAATTCGACACATAGCCGTCGGGAAATCTTAAAGTAGATATCCATTTGCAGATTATTAATCTATCTTCCTTGCTCAATGTGTATTGTGCTACCGGCTTAGTTAATTGTCCACCAGCTCCCCTTTGTATCAAGTTCAGATAAGAACGCTTGCATATCTCGGCAATGTCTTGTCTTGATTTTGGATTGTCCTTCGTCTTTCCTTTAATATCCATGACGGTATTGAAGACATTATCGAACACATTCTTTTCTATATGCATGACATCAAGATTATACCTTATAAGATTATCTTTCTAATAAGGCATGTCCCAGAAGATACTCTGTTTGGTCCAGTTATGGCTTTGTCCGAACCCGTCGGCACGATTGTTCGAAGGATCTTCAATTACGGAGGGCAAGTCCTTTATATCTTCCCAAATATCGTATCCTGACAATCCGGGTGGCGGATGAGAAAATTCTTGTTTTCCAGCTCTGAACGCGTCCTTGTTCTTTCTCCAAGAATGACTCGCGGACAGAAATTGACGGTGACGGTCAAAGAAAGAAGTTTTTTCTCCATGCTTAAGGCGGAACGCCTTACTATTTTCCATACATATCGGACAAGACATGGTGCCGTGAGTACTCCATCCCGACAGCATACCGTATGCTAGAAAATTATTTATTGTCCACATCAGTGAAGCTCTCATCTGAAAGTTTTATTTCCTGAAAATATCATAGGTCGCGACGTCGATCTCCCACAATTTTTTCAGCTCATCCACCAATGGCTGTAAATGTATATCGATGTTTTTTATCGAATTTTTGGGATCCGGTATGATAGCTGTCAAGAAAATATAAGGAGTCATCATACACATCCATGGAGGCAAATTATAAGGGGTAAGAATGACCGACCAGCGGGAGTATTGAGATCCCGCCTGCCCGAAAGGGGCAAAGCCATCAGAACATAGCGTCAGACGTACATTTCTAGGCTCTGCAGCAAAATCTGGATGACATAAATCAAAATGTTTCCACGCCTCTCCGTCCGAAGGATGTGAGAATTCTCCATCGTCCTTTTTGCGTTCTTCGTTGTGCCACGTCATGTGTTCAGCTGTATTCAGAGACATATACATCCTCTGCAAGCGCTTCGTGATCGACAAGTAATGCATATACTTGTAAGGACGTCATTTTTTAGTTAATTTTTTTCCCTTTACTGGCTTGTAATGATCCGCATTACAGAAGCTGCAACTTTCTATGTCCTCCTTCTCCTTGTAGTACAACATGCATCTATTGCGATAATAATCTATCTTCTCGTACCCCAGTCCCAGTTGTTGGACCATCATCTTTGACTTGTAGAAGTTTTTTGGGAGCTCTTTTGATTCCTTCGGTAAGATCTCCATCGCTAGTTGTGTAATCTGATCATAGCAAGCTTGTGGCAAGTTAAAATCGAACTTTATGCTCAACAACCGCATCGTCACTGACAGTATGGAATGAGTCTCACAATCAGGATGTAGAGGAGTATCTGCATCCTGAAATATATCATAGAACTCCTTCGCCTCGGGGTTAGGATCCTCCGGATCAAAATTAGGCCCTGTCGTATCGTATACCATATCTCGTGCACGATTCTGCAGGTCTCCATAATCAACAGAGCATTCGTCGTCCATGACAAAATTCGTTACAGCATTTTCATCAAAAGCAAAAGTAGCAGCATTCGCAACCTATTTTTTTTGCATATAATTCACCTTGCGATGACCACATTTAGTAATCACGTACGAAACCCTTACAGGTCAAATGATCTCTCACAGTCACCACTTCTTCGTAACGTTGCGACAATTACCACATGGACACTTGATTTTGTTATCGTCCATGTATTGAGCTTTGCTCATGGTATACTTAAGAAACGCTTCCACGCCTGCCTGAAAATCGTTACTCACACCTATTCTGCTCTCGTTTCATTTATACATCCATGTACGATCAAAGAAGTAACGATCCATCGTAGATTGGATGTAAAAATCTGTATCCTAAGACAAACAAAATTACTATGTAATCATGTACTCACCAATAACCGGATGTAACTGAGTTCGGAGGTACCCCGGGGCCCACCGTGCAGTAACTGGTGGATCCGCTGGTATAGGCCGGATGTACTTAGTATCGACCGTATCAGATTAGTATCGGTCTATCGGTTTGGTATAGGCCATATCAGATTGGTATTGACCTTAGCAAATTGGTATCGTCCTATCCGATATGTACATGTATCGGCCGTATAGCTAGGATTTATATTGGCCTTATCGATTCGCAATAGACGTATCCGATAGGTATCGGCCGTGTCAGATTAGTATCGACCGTATCGGATTAGTATTATGGAAGGTTTAGTAACAACTGTACTTGGATTTCTCTCTTCTCGAGCTAGAATACTGTTGCAAGAGAGTCATGAGAGCGTAAAAAATCTTCTAAATATTGATTTTTACGAGAGTGATTGGCCAGTTACAGTAACATAGCTCGAGAGAGTGACTGGCCAATCACTCCCGTAAACATCAATATTTAGGAGATTTTTTATGCTCTCGTGACTCTCTTGCAATGGTAATCTAGCTCGAGAAGAGAGAAATCTAAGTACAATTGCTACTAAATCTTCCACCATACTAATCTGATATTGCTGATACTAATCCAATACGCCGATACCTATCGGATATGGCCGATACTGAATCGATAAGGCCAATACGAATCCTAGCTATACGGCCGATACATATCGGATAGGACGATACCAATTCGCAAAGACTAATACCAACCGATACGATTGATACTTATAAGTACCTACGGTCGAGGAGGTTGACCCGCTGTTACATCCATGTACGATCAACGAGTAACGATCCATTATAAATTGGATGTGAAAATCTGTATCGTAAGACAAACTAAACATAATTAGTTCGATACCGATACCAATTCCGATACTCAATTAAATAGTCCGATACCGATACCGATACCGATCTCTGTCAAAGGATTCTGGCTCGCTCCACCAACTAAATTTTGGTTTTGGTTTTGGTTTTGGCTTTGGTTTTGGATTGGGTTTTGGTTTCGGTTTCGGTTTCAATTTCGGTTTTGGTTTTGGTTTTGGTTTTGGTTTCGGTTCCGGTTTTGGTTTCGGTTTAGATTATTCGATTTTGGTTTTGGTTTTAGTTTTGGTTTTGGTTTTGGTATTGGTTTCGGTTTTGATTATTCGGTTTTGGTTTTGGTTTTGCTTTTGGTTTTCGTTTCGGTTTTGATTATTCGGTTTTGGTTTTGGTTTTGGTTTTGGTTTTGGTTTTGGCTTTGGTTTCGGTTTTGACTATACTAAATTTGGTTCGGTTTCGATTTTAAAAAAATTCGGTTCGGTTTCGGTTTTGAATATACTAAATTTTATTATTCGGTTTCGGTCCAAAGTTTATATATACTCCTCTATATATACATATACTAAGTTTATATATATATATATATATGTGTGTGTGTGTGTGTGTGTGTGTGTGTGTGTGTGTGTGTGTGTGTGTGTGTGTGTGTGTGTTCCGACCCCCACCGCCACCACTGCCAACCCCAACTCCCACCCTCGGCCCCAATCCGAGGCACTACACCCCCCCTGCGACCCCCACTCCCACCACCGCCGACCCCGGTGCCCCCGACCCCCGCCACCCCCCCTCCCCCCCCCCCCCCGCGAGCCCCACTCCCACCACCGCCGACCACCACCCCCACACACCCCCGGCCCCCCTCCGCTCCCCCTCCCCCCGCGGCCTCCCCCAACCCCTGGACCCCTCCCCCCCACACCGCGGCCTCCATCCGCCCTCCCCAAGCCACCCGCGCGGCCTCCACCCCCCCTCCCCCCCCCCACGGCCTCCCACCACAGCCGACCACTCCCCCACCACGGCTCCCCTCCGCCCCCTCCCCCTACCGCCGGCTACCTCCGCCCCCCCTCCGCGGCCTCCCACCACAGCCGACCACCCACCCTCTACCATGGCTCCCCTCCACCCCCCTCCACCGCCGGCTACCTCCGCCCCCCTCCCGCCGCCCACCACCACCAAACGAGAGAGAGTACCTTTGAGAGAGAGAGCGCTCCAAGAGAGAGAGAGAGAGGAGAGAGAAATATTTCGTTCGAATGAAATTCTCCTCCCCTCCCGTAGGTTCAATTTAAGTTAGGGCTGGCTATTTAGCGATGGACTGTCGACGGATATATCCGTCGCTACGTAGTCGTAAATTTCCCACAAATTTTTATATATTTTCCCGCCAACTGAGTGACTACGTAGCAACAGCTACAGTTGTAACGCCCCAGTCCCAAAATACGTAGGACTAGGAACGTAGACATGCCATCTATATTCATACGAAGTACATAAGCCTCGTATGGATACATAAGCTGTAAAATGCAGTAGAACCCTAACTAATCTCATCCACACAAAATAAATGAATAGAAGATCTCATATAATCAACTATGAAATTGTCGTTTGGTACATATAGTTGGGCGGAGACAAATCCACTACCAACTACGAAAAGAAATACATAACAAAAGAAAGATTTTTGGCGAGCGAAGCGAAGACGATCCAAATGCAATCATCCTCGAAAAAATAGCGATGATCACTGCTAGAGCTAGAACACCTGCAAAAAATAATAGCACACACCTGGAGAGATAACCAGGTCCTCAGAGGGACGTAACAAGATACAAGAAAACACCATGCCATAATAACTGTGATATATAATATAAAGAAGGAAATATGTATGCAATCGGTGCCTAACCAGTCTACAGTGATAATGCAATAAGAACAAACCTTTGACGCATGGGCAGGATTCAGGAATATCAGGAATCAGGACCGTATCTTCCACTGGAGATAACCGGCAATCAGGACCGTACCTCCCACTGTAGATAACCGGCTATCAGGACCGTACCTCCCACTGGAGATAACCGGCTATCGGAACAGTGCATATATGACCCATACGTTAAGGAACTGTTCTTCCCACCCAATGCCTATTAGGGTCACATCCATGACTCATGAACCTCTAGTAACCGCCAAGTCTTCTAGCATGCAATTCTATTGGCAGTTACTCCTATCCGTCGCACGCTCCATACGTATCGGTGGCCAGCCGACTACGCGGATACGTATCCTACATATGACTCACATAACGTGGTAAAGCAAGTGTCAAGGTCGTATGAGATATACCAATACCTCAACATCAATGGGTGGTCACTAGACTAAGTCAATGCAAGAGAAATAAATAAAGTGAGAAAAACGACCGATAGAGTCGCTTGCACCCAAGTGTGACTTGGAAGCACAGTTTTATAATATTAATAAATAAGCAATACTAAAAATAACAACTGAAAATAATAAAATAATAATATAATAATCATAGAGTAAAATGGCAAGGTATCTTGCTTGATGGTGCAAAGTGGCAAGTTCCGGTAATCACAATGTCAGCCAAGAAACGTCACAATCTCCAAACAACTCCGGACGCTGAAACAAACATCAAAAAAAGCATTCGGTGTAAAAGATATACCTAGGAAACGCCTGTCCAAAAGTCTAATTCTAGAACAGGGGCAAAATCGTAATTTTGGGTCAAAACGATGTCCGCCGTTGGACCCGCTTTGCACCGAAATGTGTGCCGAAGTATATGGTCTCTAAAGTCGTCAAACTATATGTCTACGGTTTCAGTTTGAGGAGAGGAACTCACCGGTATGTCCAATTTAGGATTCCGATGAGCTGTGTACAAAATCGCCCATTTAAGTGGGTAGTGGGCCCGCCAAAAATGGGTTCCAATTTGACCTTCTCAGAATCGAACCAAACTTGGCATGCAGGACCAGAATTTTGATCCGGACCTGTTGGCGTAAGTTTCGTCTCGATTCAACCACTGTACACAAAGTTATGGGCAAGTTTGCAAAATGCCGATACGGGGGTATCTCGACGGATACGCGTTGATTTCGTCGCGCACACGCGACGAAACTGAGTTCCGTCAGTTCCCACACGTCGGTAACGTCCATACGCGCCTTTCGATGTGTATAGCACACGACCACGTCGCCCGGTTTGTCGGGGCGTACGTCATATCGGACAATAATTCAAAATTAAAAGTTTTTAGAAACAGATTTTTCCTAAAGTTTGAAAAGGTTTAAACAACGATATAGTTAGTTTAAAAATAAACTAAAAGTGGGATCTCTATCTGGTATATGTTGTCATCAGATCGGTTCAAATAGATTCTCAAAGATGACGAGGAATCGGCAAAATTTTGCCTTCCAAGAAGGGGGTTTGAATCGAGTTTCTTGTCGAATTTAGGACAGGTTTTTGGTCAACTTGGCGTCGTTTTTCTGGTCGATTCTGATGGTTATAATCCAATTCCTTTGAAGAGGATTGAAGAGGGTCAGATGGGCTTTATCTAGGATTTTCTAGATCGAAAAGTTATCAAGTACAATCGAAGTAAAGTTCGAGGAAAGTTGAGTACCTGGCGGAGTTTAAAAACAGGGTATCTCTGTTTTGGGATCGGTTTCGACGTACTTGGCGAGGCTTCGATGCACGCACGGTGGCCGCAAGCAACCTGGGATATACGCCTGGGGTTCGAGACTGGGGAGGTGAAGAAATTTCTTTGAGGGTTAGGGTTTCGACTTTGTTGTAGGTTGTAATATATACTACCGCTGCTATTATCATTCCTATTAGTAATAGGAATGACATGGGCTCGGGTTTGTATTCCTTAGAGCTTTAGGTGTGGGCTCGGGTTTCTGCATTCGACTGCAGCTGCTGCTGCATTCAATTTGCGTGGGGGCTTTGGGTTGAGGTGGACCGCCCCCCCCCCCCCCCGCCACCCCCCCCCCCCCCCCCCGTGGGCTGGTCCCCTCTTCCTTCTTGTTATTATCTCTTTTTTTCTCTTTTTTTAAAACAATGGCTAACTAATATCCACTAAAGCAACCACTATTGGCAACAACAGAGCCTGGCCGCCCCCTTTTGGGATTTTGGCCGGGCCCACTTCCTTTATTATTATTATTTTTTATTTAACTAATATATATAATACTTATATATATAAATATATATAAATATATCTATATATATATATATTTATATCATTAAGCTACCAAAAAAATGTCTAAAAATAACAATAAATTCCTAAAAAATCCTAGATTTTATTATACTCCTTATTTAATAGAATTACGAACAAGCACACATATAGTAATATATGTATACACCCATACCTTAATTATACTATTAAACTAGTAGTAAATAAATCCATAATTAATGAAATGCTTAACGAAAATTAATTTAAATTATAAAAAAAATCAATTAAAAATTATGGGGGTTTACATCCTACCCAACTTAAAGAAAATTTCGTCCTCAAAATTAAACTAAGGTAAGGGGGGTCGAATTACAAATGCAAAATTTTAAGGGGCTAACGCATGAAAGTCGTCCCTTAGTTTTCGAACAAAAGATGGTAGTTGTACAAGGAACCTTATTGGCTTAATTTCTATAGGGTAAGTGTTCTTGGTTCAAGGCTCTACCCCACTTATAGAAGTTGGCTATCCGTGATAAATGTTGTTACGAGCCTTCTGAGAGGGGCTAAAAGGTGCAAGAATTTCATATTGAATGAATCCATCTCGAATTTAAACTATATTGGTGGGGCAATAACTCGTAAGATCAACTTATCCCATCTCTGTTAGGCTATGTAGTCTGGAACAAGTCATAACTCGAGAGGTTGGGCTAGTTCCGAATCGGATTGGTTAGGTAGGCGCCGTTAGTCAAAAATATGCCTCCCATGGCTTTGTGTACAAGTGGCAGATAGGGTCTCAATTGAGTATCACACCAGGGCAGGTGCATATTGGACTTCGAGTAGATTATAACCATATATCGGGTCAAAAGTTTTGAGTTGAGTTTTGTTCTCAAATTGAAACCGAAAGGTTCGTCGGTATTACGGTAAGGTTTATAATTAGCCCTTTTGCTCAAGAATCGTATCATAAAAATATAGTACAAGGGGACGTATTTTAGTGGGACATGATATGTCTACATGAAGGTGGACTCGTATAGGTCTTGCAGATGGAATTTGTTGGAAGGTAGCAGCTGGTTTTGTGCTCCGAATCTAAATGGCACGGTCGGGGACCCAAAAATTTCTAAATAGAAAGTGGGAATTCATGAGGCACTAATTATCGTTCTACCAGAAACCACTTATTCTAATCAATAGGCAATCCTAGTACATTCTAAATTCTACTGGGGCTCTACGATCTATATCCTACAGTAATTATTTCTAGAAGTTAACAAAGACACCTCTCTATGGTTTAGTGGAGTTAGAAAGGTTCAAGTCGGAAGGTCATACCTTAATTTGTGGAAGAATATTACACGGTGTACTAGGATACGAGATGTGATAGATATGAGTCAAGTTTTGAAGATCGTACTTTGAGTCCAACAGATGTCAATGATTGTATGAATATATCTTTCCTGTCTATAGATGGTATGATGAACTGAGGAGGATATTACGGGTCTATCTTCCCTCAATACGAGTATCTGACTTTCCGAAATCCGTAAAGGCGAAAACAATAAGTGTTTCAGGAAAAGATGATCGAATACGAATATGGGATTCCAAAGGCGTTTCAAATAGAGTTGTCAAGGCAGTTGCGAATGAGATCCTAGAGCCATCTATATCTCAATCCACGTAAGATAAGCAAATAAAAGTGAACCAAATGTACGAAGGCTGATCAGACCATCATACACTGATTCTGATTAGACAATATGTTAGTGGGCGTCCCCAATATACATATGTCGTGAACAAGCTCGATAAGGATAAGCTTGTAAAAACTAGTCTATATTAGCATTATTAGTCAAGATGGTAAAAACATAGGCACGAGAGATTAAGATTGAAAGAAAGTAGAATGATTCTAAGTCATATCCTGTGTTCGTCTCTATACAGCGTCCTATAGTCTTCTTGTCCAAGTCCTTGGTTGACTAGATGGGTTAGGGTCCTCTAAATTCTAGAATCTAAGTAGACTTGCTAATATAGGTCACAAGGACAAAGGGGTTGCTAGGTCATAAGACATTCTACCCAACTTAAAAGAATTAACCTAATGGTATTTTGAGACAAAAGAAACATGTCTAACTAGTAGGGATCACCTGTCTAACCTTTAGCAAGCACGAAGGGGAGATAAGATTAATGATAGAAGGAATCAACCAAGATGCAATCGATGAGTCGAACGGTAGATAAAATCTTAGGAAAGAGGCCAAGTATGTGGATGAGATCCTAGACTTCTAATCCTATTCGCAGGCTTGCTTGGTACGGTAAAGTAACCAAACAATGTATCTTGACCTGCATGGGCCACCACAAAAACATGTAACGCCCCAGTCCCAAAATACGTAGGACTAGGAACGTAGACATGCCAGCTGTATTCATACGAAGTACATAGGCCTCGTATGGATACATAAGCTGTAAAATGCAGTAGAACCCTAACTAATCTCATCCACACAAAATAAATGAATAGAAGATCTCATATAATCAACTATGAAATTGTCATTTGGTACATGTAGTTGGGCGGAGACAAATCCACTACCAACTACGAAAAGAAATACATAACAAAAGAAAGATTTTTGGCGAGCGAAGCGAAGACGATCCAAATGCAATCATCCTCGAAGAAATAGCGATGATCACTGCTAGAGCTAGAACACCTGCGAAAGACAATAGCACACACCTGGAGAGATAACCAGGTCCTCAGAAGGACGTAACAAGATACAAGAAAACACCATACCATAATAACTGTGATATATAATTTAAAGAAGAAAATATGTATGCAATCGGTGCCTAACCAGTCTACAGTGATAATGTAATAAGAACAAACCTTTGACGCATGGGCAGGATTCAGGAATATCAGAAATCAGGACCGTATCTCCCACTGGAGATAACCGGCAATCAAGACCGTACCTCCCACTGGAGATAACCGACTATCAGGACTGTACCTCCCATTGGAGATAACCGGCTATCGGGACAGTGCATATATGACCCATACGTTAAGGAACTGTTCTTCCCACCCAATGCCTATTAGGGTCACATCCATGACTCATGAACCTCTAGTAACCGCCAAGTCTTCTAGCATGCAATTCTATTGGCAGTTACTCCTATCCGTCGCACGCTCCATACGTATCGGTGGCTAGCCGACTACGCGGATACGTGTCCTACATGTGACTCACATAACGTGGTAAAGCAAGTGTCAAGGCCGTATAAGATATACCAATACCTCAACGTCAATGGGTGGTCACTAGACTAAGTCAATGCAACAGAAATAAATAAAGCGAGAAAAACGACCAATAGAGTCGCTTGCACCCAAGTGTGACTTGGATGCACAGTTTTATAATATTAACAAATAAGAATACTAAAAATAACAACTGAAAATAATAAAATAATAATATAATAATCACAGAGTAAAATGGCAAGGTATCTTGCCTGATGGTGCAAAGTGGCAAGTTCCGGTAATCACAATGTCAGCCAAGAAACGTCACAATCTCCAACAACTCCGGATGCTGAAATAAACATCAAAAAAACACTCGGTGTAAAAGATATACCTAGGAAACGCCTGTCCAAAAGTCTAATTATGGAACAGGGGCAAAATTATAATTTCGGGTCAAAACGATGTCCGCCGTTGGACCCGCTTTGCACCGAAATATGTGCTGAAGTCTATGGTCTCTAAAGTCGTCAAACTATATGTCTATGGTTTTAGTTTGAGGAGTGGAACTCAACGGTATGTCCAATTTTGGATTCCGATGAGCCGTGTACAAAATCGCCCATTGAGTGGGTCGTGGGCCCGCCAAAAAATGGGTTCCGATTCGACCTTCTCATAATCGAACCAAACTTGGCATGCAGGACCAGAATTTCGATCCGGACCTGTTGGCGCAAGTTTCGTCTCGATTCGACGACTATACACGAAGTTATGGGCAAGTTTGCAAAATGCCGATACGGATACGCGTTGATTTCGTCGTGCACACGCGACGAAACTGAGTTTCGTCAGTTCTCACACGTCGGTAACGTCCATACGCGCCTTTCGATGCGTATAGCGCACGACCATGTCGCCCGGTTTGTCGGGGCGTACGTCATATCGGACAATAATTCATAAATTAACAGTTTTTAGAAACAGATTTTTCCTAAAGTTTGAAAAGGTTTTAACAACGATATAGTTAGTTTAAAATAAACTAAAAGTGGGGTCTCTATCTAGTATATGTTGTCATCAAATCGGTTCAAATAGATTCTCAAAGATGACGAGGAATCGGCAAAATTTTGCCTTCCAAGAAGGGGGTTTGAATCGAGTTTCTTGTCGAATTTAGGACAGGTTTTTGGTCAACTTAGCGTCGTTTTTCAGGTCGATTCTGATGGTTATAATCCAATTCCTTTGAAGAGGATTGAAGAGGGTCAGATGGGCTTTATCTAGGATTTTCTAGATTGAAAAGTTATCAAGTACAATCGAAGTAAAGTTCGAGGAAAGTTGAGTACCTGGCGGAGTTTAGAAACATGGTATCTCTGTTTCGGGATCGGTTTTGACGTACTTGGCGAGGCTTCGATGCACGCACGGTGGCCGCAAGCAACCTGGCATGTACGCCTGGGGTTCGAGACAGGGGAGGTGAAGAAATTTCTTTGAGGATTAGGGTTTCGACTTTGTTGTAGGTTGTAATATATACTGCCGCTGCTATTATCATTCCTATTAGTAATAGGAATAACATGGGCTCGGGTTTGTATTCCTTAGAGCTTTAGGTGTGGGCTCGGGTTTCTGCATTCGACTGCAGCTGCTGCTGCATTCAATTTGCGTGGGGGCTTTGGGTTGAGGTAGACCGCCCCCCCCCCCCCCCACGTGGGCTGGTCCCCTCTTTCTTCTTGTTATTATCTTTTTTTTTCTTTTTTTTCTTTTTTTAAAACAATGGCTAACTAATTTCCACTAAAGCAACCACTACTGGCAACAACAGAGCCTGGCCGCCCCCTTTTGGGATTTTGGCCGGGCCCACTTCCTTTATTATTTTTTATTTAACTAATTATATAATACTTATATATATATATATATAATATATATATATATAATATATATATATATATATTATATATCATTAAGCTACCAAAAAAATGTCTAAAAATCACAATAAATTCCTAAAAAATCCTAGATTTTATTATACTCCTTATTTAATAGAATTACGAACAAGCACACATATAGTAATATATGTATACACCCATACCTTAATTATACTATTAAACTAGTAGTAAATAAATCCATAATTAATGAAATGCTTAACGAAAATTAATTTAAATTATAAAAAAAATCAATTAAAAATTATGGGGGTTTACAACAGTTTTCGTCGTTAAAACTCATCAGCTGGGCGACGGATGATCCGTCGCTACGTAGTCGCCCAATTTTCTGCAATTTTTTTAACATTTTCCCATGCAAATATTGACTAAGGAGTGACTACCTAGCAACAGCTACATTGTCCGTCACTATTTCGCCGATGCCTTACCGACGGGTGCAACAACTTTTCACCCTTAAAATTAAAAAAAATATATCGCCTATGATTAGAAGGTAAACCGTCAGTATATAGTCGGGAGTCCGTCGCTAGTAGTGGTAAACTTTATCCGTCGCTAATAGGCCGTCGCTAAAGCGATGAATTTTGGTAGTAGCTGATGAAACCGATAATACCAACCACTCAGTACGCCACAACAGTCAAATTCGCGCAACAGCCTCCGGATGCTAAAAAAGACATCACTAATACGTTTGGTATAAAAGAAATATCTAAAAACATCTGCCCAAAAGTTTAATTTTGGACAAAAGGGCAAAATCATAATTTCGGATCAAAATGATGTCCGTCGTTGGACCCGCTTTGTACCGAAAAGCGTATCAGTTTCTATGATCTCTAAAATCGTCAAACTATATGTCTACGTGTCCAGTTCGACATTATGAATCCAACCGTATGTCCAAAGTTGAATTCTGGTGGGCCGTACACAAATTCGCACGTTGGATCGGGTCGCAGGCCCGCCAAAAGGGCGTTTCGATCGACATTCTCAGAATCGGACCAAACTTGGCATGCAGGAGCAAAAAACGATATGGTCCTGTTGGCACAAGTTTCTTGTCGAGATGACAAACAAGCACGAAGTTAGGGGCTAGTTTGGAAAAGGGCTGATACTGATTATCTCGACCGAAATGCCTCGATTTTGTCTCGCACACACAGCAAAATTGAGTTTTGTCGAATCTCACACGTCGACAACATCCATACGCGTCTTTCGATGCTCATTGATTGCAACCACGTCATCCGGTTTGTCGGGGCGCTTACCGTATCGAAATTTTTTCTAAAATTCCTAAAGTTTTGAAAACAATTTTCGTCAATTTTGGGAAAGTGATTTTTTGACGCATAGTCGATAATATCTAATTCTGTAAAAAGGGTTTGGAAGCCCTATATGTTATCTTTCATTATTTTTAATTATTTTTTGAAAACCCATAGTAATTGGTTCAGAACAGTCTTTCAAAACAAGGTTTGGGACGGGTTAAGGCCATATTTCAACTTCTTGAAACTATAATTATTCTCTATTTTTTTGAATTCTCTGTAGCTTCCCTCCCCGAAAATCTTGAATTATTTTTTTATTATTTATTGATTTAAATGCGGATTTTTAGGATTTTATAAATGATTATTTAGTTAATTATTACGGCAGATGATTTACGCCATGGTTGAGATTTGGAGTACAAGGTGACTAGGAATTATGGCACGGATAGTGCAGTGGCGTGCTTTGACTAGTGTTTAGTCATGGTAGGGGAAGGCCGAGCCATAGTGACGTCCTAACTAGGAAAACCAGGCCAAGTTGCGACTTAACCCTTACTGAAGATTTTATTTATTATTTAATTATATTATTGAGTTTAGGAAACCCGGTTGTACCGAACCTGTCCAGATTAGACCCAAGTCAAACCCAAGCCCATGTAGGCATGTAGTGGGACCAAATATGACCTTGTAGGCATGTTTGGTGAATGCAATTATTTTGTATATATTTAGGAATTGGCAATTTGTATTTATTAAATCATTTATTATAATGATATGTATATATATATATATATATATA
The DNA here is from genome assembly GCA_029216955.1 of Iris pallida. Taxonomy (NCBI): domain Eukaryota; kingdom Viridiplantae; phylum Streptophyta; class Magnoliopsida; order Asparagales; family Iridaceae; genus Iris; species Iris pallida. The sequence continues at coordinate 134,055 of JANAVB010035820.1, read as the reverse complement.
TATATATATATATATATATAATATATATATATATGTATATATTTTCTATAAATAAGATACTATAATATGAATATATTATTAGGATATATTTTTGGCTGTTGTGAATATTCATTGTTGTAATAGTAGGTATGCATGGAAGTTATGTATATATATACATTATCTACGTGTGTATGCGTATGTATATATAATATATATATTATACGTGTATATGTGTATATGTGTATATTATATACATAAATATATTATATGCGTGTGTATGGATATACTATATATAAATAGATATTATATACGTATATAAGTGTTTGTATAGATAAATATATAAATATATGTGTGTATGTGAATATGTATATAAATGTATTATATATTTATGTATATATTTTGTACGTGTATGAATATATAAATGAAGATTATATATTATGTAGGTGTGAATATGTATAAATATATTTATATATTTATGTATATGTGTGTGTATATATATATGTATGTATATATGTATATTACATATATATAGATATTATACAATAGAAAGGAATAAATGAAGAAAGCAAAAAGGAAAAACCCTTCCCAACCGAGCCCATTAGAGACACAGGCCCGAGCGGGCACCTCCCCTCTATTCCAAAACGGAGCTGAACCCCCCCCCCTCCCCCCGCGGCATACGTGATATATATACGAAGAGGAGAAGAGTAGAAACCCTAATCAACCCCACGTGCCGCCACCCCAGGCGACCCAGCCACCTGGGCGGCCCCGTCGGCCATGCAACCGTCGCGAGGCACCGCCGGCGGCCAGGACCACCGCGCGCGCACGGAGCAAAGTACTGCACAGCAGAAAAAAATGGGTGGACAGTCAACTTCGTGCCGAGGTTGCGTCGTACACGCACGTCCTTTTGATGAGCCGTTTCTTTAGGTATGACCCCGACATAACCCACTACGTTTCCCTTCAAGTACTTAAATTTGTTTTACGTCATGCGCATCGGAAAACGAACCCGAAGTCGGCATAAAACCACTGTCGTATTGACAGATTTGGATTGGCGTATACCCTGTTTGAAGGCAGTTTCGATCAATCTATTCAGAATTTTAGGAATCAATTTGAAGAGCCTTTTAGACAACCTATACGAGATTGAAACCCCATTTTACTTTAAGTTATAACTGTTTAAACAGCAAGATAATTATTTGTGAAAATCAAGAAAAATATGAAAACCAGTTTTCAAAAAACTAGAAAAATTATCCACACGACGTGCGTCCCGCCAATCCGGACGACGTGGTCGCGCACCGTAAACATCGAAAGGTACGTAACGGCTTCGTGGTCGTGTGGGCTTTGACGGAATTCAAATTGGTCGCATGTGCGCGACGAATTTGATGCGTATCCGTCGAAATTTACCGTATCGTGCACTTTGCAAATTCTCCAATTACTTTGTGCACGATCGTCAGATCGAGACGAAACTTGTGCCAACAGAACCGTATCATTTTTGGTCCTGTATGCCAAGTTTGGTCCAATTCTGAGACAGTTGATAAAATTGCCGTTTTGCGGGCCCTATGGTCCGACTCAACGGGTAATTTTGTGCACGCCCGCCGAAATCCAACTTTGGACATACGGTTGGGTTCGTATCGGAAAACCGGATCCGTAGACATATAGTTTGACGACTTTAGAGACCGTTGACTCTGGCACGATTTTTGGTGTAAAGCGGGTCCAACGGCGGACATCGTTTTTGCCCAAAATTACCGTTTTGCCCGTATCCAGAATTGGACTTAAGGACAGGCAATCTTAACTAATTTGACTATTCTGAGAATGTTGGCATTGTTTTTTCAGCTTTCGGAGACAGTTGTGATGACTTGGGCGGTATGCCTTACAAGTTGACTATATATTTATTGGATCTGCGTGCAACCTCCAGGCAAGATACCTTGCCTTCCTCTACAGTTTATTACATGCATATTTATACTATTATATAGTTTTATTAGTTGATTATTTATATGTGTTTTGTATATCATGCCTGCTAGGTATATATAGCCTTGTTTATAATTAGCTTTATAGTTCATATTGGATTAGTTTTCTCGTGTATCGTGATTGGGTCGTGTTGTGTCATCTTTTGTACTTGGACTGAGTTGCATCATGTCATAGGATGAATAAGTCATATCGGAACTGCTGTACCTTGAAATTCTTGAAGCTAACCTGCGAGTCCACACCAGGGACGAGGGTTAGTATTTAAGCTAACTTGCGAGCCCACAATAGGGGCGAGAGGTAGTAAGCTAATCTGCGAGCCCACATTAGGGGCGAGGGTTAGTAGTTAAGCTAACTTGCGAGCCCACACCAGGGGCGAGAGTTAGTAAGCTAATCTGGCGAGTCCACACCAGGGACGGGGTAGTAGTTATGTCCACACCTACGAGTCCACACAAGGGACGAGGGTGATGCTAGCCTGCGAGTCCACACCAGGGACGAGGGTTAGTAGTATATGGTTCACACCTGCGAGTCCATACAAGGGACGAGGGTAATGCTAGCCTGCGAGTCCACACCGGGACGAGGGTTAGTAGTATATGGTTCACACCTGCGAGTCCACACAAGGGACGAGGGTGATGCTAGTTTGTGAGTCCACACTAGGGGCGAGGGCTAGTAGTTGTTCAAACCTGCGAGTCCACACTAGGGACAAGGGTTTGAGTATTCGATTGGTTATCCATTGACATCGTGATATCGTGTTCTCTTGTTTTCTCCAGCAGTT